>OZ025261.1:32938737-33538737 GCA_964019135.1 Arenicola marina
TACTCCTACTCCTCCTACTCCTACTCCTCCTACTCCTACTCCTCCTACTCCTACTCCTCCTACTCCTCCTCCTCCTCCTCCTTCTTCTCCACCTCCTCCACCTCCTCCACCTCCTCCACCTCCTCCACCTCCTCTTACTCCTCCTCCTACTCCTACTCCTACTCCTCCTCCTCCTCCTCCTTCTTCTCCACCTCCTCCACCTCCTCCTACTCCTCCTACTCCTCCTACTCCTGGTCCTCCTCCACCTGGTCGTCCTCCACCTTTTCCTCCTCCCCCCCCCCCCCCCCTACGCCTCCGGCTCCTCACCTTACCAGGTTACAGGCCCAGGTACACCGCCGGGAAAGACGCTTTTGATTATACGTCGGAAGGAGGGTGCTTAAGATCCCTGGGACCAGTGCTGAGTAATGGCGTGTGCCTTTCACTCTCGGACCATTTCTCACGCTGCTGTTCCCCGCGATCGATCTGAGGACATACCAAGCGCCGAAAAGGTCGAAGCTATATATTTCCCCCCCCCCACCCTCTCACCCCCCACCCCACTAGCCAGCCCAACCAGTGTCTCTCACTGGGACCACTGTCTCCGTTGACCAGCCGTCCCGCCACTCCAGCCAGTGGGTGCTTTCCACCATCGAGTCCCCACACCCACACCCACCTCTACTCCCACCTCTGCCGGTCATCTAATCTCAGCTCCCCCCCCCTCCCCCGCCCACCCTTCCCTCCTTCTCCTTCTCTGTGTCCAATCTTCAGGTCGTCACCACCACCCCTCCATCCCCTAGGATTGTCCACCCCTATGTCCCTCCCTGCCCCTCCCCACTGTCCCACCCCGGCCTATCTTTACCCCCGGCCCCTCCCTCTCCTCACCAGCAGCGGAACGCTCACGAGCCCCACAGCCTTCCCCCGCAACCCCACCCCTCACCCCCACATCCCCATTTGGCTTTCCACACGAAATCCCGCTTACTTACTCACACCCGCCCCCGTCTTCTCAAAATTCACCCCACTCCCTCCTACCGCCCATGTTCCTAATACCCAACCCTCCCTACCCCCCGTCATGTAACCTACCCATCCCACCATGCACACTCATACCCCCAACACTCGCAAACTCACCCCAGCCTTATTCCCGCCACCCCTACCCCTCTCCCTCCCACCCCCTTCACTCTCCCTCCCAACCCCTTTCCCTTCACTCTCCCTCCCACCCCCTTTACTCTCCCTCCCACCCCTTTCATTCCCCGTCCCGCTCCCATCACTCACCCCCCTACCTCCCCCCCCCCCCGCGCCACCGTCGGCCCTCAGCGATCCCACTCTCCCTCCTACCCCCATCACTCCCCTTCCCGCCTCCATCGCTCGCCCTCCTACTTCCAGCACACTTCCCCCCCACACACGCCGCCGGCCCCCACCGATCGATGTGCGTGGACGGGCGTTATGGCCACTTCACAGTGCTTAATCTGACCCACTCACCACTCACATCATGTCGAACACTTTCTGTCCCCCGCCATCTCACTTCTATCATCGTGGTTGTCCTTCTGTAGAGCCACAAGCGAAGCCCTTTCAGCCATATTTTCTTGTTTATAGCCATGTATTGTGGCTTATTCATGATTCGATCGCTAGTTGGCTATACACCATATATAGTCCATATATGTTCATTATTAGCGATGTATCGTCTGTTCATTATAAGCGGTGTATCGACTTTCATTATAAGCGATGTATCGTCTGTTCATTATAAGCAATGTATCTTCTGCTCAAGCGATGTATCGTCTGTTCATTATAAGCGGTGTATCGACTTTCATTATAGGCAATGTATCTTCTGCTCAAGCGATGTATTGTCTGTTCATTATAAGCGGTGTATCGACTTTCATTATAAGTGATGTATCGTCTGTTCGCTATAGGCCATGTGTCGTCTCTGTAAAGTGTTTACTGGTATACGAAGGAATCGCTTGAGTTATCAAGGGTAAGTTGGCTTCCGACGAAATAGTGCAATAGACAATATATCCGTTCTATATTCCACCGTTAAAAGGTATTTAAGGTAGATTCCATTGTATACTGTGGATTTTTCAAGAGCGTTTGACTGTTCCTCATATACTGTTGGTTTGTGTTGCTGTTAAAAGAGGTTTGAAGGGCAACAAGGTTGAAGAGATCTGATCCATGTACACACGGCTGCAGGATTATCTCCTTACTCTTTGTCCAATATAAGATTTAAATACATTTGTAGATATGTGCTCCTGAGTCAGAAGACACGGTAGGTATTTGGACGAGAACTTCCATATATGTCTTTACTATGGGTGTTTAGATTGGATTCTCAGGCAAGCTCCAGGAACAGTCATGTTATAGTACAAAAGGATGACAAATGAATCTTTGAAGGCGGGCCCATTGACGGCATTTCCTATGAATTATGTGGGTTTTCCTCAAGTGGAGCAAATAAGTCAAACGCACGGGTCAAACGCAGCTAAATGCTGAAAATGAATGAGTTTATTATTGACCAGCGATGCGGCTGGCCTCTGTTGGCGACGCACGATATAGGCCAAGATTGGTGCCGAGCAGCTCCTTCCAGCGGGTCTAACCACCCTGACCTACGAGACGACCGGGCCGCGTTCTCCGCGTTCTCCTTTCATCCCTTCCTGTGTGCTCTCCTGGCGCTGTTTCCCTTCAGAACCGGGGCGGACGCCACATTCAGGAAAGCCTGACAAATGGCGCCTGGGCCGCCAATAAGGTTCTTAAAATTAATAGCAGATCATAAATGTGTCCTCAGTTCCGCTTTGTGCGGTGTAACAAACGGACGGGACGCTCACTTTGAAGGTCACCTGTCAAGGACACCATCAGATGCAGTTCCAAGGTCGCTCGACCGACTTGTGGCTCCGCCTAGTGTTCGACATGGTGATTAGGAGACTTTACGTCTTTTTGCGGTGACTTGGAGGCGAGGTCGGATGAATTTGTAAGTCGTTTGAGCGCATGCGCCGTCACGCTCCGGACTAATATACGAGAGGCTCACTCTCCGTCACAGCGCCCCCTGGCCACCGTAGCCGGCACTAAGGGGAGGCTGGTTGGGTCGGCTTCGTCCGAGAAAAGAAATAGTCCCGCGAAACGCCGACATGGGGCAGGAAGACTTCAGCCCGCGTCGCTCCGTCTGAAGTACCCCTACCACCCCCACCACCACCAGCAGCCCTCCCCACCCCATCCCTCCCAACACACCGTGCTAATCACCGCGTGGACTACCACCCCCCCCCCGCCCCCCACTATCGCCCACCCAATCGTCCACGGGCTACACGCCCACAAACTCCACCTCGAATCTCAATCTTGGCCCACCTTGAGCCTTATTTAGCGCGTCCCTGGCCCCGACAGGCCCCGGCCCTGTGACCACCCCCCCCCACTCTCGTCTACCGGCCCTGTACCCCCCTACCCCCTCCCTCCTCCCGTCCTAGGCCCGGCGTCCCCTCCCCCGCCCACTCCCGGCCCTGGCCTCGGACACGGCCACCGCATGTGTATGACTAACACGGAATCGAATAAGTCATTAGAGGGAGAGGGGGTTGGGGTTACCGGGCGAGTGAGTGAAGGGTGAGGGGGTGAGGGCCAGGTACCTTACATGGTGGCCCAGGTTGTGGCCGACCTGTCTGCTGGACATTAGGACTGGCGCGGCACGGCTCGTCTGTACAACCAGTGGCAGGCTGGGAGTGGCAGGCCGGGAATGGCAGGCCGGGAGTGGCAGGCCGGGAGTGGCAGGCTGGGAGTGGCAGGTCGGGAGTGACAGGTCGGGAATGACCTCCCACTTCAGGCCTGCCATTCCCGACCTGCCACTCCCGGCCTGCCACTCCCGGCCTGCCACTCCCGGCCTGCCACTCCTGGCCTGCCACTCCCAGCCTGCCACTCCTGGCCTGCCACTCCCAGCCTGCCCCTCCCGGCCTGCCATTCCCGGCCTGCCACTCCCGGCCTGCCACTCCCGGCCTGCCACTCCCGGCCTGCCACTCCCGGCCTGCCACTCCCGGCCTGCCACTCCCGGCCTGCCACTCCCGGCCTGCCATTCCCGACCTCCCAGTTCAGGCCTGCCATTCCCGACCTGCCACTCCCGGCCTGCCACTCCCGGCCTGCCACTCCCAGCCTGCCACCCCCGGCCTGCCACTCCCGGCCTGCCACTCCCGGCCTGCCACAACCAGCCTGCCATTCCCGACCTGCCACTCCCGACCTGCCACTCCCAGCCTGCCACTTCCGGCCTGCCACTCCCAGCCTGGGAATGGCAGGCCGGGAGTGGGGCTGAGGCGTCAATGGGCTGCTTCTGGACCCTAGGGAGGAGCCTGTGACTGCCACTCCCGGCCTGCCACTCCTGGCCTGCCACTCCCAGCCTGCCACTCCCGGCCTGCCACTCCCGGCCTGCCACTCCCAGCCTGCCACCCCCGGCCTGCCACTCCCGGCCTGCCACTCCCGGCCTGCCACTACCAGCCTGCCATTCCCGACCTGCCACTCCCGACCTGCCACTCCCAGCCTGCCACTCCCGGCCTGCCACTCCCAGCCTGGGAATGGCAGGCCGGGAGTGGGGCTGAGGCGTCAATGGGCTGCTTCGGGACCCTAGGGAGGAGCCTGTGACACCTGGGTCCCTCGGGGCTAGGCCGACTGTTGTGGGGTGCGGGACGGGGGAATGGGGGGCTCAAGCTAGGGTGGTGGGATGATTAAGTTGGTTGCTATGAAGCATGGTAGGGATGTAGAAACTAGAAATGTAGACTGAAACTGAATAAACTGGCAGTTTGGTTTTAGCTGTCCACCGAGTGAGATCGTTGAACCGGGGGGCGTAACTGAAGAGTGACTTTTACTTTTAGGATGGGGTTAACATTTGAGAGAATGCTCACTATAGCGACAGTTTTAGAGCTGCCGGATCTGAGAGGCATATATGGATCTGTGGTATTAAATATGGGCAAGTATAGATCTGAGGGGTCAGTCTGGATCTAAGGTATCAAATCTGGACCTGAGGGGCCAAATACGTCACAAATAAAGTCACAGTCAACTCAATTGTTACGGTCAAGGTCATTATAGTGGACCGAAGACATAATCCAGATTTTACAGTTTACGTCATTCTCACCCTACAGGTGACGAAATCTCGTCTATTTATTGTGCAATTAATCCGGTGACGCACTGGGAGGGAATTAGGGAGGGGAGATAGGGGGGGGGGGGTCGGTATTCATTGATTAGCCCCGTGTAATAACGCTCCTCTCTCTTAATCATTCTCAATCACTTGTTGAGCCGTCACAGCTGTCGCCATGCCTCTCCTTCCTCATCCGACGCCCCCCTCACCACCCGACGTCCCCCCCCCCCCTCCACCCCCCGACAAGATGACTAGACTGCGGCCAACATCTGCCCGAGACAGCTTGGGACCTCCATAGGTAATCTAACTCCGCAAAACACCGGCTATGTGTTAATGTAATATATGGAGCTAAGACAGACGATACTGGCATACCAATATATAAATATATATATATATATAATACATGCGATACGTACCTTGCGTCACTAAGGACAACAGCAAGGCCAAGACGAGGCTCGTGGGCGACAGACTTTCCCGCGCTTTTCTGACGGCCTTGAGGAGCAGAGACGTCGCCAAGTTACCCAAGGTCAGGCGCGGCATATTGGCGGATGACGTCACGCAACGCTCACCAAGACGGGGCGGAGGGAGAAAGGGGAGGGGTGGGAGGGGGTGGGGGTGTGTGTAGTGTCTGTGCTAGATCCTGGCCACGGTGGGTGGGAGGACAAGCAGTCAGGTCTCACAATGAACTCATCACGTGCTGATTGGCTGGGGACTCTGATGATATCCGATGTTTTCCCTTCCGAGAGCCAGAGTGATGATGAGAGATATGCACGATATGCAAAAACGCAACTGAATGGCGGGCTTTTCTTCTTTGAGGGTAAGAAGAAAAGCAGAGACGAGACTATAGTTGTGATAATCCGCAGTCCGCAGTACTTGAGGCGGTGGGTGGGGATGTCGACAACGCCTCAAGGTCGCTGCAGGTCAATACTTTGACCTTGGGAGGTCATGCCAGATCCCTTCGATCTGGCGTGTCCATATGGCTGGGATGGAGTTCCGGGATCTAGGTCACTCCAACTTATCTCTGGCGGGTCTCAAATTACCCTTTGAGCCCCCAAACACCACTCCCAACCTCCTCCTCCGCTCCTTCTCTTTCTTCCCTCCTTCTTGCCGCCAGTACGTAGCCCGTCGCGAGACTTTACTTAATCTCAGACCAAGTCTCGCAACCTGAATCTTGAAGAGACAACAGTTGTGCGGCTTAGACCTGTTAAGAAATGTAGCCAGCAGGAGCAAAGGATCTTAAACCCGGGTACTTAAAGTGCGCATGGCGACAAACAAAGGGAGGGATGGTGGGTTAGAGAGTGCGTGTGGGTGAGGGTGGGGTCTCTGGCATCAGCGTCCCACCCACACAATGGCCGGGCGGCGGTCCAGGCGCGGGACGGGTGAGGGAGCTTTTCGCCGGAAGTGGAAAGGGGCCATCTATGGAAAGCCGTGAATCAATCAATGGATAAACCCTGCGTCTCGCCGGTGTCTCCGCGCCTTACGCAGGTAACAGAAGAAATTATCCGTTTGCGTGACAAACAACTCGCGGGTGTTGAAACCCGAGGAGAAAAGACTCTCGTAGGGATGTGACTCTTGTCTTAATAATAACAAGGAAGATAGTCAGCACCCGCTCCAGCAGTGGTCGCACGAGCTCTGATGACGTGTAATAAGATCCTCCATGGGCTGTGACGTCATGACCTTGGTATGACCTTGACCATGACCTCTAAGACGCATCCAGATGCGCTCTCCGCCACGTCCGCCACTATCCACTCTCCGCTGGCAAGGTGCTGTAATTGTTAATGTATACCAAGCAGAGGTATGGGTATTACCATCGAGTGGTGTGTGAATCAGTCACCAGGTGTCACCGGCGGCGCCGTCTGATTGGTCCACGCCGGAGGTTGTTATCTGGAAAGAGGGAAACACAACAAAGTCAATAAAAGTGTTTATTTCCGTTTGTGATTTCTCAAACTCGGACACAAGTCATATAAATGCTGTACCGAGACGCTGAAATGCATCACGTCGGTACATATGATTCGGACTACCGAAGTAAACTGTTGTAGCTCTTTACGCTACATATCAAATGCAACCCACCTTCCGTGTCATAATAGTACTGTGGGTCTTTAAGGTGACATTAGTCAGAGATTGGTTATGATTTTGAGAAAGTCTCGACCAAGACACGACGAACTATCGTCAGTCAGTAACATGACTCAGCGTGACAATCCAGATATCCCAAGTATTAAAAACATATCCTAGACACGTATGGCGCATCACGTTTGATAACTGAAGTTGTGTGTTGTGCTAACACGTTGGTGGCCCATCCTACAAACAGATGTACATACCACATGCTTCGAAATATAAAGTAATATGTTCTGTCATTTTGTGTATTACGAACCGCTTCTCCATGTCAAATAAGTATATTCTGTCTTGAATTTAAATCCTGAAAGCCTGTGGGCTATCCGGAGAGAAGCAGATGTGTTCACCGGAGCAGAAGTTGGTGGCCGGCTTTATATCCTTGCGCGCCTGTTCGCTGTTCGGTATTCTTTGTGATGTCGACCGCGGCTCGCTATCACGTCCGCGCGCGATAAAAGAGGGTGGGGAGGGGGTATGCGGCGCGAACAGGTGTATCAAATCCCAATCGATCCACTACCTACAGTGTTCATTGTCCATTTTTCAAAATTTTCAGTGTCGAATGTCGATTTTCCACAACCTTCCGTGTCGCTTTTTGAATAAGTTCAGTGTCGATTTTTCAGCTCCTCAGCGTGTCGCATGTCGCCTTTTACCGGTTCCAAACCCTTGTTATAAAAACCGAGGGAGGTGTAGCAGGCGGAATATTGCAGTTCATCATTTTGATAATAAAAATGTTATTTTATGTACGCTCGTAACTTAATTTGTGAAAATCATGACCATATATAATGTTGGGGTGTTCTTAGTCCCCGCTCCCCCACAGCATGTGGTGTTGTGACTGGCATAAATTATCTAACACAAGCTAAGACCTTCATGTTAGTGAGTACGACACATAGACCTGGGTGGCATGTCACTAAGATCTCGTGACTTTTGCTTGCGAAATGTAAACATTATATTGCCGCCCGAACACGAACTGAACAATTTAAATATAGGCTTTGGCAAACTTGTTTTTTAATGATGTTAGCGGAAAATAAATTGCACAAAGATGGTTACACCCCAATCATCACCATATATCTATACTGCTTATTTCAATTGGTCGTAATTTTTTTTTTTTTTTATTTTTTTTATTTCAATTTCAAAAACAAAATTGCTCGTAAAGTTATGATCTTTCGTTAGATTAACGTGTACACGATACGGGGTTAATAGCTCGTAACTCTTAATGAGATGACCCCCAGAAACTTGATGTTGGCCCCGTTACTCACCGGTCCAGCAGTTTGCCTTAGCTGACCGGCGAGGGATCGATTCACAACTGCTTCTCTGCCATTGCGGATCAGACTATAACACACATATACCAATACTCTTTACGACAGTTATATGTGAGACTTGGTCAGCCGTCTGGAACAAAGAGATACACAGTTGTCTTCACTAAAACTAACATTAAATCAGTCCTGCCGGAGAAAGATTCAATCCTTGAAAAACTAGGAGGCACGCCCCCTCCCCCCTCCGCCCTCCCCCCCGGGGGGCGGGGGGGGGGGGTTACTCAATACATTGCTAGGTTTGAAGAGGGGCGGCCAAAGCCCCCCCACCTCTGTTGGGGCGTTGTACCGTCAAAATCCGCTCGGAAGGGGAATTTTTTCCGGGTAACCCGCTTTATGATCGCACATTTTTTGAGCCTCCCTCTCCTCGGTCGCAAGTGTGAAAATATCCGCTCTATAGTATCTTCTCCATCATAAAAGTCGACTCTATAGAGGTGTATCTTTTTTGTCCGCTCTGTCAGGAATCAAGGCACCCGCGGTCCCCCCCCCCCCGCCTCCCCTCCCCCCCCCCCCCGCCTCCCCTCCACCCCCCCCCCCGCCATATTTTTTATAATAGTGCTACACCATTTGGATGTGATGTCTGCTGTGTTCGCCATAGGGGGCAAGCCACGTGTCAATTTGTAATGGACTTCCTTTTCAAACCGTGCAGCTCGGTTTGCTCAGCTGGCTCCGCCCCCTCTCCCCTCCAGCTCCTCCAGCCCCCGCCCCCCCCCCCCGCCGCCGCCCCCACACCCCCCGCCCTTGCCCCTCTTACACCGGTCACTGTGTGTAATTACACACCGTTTCCATTCAGCGCATGCTGGCTATTCTGGGCTCAATTCGCACCATCTGCTGACCCCACAAATCATACATATCCCCCCCCCCCACCCTTCCACCCAGACCGCAGCAGCGTAAAATCGTTTATGTTTTTATATGTTTCAAAAATTGTTTTCGACTTTAACGGCAGCTTGCCGGAATGGGAGTTCAATTCTGTTACCAGATATCGCTGTATATACAAAAAATGTGTTTCAACGGACAGAACTAAGACAAATCAATACTTAGTCAACGCCATACCAGGCGACTCATCCGAATACTAGTCCGTTGACGAGACTCATTGATCAGTTTGAGTGCATCGCCTTAGAATCTGCGAATGACATCAGGTGACATGACCTTGAACGACATGACCTTGGGCGAAATGACCTTGAGCCACATGACATCAGGTGACATGACCCTGGGCCACATGACATCAGGTGACATGACCTTGGGCCACATGACATCATATGAAATAACCTTGAGCCACATTCAGGCAGGTGAATGAGCATGCGCAGACAGCGGGCTAGGTAGGGGGAGCAGATTGGCCGCGATAGGGTTAGGTTTAAGCGGGGGGGGTCGATAAGCTGGAGATGGTGGAGGGCTGAGAACAATGCGAACGGCGGCAGGCAACATCCTCTTTATATATCTTTATTCGTACTCGGAGTACAGATGACAGTCACAGAGAACAAAGAAAGAACAAGAAGAAATTCAGAGGAACGTCCTAAACGTAATTTTTAAAAAAATCAACAGAAACATCAACACACACACACACACACACACAAAAACCGGTTTAGGTCTGTGCTACTCAGTGCATAAATACTCGATGATGTCAGTTATGCCTTCATTGTCGTCAGAACCTGTATTTAGCAGCTGTATCCAGCAGGTGGCGCTTCGATACACAATATCAATTCAGGCGTTAGTCAAGTTTATGTCTTGCTAACGAGGGATAAACGCCCGTTTAACGAGGAACCAAGCAAAGGAGCTGCCATGTCACTGGACAGGTGCGTCACTATCTGTAGATATATAATATCTGGCTTTCAGCAAGTCATCTGCTCAAGGTCGCGACCTGGAGACGCTACAAACGATATCATGGTGAATAAATGTGATGACGAGTGAACGCCAGTCTCGGCCAGTCGACATCCCAAGGGTGTCATTATCTGTGTGGTATGTGCAGGACGCATCATGCCCTAACACATATTATTGTTAATGTTATGTAGCGAAGGTTATGTGGACTGATTGTGGTGCGTTCACTTAAATATCGGCAGTATCGAAGCAAAATATATGTTCAGGTCCGGTCAGATCGATCATTCTATAGTGTCACTTACATCGCATTGAATTTATGATATTAAAGTTACATATGGAGCTGACCGTTGCAACGGCTGTACCAATATAAACATAAACAGGAAATGTTACCATTGACCACAAGCAGTGTCAACGGCCACCGCCAAAGAAAAAGTTGCGCTCCGGACGCTTCTATTGTCTCATATAATTTAGCGCTTGGGCCCCCTGTCGGTGGCACCAGTAAACAACTTGTGTGCACACTTTTATGACGTTTCAAATCAGCACAAGTTTTCATTTTTGTGGCGGACAATTCATGAATTTGAAATGTTTTGCTCATTGGCAGATACTTGGTGAGCGATATGGTAGGTGTTTATTGTTTGTTATGAACCTTAAGGCCTTAGGTTTGTGTGCTTATACGCAAATTTGGCATTCAAAAACAGCGAAACAACTCCACATGCAACTTTAATTATTTTATTGGAAATAAAAGCAGCTTGACATTATTAATTATATTAATTATTGAAATGTTAAGTTATTTAACTCAACGTAATCGTAATACGCGAAATAACGAAACATATTAATTAACGAGATGTACGTTGATAAATGATGAATGTCTGGCAAACAGACACTTGTAACAGAATACAGACGGTCCATGTCCCATCCAGACGGTCCATCTCCAATACAGACGGTCCATGTCCCACACAGACGGTCCATGTCTCGTACAGACGCTTGGTTCATAGGCCACCGCTTACGCCTTATTAGATAAAGGCGCACCACGCCGCCTTCCGTTGTAATGTCTTATCCGTGTAAACGGGACGTTCTGGGAGGGGTTACCTTAGCGCCAAACGCCATAACGACAGCGGTGACCGACGTGGAAAGCCTTGTAATGACCCTGGGGGTTTGTGTCGGCTGTCAGCCACCGACAGTGGTGATTGGTGGAGATGGAACACAATCACAACCACATGGTCCTTTATTTATTGCACACTACATTTTTGTATTAATGCAATAATTTGTAAATAATATAATAACTATTACCAAATGTTATATTTTCATGACAAACTGTATTGAAAAGCTCCGAGAGCCCACTAGGCTCGTGTTTTTTTTACAGAGAATCCAAAAAGTTGTCTTTTCCAATAACCGGCTTAGGAAAATACTCATTATCCAGCATATTTAATTTGGTCCTGAAGCCAAATACATTTTAGTCGGCCCTGGGGCTATTAGATATATTAAATTGTGTATTTGTTGGTGCAATTGCCTTGAGGTTGGCAATTGGATTTACTACTTGCCGTAAGCCTGAGGCAATGGCGGACGGGTTACAGTCATGGAGGAAGAAAACTAAATTGTTGATGCTCGAAGCCACTTTTGTGCACACGAAGACCATCTTGGGCCGAGCAGCCTCTCTGACGGGGCTCCCGGGGCAATGAACGGGTGACACATGCCGGTGGGAGGGTAGGTCTACCGAACAGCCTCTCTGACGGGGCTCCCGGGGCAATGAACGGGTGACACATGCCGGTGGGAGGGTAGGTCTACCGAACAGCCTCTCTGGCGGGCTCCCGGGGCAATGAACGGGTGACACATGCCGGTGGGAGGGTAGGTCTACCGAACAGCCTCTCTGACGGGGCTCCCGGGGCTATGAACGGGTGACACATGCCGGTGGGAGGGTAGGTCTACCGAACAGCCTCTCTGGCGGGCTCCCGGGGCAATGAACGGGTGACACATGCCGGTGGGAGGGTAGGTCTACCGAACAGCCTCTCTGGCGGGCTCCCGGGGCTATGAACGGGTGACACATGCCGGTGGGAGGGTAGGTCTACCGAACAGCCTCTCTGGCGGGCTCCCGGGGCAATGAACGGGTGACACATGCCGGTGGGAGGGTAGGTCTACCGAACAGCCTCTCTGGCGGGCTCCCGGGGCAATGAACGGGTGACACATGCCGGTGGGAGGGTAGGTCTACCGAACAGCCTCTCTGGCGGGCTCCCGGGGCAATGAACGGGTGACACATGCCGGTGGGAGGGTAGGTCTACCGAACAGCCTCTCTGGCGGGCTCCCGGGGCAATGAACGGGTGACACATGCCGGTGGGAGGGTAGGTCTACCGAACAGCCTCTCTGGCGGGCTCCCGGGGCAATGAACGGGTGACACATGCCGGTGGGAGGGTAGGTCTACCGAACAGCCTCTCTGGCGGGCTCCCGGGGCAATGAACGGGTGACACATGCCGGTGGGAGGGTAGGTCTACCGAACAGCCTCTCTGACGGGCTCCCGGGGCAATGAACGGGTGACACATGCCGGTGGGAGGGTAGATCTACCGAACAGCCTCTCTGGCGGGCTCCCGGGGCTATGAACGGGTGACACATGCCGGTGGGAGGGTAGGTCTACCGAACAGCCTCTCTGGCGGGCTCCCGGGGCTATGAACGGGTGACACATGCCGGTGGGAGGGCAGGTCTACCGAACAGCCTCTCTGGCGGGCTCCCGGGGCTATGAACGGGTGACACATGCCGGTGGGAGGGTAGGCCTACCGAACAGCCTCTCTGGCGGGCTCCCGGGGCACTGAACGGGTGACACATGCCGGTGGGAGGGTAGGTCTACCGAACAGCCTCTCTGGCGGGCTCCCGGGGCACTGAACGGGTGACACATGCCGGTGGGAGGGTAGGCCTACCGAACAGCCTCTCTGACGGGGCTCCCGGGGCAATGAACGGGTGACACATGCCGGTGGGAGGGTCGGCCTACCGAACAGCCTCTCTGGCGGGCTCCCGGGGCACTGAACGGGTGACACATGCCGGTGGGAGTGTAGGTCTACCGAACAGCCTCTCTGGCGGGCTCCCGGGGCTATGAACGGGTGACACATGCCGGTGGGAGGGTAGGTCTACCGAACAGCCTCTCTGGCGGGCTCCCGGGGCTATGAACGGGTGAAACATGCCGGTGGGAGGGTAGGCCTACCGAACAGCCTCTCTGGCGGGCTCCCGGGGCAACGAACGGGTGAAACATGCCGGTGGGAGGGTAGGTCTACCGAACAGCCTCTCTGGCGGGCTCCCGGGGCTATGAACGGGTGACACATGCCGGTGGGACGGTAGGTCTACCAAACAGCCTCTCTGGCGGGCTCCCGGGGCTATGAACGGGTGACACATGCCGGTGGGAGGGTAGGTCTACCGAACAGCCTCTCTGGCGGGCTCCCGGGGCTATGAACGGGTGACACATGCCGGTGGGACGGTAGGTCTACCGAACAGCCTCTCTGGCGGGCTCCCGGGGCTATGAACGGGTGACACATGCCGGTGGGACGGTAGGTCTACCGAACAGCCTCTCTGGCGGGCTCCCGGGGCACTGAACGGGTGACACATGCCGGTGGGAGGGTTGGCCTACCGAACAGCCTCTCTGGCGGGCTCCCGGGGCAATGAACGGGTGACACATGCCGGTGGGAGGGTAGGCCTACCGAACAGCCTCTCTGGCGGGCTCCCGGGGCTATGAACGGGTGACACATGCCGGTGGGAGGGTAGGTCTACCGAACAGCCTCTCTGGCGGGCTCCCGGGGCAATGAACGGGTGACACATGCCGGTGGGAGGGTAGGCCTACCGAACAGCCTCTCTGGCGGGCTCCCGGGGCACTGAACGGGTGACACATGCCGGTGGGAGGGTAGGTCTACCGAACAGCCTCTTTGGCGAGCTCCCGGGGCTATGAACGGGTGACACATGCCGGTGGGAGGGTAGGCCTACCGAACAGCCTCTCTGGCGGGCTCCCGGGGCTATGAACGGGTGACACATGCCGGTGGGAGGGTAGGCCTACCGAACAGCCTCTCTGGCGGGCTCCCGGGGCTATGAACGGGTGACACATGCCGGTGGGAGGGTAGGTCTACCGAACAGCCTCTCTGGCGGGCTCCCGGTGCACTGAACGGGTGACACATGCCGGTGGGAGGGTAGGTCTACCGAACAGCCTCTCTGGCGGGCTCCCGGGGCTATGAACGGGTGAGACATGCCGGTGGGAAGGTAGGTCTACCGAACAGCCTCTCTGGCGGGCTCTCGGTGCACTGAACGGGTGACACATGGCGGTGGGAGGGTAGGTCTACCGAACAGCCTCTCTGGCGGGCTCCCGGGGCTATGAACGGGTGAGACATGCCGGTGGGAGGGTGGGACTACCGAACAGCCTCTCTGGCGGGCTCCCGGGGCAATGAACGGGTGACACATGCCGGTGGGAGGGTAGGTCTACCGAACAGCCTCTCTGGCGGGCTCCCGGGGCAATGAACGGGTGACACATGCCGGTGGGAGGGTAGGTCTACCGAACAGCCTCTCTGGCGGGCTCCCGGGGCTATGAACGGGTGACACATGCCGGTGGGAGGGTAGGCCTACCGAACAGCCTCTCTGGCGGGCTCCCGGGGCAATGAACGGGTGACACATGCCGGTGGGAGGGTAGGCCTACCGAACAGCCTCTCTGGCGGGCTCCCGGGGCTATGAACGGGTGACACATGCCGGTGGGAGGGTAGGTCTACCGAACAGCCTCTCTGGCGGGCTCCCGGGGCAATGAACGGGTGACACATGCCGGTGGGAGGGTAGGCCTACCGAACAGCCTCTCTGGCGGGCTCCCGGGGCACTGAACGGGTGACACATGCCGGTGGGAGGGTAGGTCTACCGAACAGCCTCTTTGGCGAGCTCCCGGGGCTATGAACGGGTGACACATGCCGGTGGGAGGGTAGGCCTACCGAACAGCCTCTCTGGCGGGCTCCCGGGGCTATGAACGGGTGACACATGCCGGTGGGAGGGTAGGCCTGCCGAACAGCCTCTCTGGCGGGCTCCCGGGGCTATGAACGGGTGACACATGCCGGTGGGAGGGTAGGTCTACCGAACAGCCTCTCTGGCGGGCTCCCGGTGCACTGAACGGGTGACACATGCCGGTGGGAGGGTAGGTCTACCGAACAGCCTCTCTGGCGGGCTCCCGGGGCTATGAACGGGTGAGACATGCCGGTGGGAAGGTAGGTCTACCGAACAGCCTCTCTGGCGGGCTCCCGGTGCACTGAACGGGTGACACATGGCGGTGGGAGGGTAGGTCTACCGAACAGCCTCTCTGGCGGGCTCCCGGGGCTATGAACGGGTGACACATGCCGGTGGGAGGGTCGGCCTACCGAACAGCCTCTCTGGCGGGCTCCCGGGGCACTGAACGGGTGACACATGCCGGTGGGAGTGTAGGTCTACCGAACAGCCTCTCTGGCGGGCTCCCGGGGCTATGAACGGGTGACACATGCCGGTGGGAGGGTAGGTCTACCGAACAGCCTCTCTGGCGGGCTCCCGGGGCTATGAACGGGTGAAACATGCCGGTGGGAGGGTAGGCCTACCGAACAGCCTCTCTGGCGGGCTCCCGGGGCAACGAACGGGTGAAACATGCCGGTGGGAGGGTAGGTCTACCGAACAGCCTCTCTGGCGGGCTCCCGGGGCTATGAACGGGTGACACATGCCGGTGGGACGGTAGGTCTACCAAACAGCCTCTCTGGCGGGCTCCCGGGGCTATGAACGGGTGACACATGCCGGTGGGAGGGTAGGTCTACCGAACAGCCTCTCTGGCGGGCTCCCGGGGCTATGAACGGGTGACACATGCCGGTGGGACGGTAGGTCTACCGAACAGCCTCTCTGGCGGGCTCCCGGGGCTATGAACGGGTGACACATGCCGGTGGGACGGTAGGTCTACCGAACAGCCTCTCTGGCGGGCTCCCGGGGCACTGAACGGGTGACACATGCCGGTGGGAGGGTTGGCCTACCGAACAGCCTCTCTGGCGGGCTCCCGGGGCAATGAACGGGTGACACATGCCGGTGGGAGGGTAGGCCTACCGAACAGCCTCTCTGGCGGGCTCCCGGGGCTATGAACGGGTGACACATGCCGGTGGGAGGGTAGGTCTACCGAACAGCCTCTCTGGCGGGCTCCCGGGGCAATGAACGGGTGACACATGCCGGTGGGAGGGTAGGCCTACCGAACAGCCTCTCTGGCGGGCTCCCGGGGCACTGAACGGGTGACACATGCCGGTGGGAGGGTAGGTCTACCGAACAGCCTCTTTGGCGAGCTCCCGGGGCTATGAACGGGTGACACATGCCGGTGGGAGGGTAGGCCTACCGAACAGCCTCTCTGGCGGGCTCCCGGGGCTATGAACGGGTGACACATGCCGGTGGGAGGGTAGGCCTACCGAACAGCCTCTCTGGCGGGCTCCCGGGGCTATGAACGGGTGACACATGCCGGTGGGAGGGTAGGTCTACCGAACAGCCTCTCTGGCGGGCTCCCGGTGCACTGAACGGGTGACACATGCCGGTGGGAGGGTAGGTCTACCGAACAGCCTCTCTGGCGGGCTCCCGGGGCTATGAACGGGTGAGACATGCCGGTGGGAAGGTAGGTCTACCGAACAGCCTCTCTGGCGGGCTCTCGGTGCACTGAACGGGTGACACATGGCGGTGGGAGGGTAGGTCTACCGAACAGCCTCTCTGGCGGGCTCCCGGGGCTATGAACGGGTGAGACATGCCGGTGGGAGGGTGGGACTACCGAACAGCCTCTCTGGCGGGCTCCCGGGGCAATGAACGGGTGACACATGCCGGTGGGAGGGTAGGTCTACCGAACAGCCTCTCTGGCGGGCTCCCGGGGCAATGAACGGGTGACACATGCCGGTGGGAGGGTAGGTCTACCGAACAGCCTCTCTGGCGGGCTCCCGGGGCTATGAACGGGTGACACATGCCGGTGGGAGGGTAGGCCTACCGAACAGCCTCTCTGGCGGGCTCCCGGGGCAATGAACGGGTGACACATGCCGGTGGGAGGGTAGGCCTACCGAACAGCCTCTCTGGCGGGCTCCCGGGGCTATGAACGGGTGACACATGCCGGTGGGAGGGTAGGTCTACCGAACAGCCTCTCTGGCGGGCTCCCGGGGCAATGAACGGGTGACACATGCCGGTGGGAGGGTAGGCCTACCGAACAGCCTCTCTGGCGGGCTCCCGGGGCACTGAACGGGTGACACATGCCGGTGGGAGGGTAGGTCTACCGAACAGCCTCTTTGGCGAGCTCCCGGGGCTATGAACGGGTGACACATGCCGGTGGGAGGGTAGGCCTACCGAACAGCCTCTCTGGCGGGCTCCCGGGGCTATGAACGGGTGACACATGCCGGTGGGAGGGTAGGCCTGCCGAACAGCCTCTCTGGCGGGCTCCCGGGGCTATGAACGGGTGACACATGCCGGTGGGAGGGTAGGTCTACCGAACAGCCTCTCTGGCGGGCTCCCGGTGCACTGAACGGGTGACACATGCCGGTGGGAGGGTAGGTCTACCGAACAGCCTCTCTGGCGGGCTCCCGGGGCTATGAACGGGTGAGACATGCCGGTGGGAAGGTAGGTCTACCGAACAGCCTCTCTGGCGGGCTCCCGGTGCACTGAACGGGTGACACATGGCGGTGGGAGGGTAGGTCTACCGAACAGCCTCTCTGGCGGGCTCCCGGGGCTATGAACGGGTGAGACATGCCGGTGGGAGGGTGGGACTACCGAACAGCCTCTCTGGCGGGCTCCCGGGGCAATGAACGGGTGACACATGCCGGTGGGAGGGTAGGTCTACCGAACAGCCTCTCTGGCGGGCTCCCGGGGCAATGAACGGGTGACACATGCCGGTGGGAGGGTAGGTCTACCGAACAGCCTCTCTGGCGGGCTCCCGGGGCTATGAACGGGTGACACATGCCGGTGGGAGGGTAGGCCTACCGAACAGCCTCTCTGGCGGGCTCCCGGGGCTATGAACGGGTGACACATGCCGGTGGGAGGGTAGGCCTACCGAACAGCCTCTCTGGCGGGCTCCCGGGGCAATGAACGGGTGACACATGCCGGTGGGAGGGTAGGTCTACCGAACAGCCTCTCTGGCGGGCTCCCGGGGCAATGAACGGGTGACACATGCCGGTGGGAGGGTAGGTCTACCGAACAGCCTCTCTGGCGGGCTCCCGGGGCTATGAACGGGTGACACATGCCGGTGGGAGGGTAGGCCTGCCGAACAGCCTCTCTGGCGGGCTCCCGGGGCAATGAACGGGTGACACATGCCGGTGGGAGGGTAGGTCTACCGAACAGCCTCTCTGGCGGGCTCCCGGGGCTATGAACGGGTGAGACATGCCGGTGGGAAGGTAGGTCTACCGAACAGCCTCTCTGGCGGGCTCCCGGGGCTATGAACGGGTGAGACATGCCGGTGGGAGGGTAGGTCTACCGAACAGCCTCTCTGGCGGGCTCCCGGGGCTATGAACGGGTGACACATGCCGGTGGGAGGGTAGGTCTACCGAACAGCCTCTCTGGCGGGCTCCCGGGGCTATGAACGGGTGACACATGCCGGTGGGAGGGTAGGCCTACCGAACAGCCTCTCTGGGGGGCTCCCGGGGCTATGAACGGGTGAGACATGCCGGTGGGAGGGTAGGTCTACCGAACAGCCTCTCTGGCGGGCTCCCGGGGCTATGAACGGGTGACACATGCCGGTGGGAGGGTAGGCTTACCGAACAGCCTCTCTGGCGGGCTCCCGAGGCACTGAACGGGTGAAACATGCCGGTGGGAGGGTAGGTCTACCGAACAGCCTCTCTGGCGGGCTCCCGGGTCTATGAACGGGTGAGACATGCCGGTGGGAGGGTAGGCCTACCGAACAGCCTCTCTGGCGGGCTCCCGGGGCACTGAACGGGTGACACATGCCGGTGGGAGGGTAGGTCTACCGAACAGACTCTCTGGCGGGCTCCCGGGGCTATGAACGGGTGAGACATGCCGGTGGGAGGGTAGGTCTACCGAACAGCCTCTCTGGCGGGCTCCCGGGGCTATGAACGGGTGACACATGCCGGTGGGAGGGTAGGCTTACCGAACAGCCTCTCTGGCGGGCTCCCGGGGCTATGAACGGGTGACACATGCCGGTGGGAGGGTAGGCCTACCAAACAGCCTCTCTGGCGGGCTCCCGGGGCACTGAACGGGTGACACATGCCGGTGGGAGGGTAGGCCTACCGAACAGCCTCTCTGGCGGGCTCCCGGGGCTATGAACGGGTGACACATGCCGGTGGGAGGGTAGGCCTACCGAACAGCCTCTCTGGCGGGCTCCCGGGGCTATGAACGGGTGACACATGCCGGTGGGAGGGTAGGCCTACCGAACAGCCTCTCTGGCGGGCTCCCGGGGCTATGAACGGGTGACACATGCCGGTGGGAGGGTAGGCCTACCGAACAGCCTCTCTGGCGGGCTCCCGGGGCACTGAACGGGTGACACATGCCTTTGGGAGGGTAGGCTTACCGAACAGCCTCTCTGGCGGGCTCCCGAGGCACTGAACGGGTGACACATGCCGGTGGGAGGGTAGGCCTACCGAACAGCCGCTCTGGCGGGCTCCCGGGGCACTGAACGGGTGACACATGCCGGTGGGAGGGTAGGCCTACCGAACAGCCTCTCTGGCGGGCTCCCGGGGCAGTGAACGGGTGACACATGCCGGTGGGAGGGTAGGCCTACCGAACAGCCTCTCTGGCGGGCTCCCGGGGCAGTGAACGGGTGACACATGCCGGTGGGAGGGTAGGCCTACAGACGTTTGTTTGCCAAGCCTTTCTCATACACAGCTGGTTGTTTGAGCTGTGGCAGCTGAATCACGTGTTTCATCCATGGCTTGTCGGTAAAACATGCATCCGGAAGTCATGCAGGTGTGCCACTAACCAGGTAACCAATTATCTTGTCGTCATTGACATCTTACGCTGTACTCGATGATTAGCTTTTTGCATTGCATGGTTTTGACATTATTTGCCGGCTCTCGTACGATGAAAACGGTCTCGGCTGTGTCGTTTATTTTTTCTGCTTGATGACTTGTGTTGGAGATAACGATATTACGGCTTGGAAGGGTATCAGGAAATCTTCAGTTTCCTCTGACGCCATTTCTCTGTCCCGGGAGGTAGCATGGCCCAGAATGCGCTTCAGCGGCTTAAAATACTTTTATTTCATTTCGTTTCATGACCGTGTGTGTCTTCCCCATCATTCCAAGAGAATGACAATTAATGTGTCAGTGTCCGTCAGAAATCAAATATCGCCGTATTTCATAAAAGAATTTCCCCCTTACGGGCTGCAACGTCAATATATCATTTTCCTCGGTGTTTGGACATTGAACAGTACAAAACGGTCACCTCAACGGTACAAATCGGTCACGAAGCAGTAAAACAAATCGGTCTACCGAACGGTGCAAATCGGTCACCCGAACTTACAAATCGCTCATCCGAACCCCCTACGCAGACCAATGTACGGAACGGCCATTTTTATATGACTGACATTCTGAATAAAAACACAAGTATACTTACGTCTGTGGGGGCCTAATGTGTCCTAATCTTTTGTGTCCCTCGTCGCCGTTTCATCGCCCGTTACGATGGCCCACGCTGTGGGCCCTAAACTGAACCCCTATCCTTAAGCCGTAAGCCCTACCCATAGGCCCTAACTCCTAACTCTCATCCCAATCCCTGACCCTAATCCCTAATATCTGACCCTAATCCCTAATATCTGACCCTAACCCCTAATATTTGATCCTAATCCCCAATCCTGACCTCTAATACCTAACCGATGAACCCTAATCCTTGAGCTGTAATGCCTCATACCTGACTCCTAATCTTCAATCCCTGACCCTTAATCCCCAATCCAGCATCCCTAATACATAACCGATGATCACTAATGCCCAATCCCTGACCCATAACTCTTAATCCCCACGCCTAACAATAATATGGGGAGTGAAACGGCAATGCATGCCACATAAGCCCCGACGAACACATCAGGCCCCCACATGCGTCCTAGGAAGTTAGAAATGTCACTTGTCTGACTTGAGATATTAATTGCCAATCTATCTCTACCCCAGTTCTTTGACAGCCACTGATTGTGGAAGACGTATAGCATACACTACCCACCAAGAAATGTGGGTAAAACACGTAACCGGAACCGGAAGCTGTGTAGTGTATCACGAGCGCACTGATCTGCAATATTGAGATGATTGCTGGCAGGGCAATTAACTATACCCCGAGATCCTATTTTTTGCCTTCCTGTTTAGCGTTCCGTGCCATCGTTATTTTTCGTCCCAGTTTTGCTCGTGTTTTTTTTAATATGATGTCTCTTTCCGGAGTAGTCGGGGACTGACTTGAATGGGAGGAGGTCGTGGAGAAGGGGAGGAGAGAAGGAAAGATGGTGGGGCGGGAGGGGAGGGGCGGTAGTAGAGGAGGAAAGGAGAGGGGATGGGGCGGGAAAGGTTTCTCGCGCTAGATACGTCTTCCGTAGTGAGAAGAATGGGAGAGCGCAGAGTGGAGGATAGAGAGTGGACGAGGCCTAGGTGCCTTGCGATGTTGGTTGATCGCCTGATCCAGACGCTTGTCGTTGTCCACATTTTGCTGGCATAAGAAGGCGGCCGGCTCCAAGCCAGATGGCGACATTACGGCTTCTTTTTCTCACGGAATACACTGCGACATCAATTTGGTGATTTACCATTACACACAACAAAAATGAGATGCTGATGCTAGAAGCCACTACATGAAGACTGTCCTGGAACGAACAGCCTCTCTAGCGGGCTCCCGGGGGCAATGACACGCCCCATGGGAGGGTACGTCTACAGACGTTTGTTTTACCAATCCTTTCTCATAGACAGCTGTTTGATGAGCTGTGGCAGCTGAATCACGTGTATCATACATGACTTGTGGGTAAAACGTGCATCCCGAAGTCATGCGGTGCCACTAACAGGGGAACCAATTGTGTTGCTGTCAATGACATTGTAGGCAGTGATCAGAGGTTAACTCTTTGCATTCTTGAGACTGAGGAGGAACCTTCCCGGTCTCAGTGGGTAAGCAGGTGGAGCTGAAAATCAGCAGGTCGTGGGTTCGAACCCTGGTGCCTACATCCGGGCGACTTTCATATAACACCATTTTCTTGTCCCGGGAGGTTTCATGGCGCAGACTGCACTTCATGTGCACGAAAGCGGGCTTAAAACACATTTATTTCATTTCTTTTTATGACGGTCCGTGTGTGTCTTCCCCATCATTCCAATAGTATAACAATTGATGTGTCACTGTCCATCAGAAATCAAATATCCCCGGATTTCCAAAAGAATCCCCCTTTACCGGCTCCAACGTTAATATCACTGTCGCTGTACCATTGCATGGTACAAATCGGTCACTCGAACGGTACAAATCGGTCACCCAAGGGTACAAATCGGTTGCCCGAACGGTGCAAATCGGTCGCCCGAACGGTGCACAAAAACTTCCCCAAACCAACCATCAATGTACTGAGCGGCAATTTTTATGTGATTAACATCATAACATAACGTTTCTAGTTACGTCCGTGGAAGTTGGAAATGTCACCTGTCTGACTTGAGCGATCGTTTGCCAATTTATCTCTCCCCGAAATCCCTTGACAGCCGCTGATGGGGGAAAACGTATAACATATACCACCCAACAAGAAATGTGGGTAAAACACGTAACCGGAAGCTGTGTAGCGTATCGCGAGCACACTGCGATATTGGGATGCTTGCTAGCAGGGCAACTACACCCCGAGATCATATTTTGTTCTTTCCTCGTTAGCGTTCCATGCTGACGTCATTTTCCATCCACGTTTTGCTCGATGAAAACCGTACTCCATCCCATCACGTGTTTTTTAATATGGTGACTCTTTCCAGAGACTTGAATGGTAGGAGGTCGAGGGGGAGAGGAGGAAGGAAGGAGAGGGAAAGGGGACGGAAGAAGAGTGGAGGTAGTGGATGAGGGGAGGAAAGGGGATCGGGGTGGGAGAGGAGGGACGGTAGTGGAGGAGGGGGGATCGGGGTGGGAGAGGAGGGACTGTAGTGGAGGAGGGAAGGAACAGGGAAGAGGGTGGGAGAGCATGGATGGTAGTGGAGGAGAGAGGGAGCGGGGATGGGGCGGGAGAGCATAGAAGGTAGTGGAGGAGGGAAGAAGAGGGGATGGGGGCGGGGAAGGTGTCTCCCGCTAGATGCGTCTTCCATGGTGAGAAGAGGGGGAGAGAGGGTAGGGGAGGATAGAGGGTGGGGGAGGCCCAGGTGCCTCGCCATCTTTGCTGTATGCCTCCTCAAGGCGCTTGTCCTTGTCCACAGTTTGCTGACATAATACGATGGCCGATAAGACGATATTATGGCTTTGGAGACATTATGCAACAAGCGAGTGAAGGGATCTTTCTACTGCAGTGACGGATCTAAGGGGGGGGGGTTAGGGAGGTTTCCCCTTGGAAAACTGAACATACACTGTTAAAGTCCGGTTCTTCCAGTCCCCCTTCCCCCCCCCCGGTCACAAGTCTTCAGAGCAGCCCCCCCCGGTCTCAAGTTTTCAGAGAGCAACACCCCTCACCCCTCTTGGGAACCTAAACATACACTGCTAAAGTCGGCTTCTCCGAGCACGCCCTCCGCACCCCCCCCAGGTCGCAAGTTTTTCAGAGAGCAACCACACTCCCCCCCCCCCCTTGGCAAATTCCTAGATCCGCCCCTGCTACTGAATACACTGCCACGTCATTCGGAGATTTACCACAACACACAGCACCGAATCTGTTTGATACAATAAGGTTGCCCCAGTTCTGTTTTACGGGATTGGGGTAGGCCCTATATGGTTTTGAATTCTGATGTCATATTGACAAATCAATAATTACTTTTTGCAAAATGATACCTAGGCAGACCACTAACCAATCCGTTCTTGGAGAATGCGGCAGACTTCCATCAAGTGTGCAGTATATGCTGAGGTGTATTAAGTATTGGATTAAGTTGGTCTAATGTTAGTCCGCAAGCTTTCCACACTGCTCAATCAGGGAGTAGGTAATGTTCCAATGTTTTTGGCTTGTGTCAAACAACGTCTGTCAAATATTGCAACACAGGAGTAGTCATCAGCTATTTTCTAAAACAGAAACCTCGTGCCAATGTAAGACATTACATACACAAGACAAGTTATAAATCAGTTATAATTCAGAGACGTCAAAGATTGCAATGGCAAGTAAGCGCTTTAGTAGTCACAATATATCTGTAAAGAAGCTGCGAGGAACTATAGCTCCAGAACTGCCAAGTTCAGTCAAGCCAGATTATCACCGAAGATGAGTTTCATGTTATAATGGAGTGCACACTGTATATTGACTTATACAGGCGTTACTTACCAGGTTCATGTTCATCTCCTAGATTTGATGTTTGATTTGATAGATTTCAAGTTTCTGTGATAAGTGATAAATGGCCACAAACAATACTAAAACACTAGAGAATTCGGGTTGTTATATCTATAACATAATCAAATTGAGAAGTAATTTCACCTGACGTATGTATATGCTGTTGTTTTTTTGTACAATAAGAGCCTAATGTCCCTGTATACAATGGCAAACTAATGCATATTAAGTTCGAGGCCATATTTCTACACATCTAGGTTAAACCGGGGGAACAGCCCCTCGGAGAAATCGTGATAAATCGAGACGACTGGGGCAGTTTGAAGATGTCTCAATGGACCAGTGATTGTGTTACATACATCCAAAGACATAATGTCGCGAAGTGATCGTCATGTGACGTCGCTCTGCTTTGATCATCGGAGATGAAGGGTGAGCTGACACTCGCACGTTGTAGGTCAAAGTCCCTTTCATGCAGAAGGTGTTGCCCTCTGCCAGTCCAATATACCGACTCAGGCTGGCAAGCATTTATTGACGTCACTGTTGCTTTTATCCAATCATCAATCATATGATAAAAAAGGTCCTCCACGTGCGTTATATCCGACAAACAAGTCCGACAAACAAAGCAGCATGTCACTTTCTTGTCAGTTTCAGAGATGAGTACTCCTCACTTGTACGTACCATGAGCTATGCTTGTCAATTTCATACTCACGATTAACGAAAAAGAACTCAAGCATGGGCGGGGCTTAGCGCGGAGTGTGGGCGGAGCTTAGCTCGGAGTGTGGGCGGGGCTTAGCTCGGAGTGTTGACTGGTGTATTGACTCGTGTGGATGACGCACGTAAAGCCAATTATGTTTTTGTTGTTGTTGTTTATTTCGTGTTCAAGGCCTTCAGGCCCAAATGACAAACATATGTGCATATAACATTTTGTGCAGGAACATTAACAATCAGTGGTGTTGAATCGGATCTGATTTTCAACGATATATACAAACATTGCTAGTTTCCGTATGACAGAGATTTCTTTCGTTGACCATAAAATTCTAAAGTTTTCAAAACTTGGCGGATTCCAGTATACATATTCAATATATTCTTGGCAAATGTCAGTGAACTTGGGGCAGCATAATAGGACATGGTACTCATCTTCAATAATTCTGGTACCTATTTCCGCGCAATATTTACATAGACGGTTTTCTAGTAGCGTGCCATCTCTGCGACCTAACTCGATGGCGAGCTTATGTGTAGAACATCTGAACCGTGAAAGTGCCTTTCGTAGTCTTGTGATGCTAACATGGTATATGTACAGTTCAGGTGTCAGTTCATCCTTAAATGTGCAATATATGTTTAATCGGCTCTGATTTCGCGAGATCGTTAACCATTCGTCTTTCATTTTATATTGAACCCTCTCATTGAAAACATGGAGAATACTTCGTTCGTCATCGTTTTCTTGATTTAATTAGATGTCATTTAGTCCGTATTTATTCAGCAGTTCTCTCACTGACGTTACCCAAGTTTTCCTGTTGTGCACATCAAGTTCTTTAAGCATTTCATAGCAACATTTAACATATCGGTTTTTTTATTATGATAAAGAGAATGCCCATGTAACAGTACATTCTTAAAAAAGAATGTACGAGGCGCAAGCCGAGTACATGTCTTTTCAAGAATGAACTGTTACACGGGTATTCTCTGACTTAAAGTACGGTCGGTGAGCCTCACGTGGTCCATGTAGCATGAATAAGAGTTCTTTTAAGATGTACATTGCATCTCTCGCTTCCGAAACCAATAAAATAGCTGACTGAAGTCAGTTCACATTCTATCTGAGAACCCAAGAAATGTATTGTTGTAGCAATGGTAAACTTGAGTCATACGTGAGCTAAGCTGAAACAGTGGTTCGCCCTGACATGGAGTAAACGTCAGACGCTGCAGCAGATTGCAAGAATGAAGTGTTTCGCATCAAGGCGCGTAGGCTACTTCGCATGAATTATGTGTCATTATACAGTTGATAATGGTCATTTGAATGTGGAATATGATACAATCGTTCAAATTATTGGATACTGAAAGGATATGATACGCAGCAATGTTGCCATGGTGTTTGAAACAAGTAACACCCAGTGCGTTGTTGATGGATAGGATACGCTTTGCAAACTGAGTTTCGTGGGATTCACGAAGAAAAATTCTAGTGTTATTATAGGATATAAGGAAATGTCGGTATGTATTTTTCATATGAATTACATATGATCTCAAATTTAGTTTCTAAAAGTGGATTTTGTCATCTACGCTTGTGAGCTTCTTTACGCTCGACATTTGTATGTATGTTTTTGCCGGGGCTTCCATCGGGCGTCAAGCTTCCAGTTCATCATCCATTTTGGTTGCGACCTGTTTCAAACAAGCTCACTTATTGCGCATAATTAGTATTGACTGCGATTGTCGATTTCGTAACAGAAGGTCCATTGTTCAACAGAAAAAATTGTTTGGTCTCCTTGGGTCAATCGCAATTGATTAACTCGCTAAAACAGTACATTCGTGAAAATTAATGTACCGTTTAAACAATAGAATGACGTCATAGCAGTACTTCAAAAGAAGGCCCGGTCCAAATCCATAGCACTAAATCATCTGCTGGCATGGCAGCCCCAAAGACATGGCGGTCACCATCTCGTTTATAAATGTTACCTAGCATTTCATATTCTAACAGCTGAAAGTGGCCACCTGGGAGCCTAACCGCATGTGGGTCGGTGGTTCGAGCCCCCCTGTGGCCATGTCTGTGTGGTCGCAGGATAAAGATCCCATGTCCTTATTCGCAAAGAGTAGGGGGTTATCCCCTGGAACATGTCTCCACTCTTCTCTTCCTTATCACACGATGCGATATGACCAAAATTGGTTAAAGCGTGTGGAATATACAACCAATCTAACAGCTGAAAGTAACCCTGGGTAGCTTTGGGTAGCGGTAATTGCTGATTGCACAGTATATACAACTGGTTGGTCGATGGATTTGCAACTTGTTTTGTTATAATTTGAATCCGTTATGTTGTTTCAGTTATTTCGCAACATTTAACCTTAAGCCAGAATAAGCATCAGAAGAACAAGAGCCGAAATCAGCCGGAGGCTGAGGCTTACTGACAGAAGTGATTTTGTTACAGACGATCAGGAGAATTCATTTGCTAAATTATGATCCTATTTGGTCTAAATAGGGGCTGTAGCGGTCAATGAAGCTTCAAATAACTCATACAAACGAGCATTTTAGCCCACAATCGCATCTACACGGGGCAAAACTGAGAAAATCGAAAGTGCCTTGAGTCCATTTCCCCATTCTCTCATCATTGGCGACCGAGCCAGGGGGGCCCCCTTTGTGGGGCGCCATGGTGCCCAGGGTAAGGGCAATACGTCAATTGTGAGCACAGGTGTGTTCATGTATAGTTCAGCCCTACTAAGTACCGTAACAATCGCAGCTCTAACTTGCTTTCCTGATTTTTGACAAATTTTCTTATTTGGCCAGAATCTCTATACTTTATCATTGGGCTCAGTTCCGTTGCCATGAAACGTCATCGCGACGTCACATGACGTCACTGACGCTTACCAAATTGGCTTCTAGCATTTGACGTTACATACTCATGAACTTATAGTGATATTACTTAGTGGTTAAATAGGTGAAAATGAAACGATTTCACAATTTCGTCGGGTAACAAAAAAAAAGATACGCACGGAAACATTTGTGCGTGGATATAAGGTACAGCGCCAAATCAACCGGTAGTCGCTATGAGGTATAATAGTCGAGTAATAGAGGTTATAAAATTATGACGTCATGACGTCATGGTGACGTCATGGCATGACGCACGGCAACGTTCAAATATCTAGACACAAACATTTGTGCCCTCAATCCAAAACGTTGATTAGAACGGCGGTAGGACTGTTTGTCGTTCAAATATATCTTCACCTAATGACCGAAAATTGCTATTCTTCATCATTACGGGTAAATGAAAAACGAGCAGACGAAAAAAGGATTCTGCAGCTAAGATGTAAAGGATAATAATGCTTTTCTGCCAATAGTAATCTGGAGACATATATTCCCTACCATTATACGCAAAGATGGAAGGCCTAGCTAGTTTTTCCGATTTTTTACGAATTTTCTAAGTTAGAGGGAATTTGTATACTTTATCATTGGGAAAATCTTCGGTTTCCATGGAAACGAAACTGAGACACGCGTTTGCCGTCAACCTACCCTGAGTCTCTTGTACTCGTCCACATCTCGCACGGTGGTAAAGCAAAGTGAGATCGCTCAAACGGAAGTACGTCATATTGAAGGAAGTTTGATTATCTCCATAGGGTCCCATGTTAAACGCGTTCGACTATATACCAAAAAGTTACAGAGCTATGTCGCCGTGTTTATAGTTAATGGCTTATCCTACTACTATCCTGCAACTGCAAGTATAGAGCGATGGCTTTAATAGGACGCTCATGGGTGCCCCTGCAAGCCCCAAAAATCCCTATCTTTCACAATGGGAAAAATTTCAAAAAAATCCTGTGACGTCAGTTCCTGTTCGAATTCCATCTAATAAGGATCATGGCTACTGGGTACCATGTTTAACCAAAGGAAAAATCCCGAAACTGTTTGATGAAGCCACCGATGAAATACGGGGCGAACAAATTTCCCCAGCCTGAGAGATTGAGGGCTTTAACATTGGAGGTCCCATAGGGAATTGCCGTTACCCCTGGAACCGGAAGTAAGATAGGAACATACTATTTTTATGATGCAGACAAACATCAGACCCCATTTCCTACAAAATGACGCCACTTCCGATTTTTTATCATTTTTTGCCGATTTTTGACGATTTTTTTAATGTACCGAAAGTGACGTCATCGTGACGTCATATGACGTACCCGAAAAATCTCAGATTTCACAGAGGCTATTCTCATTCATATTTCTATGGCAGGCCGGAATACCAGAGTGATCTCTTTAATTTAAGTTGGTGAAACCGCAGAAAAACGGTTCAAGGTCATCTTTTGCGTTTTTCAGAAAACTCTCTAGGTGTAATATTAACGGAGATAAAGGCGTTCTTAATTTTTTTTTTCAAAAAATCGCTGTGACCTTGATCTTTGACCTACATATGCCAATAACGAACTTAGCCGAGCTATTTCAGATATCTATCAGTCTGACAACCGTAACTGTTACCATGCGCCCTAGACCTTGATGACAAACATATTAACAAACATATAAATAAATAAATTTACAAACCGAGCTGAGCAGTATACTGACAGAAGTCTTTAGACTTCTGTCAGTAATAAGAAACATGCAGAGCTTGCCGCAGTCGTTACATCGATGTTCTGTCGTATGGTCCTCACTATTACTGAGTTTTGACGGATACAACTATACTGTGTCATTATTTGACTCTTATTTATCTTGCACATACAGCGTCCCATTCCGTAAAGTCTCACATATCGACGTTGGCTGTTCATAACTTATAAACGCATTGGAAGTGTGGGCAGCACCTCACCCTACCCTATCAACAACCCTACCCCCATCCTCGCCCAAACTTCACCCTACCCCTACCTCCATCCTACCCCCATCCTCGCCCAACTTTCACCCCGCCCCTACCTCCATCCTACCCCCATCCCCGCCCAACCTTCACCCCACCCCTACCTCCATCCTACCCCGATCCTCGCCCAACCTTCACCCCACCCCTACCTCCATCCTACCCCCATCCCCGCCCAACCTTCACCCCACCCCTACCTCCATCCTACCCCATCCTCGCCCAACCTTCACACCGCCCCTACCTCCATCCTACCCCCATCCCCGCCCAACCTTTACCCCACCCCTACCTCCATCCTACCCCCATCCCCGCCCAACCTTCACCCCACCCCTACCTCCATCCCACCCCCATCCTCGCCCAACCTTCACCCCACCCCTACCTCCATCCTACCCCCATCCCCGCCCAACCTTTACCCCACCCCTACCTCCATCCTACCCCCATCCCCGCCCAACCTTCACCCTACCCCTACCTCCATCCTACCCCCATCCTCGCCCATCCTTCACCCCACCCCAACCTGCATCCTACCCCCATCCTCGCCCAACCTTCACCCCACCCCTTCCTCCACCCCATCCCCATCCTCGCCCAACCTTCACCCCACCCCTACCTCCATCCTACCCCCATCCCCGCCCAACCTTCACCCCACCCCTACCTCCATCCTACCCCCATCCCCGCCCAACCTTCACCCCACCCCTACCTCCACCCCATCCCCATCCTCGCCCAACCTTCACCCCACCCCTACCTCCATCCTACCCCCATCCCCGCCCAACCTTCACCCCACCCCTACCTCCACCCCATCCCCATCCTCGCCCAACCTTCACCCAACCCCTTCCTCCATCCTACCCCCATCCCCGCCCAACCTTTACCCCAACCCTACCTCCACCCCATCCCCATCCTCGCCCAACCTTCACCCCACCCCTACCTCCATCCTACCCCCATCCCCGCCCAACCTTCACCCCACCCCTACCTCCACCCCATCCCCATCCTCGCCCAACCTTCACCCCACCCCTTCCTCCATCCTACCCCCATCCTCGCCCAACCTTCACCTCACCCTTACCTCCATCCTACCCCCATCCTCGCCCAACGTTCACCCCACCCCTACCTCCATCCTACCCCCATCCTCGCCCAACCTTCACCCCACCTCTACCTCCATCCTACCCCCATCCTCGCCCAACCTTCACCCCACCCCTACCTCCATCCTACCCCCATCCTCGCCCAACCTTCTCCCCACCCCTACCTCCATCCTACCCCCATCCTCGCCCAACCTTCATCCCGCCCCTACCTCCATCCTACCCCCATCCCCGCCCAACCTTTACCCCACCCCTCCCTCCATCCTACCCCCATCCCCGCCCAACCTTCACCCCACCCCTACCTCCATCCTACCCCCATCCTCGCCCAACCTTCACCCCACCCCTACCTCCATCCTACCCCCATCCCCGCCCAACCTTCACCCCACCCCTACCTCCATCCCACCCCCATCCTCGCCCAACCTTCACCCCACCCCTTCCTCCATCCTACCCCCATCCCCGCCCAACCTTCACCCCACCCCTACCTCCATCCTACCCCCATCCTCGCCCAACCTTCACCCCACCCCAACCTGCATCCTACCCCCATCCCCGCCCAACCTTCACCCCACCCCTACCTCCATCCCACCCCCATCCTCGCCCAACCTTCACCCCACCCCTTCCTCCATCCTACCCCCATCCCCGCCCAACCTTCACCCCACCCCTACCTCCATCCTACCCCCATCCTCGCCCAACATTCACCCCACCCCAACCTGCATCCTACCCCCATCCCCGCCCAACCTTCACCCCACCCCAACCTGCATCCTACCCCCATCCTCGCCGAACCTTCACCCCACCCTTACCTCCATCCTACCCCCATCCTCGCCCAACCTTCACCCCACCCCAACCTGTATCCTACCCCCATCCTCGCCCAACCTTCACCCCACCCCTACCTCCATCCTACTCCCATCCTCGCCCAACCTTCACCCCACCCCTACCTCCACCCCATCCCCATCCTCGCCCAACCTTCACCCCACCCCTACCTCCATCCTACCCCCATCCTCGCCCAAACTTCACTCCACCCCTACCTCCATCCTACCCCCATCCTCGCCCAATCTTCACCCCACCCCTACCTCCATCCTACCCCCATCCTCGCCCAACCTTCACCCCACCCCTACCTCCATCCTACTCCCATCCTCGCCCAACCTTCACCCCACCCCTACCTCCATCCTACCCCCATCCTCGCCCAACCTTCACCCCACCCCTTCGTCCACCCCATCCCCATCCTCGCCCAACCTTCACCCCACCCCTATCTCCATCCTACCCCCATCCTCGCCCAACCTTCACCCCACCCCTACCTCCATCCTACCCCCATCCTCGCCCAACCTTCACCCCACCCCTACCTCCATCCTACCCCCATCCTCGCCCAACCTTCACCCCACCCCTTCCTCCACCCCATCCCCATCCTCGCCCAACCTTCACCCCACCCCTATCTCCATCCTACCCCCATCCTCGCCCAACCTTCACCCCACCCCTACCTCCATCCTACCCCCATCCTCGCCCAACCTTCACCCCACCCCTACCTCCATCCTACCCCCATCCTCGCCCAACCTTCACCCCACCCCTACCTCCATCCTACCCCCATCCTCGCCCAACCTTCACCCCACCCCTACCTCCATCCTACCCCCATCCTCGCCCAATCTTCACCCCACCCTTCCTCCATCCTACCCCCATCCTCGCCCAACCTTCACCCCACCCCTACCTCCATCCTACTCCCATCCTCGCCCAACCTTCACCCCACCCCTACCTCCATCCTACCCCCATCCTCGCCCAACCTTCACCCCACCCCTTCCTCCACCCCATCCCCATCCTCGCCCAACCTTCACCCCACCCCTACCTCCATCCTACTCCCATCCTCGCCCAACCTTCACCCCACCCCTACCTCCATCCTACCCCCATCCTCGCCCAACCTTCACCCCACCCCTTCCTCCACCCCATCCCCATCCTCGCCCAACCTTCACCCCACCCCTATCTCCATCCTACCCCCATCCTCGCCCAACCTTCACCCCACCCCTTCCTCCACCCCATCCCCATCCTCGCCCAACCTTCACCCCACCCCTACCTCCACCCCATCCCCATCCTCGCCCAACCTTCACCCCACCCCTATCTCCATCCTACCCCCATCCTCGCCCAATCTTCACCCCACCCCTACCTCCATCCTACCCCCATCCTCGCCCAACCTTCACCCCACCCCTACCTCCATCCTACTCCCATCCTCGCCCAACCTTCACCCCACCCCTACCTCCATCCTACTCCCATCCTCGCCCAATCTTCACCCCACCCCTACCTCCACCCCATCCCCATCCTTACCTCCTTCCTCGCGCGGCTTCCTCACGATGTCCGCTGTACGCCTGATTGGCGTGTAGCTGATACCGCGACACAAGTTATAAACGCATTGGAAGTGGGGGCACCACCCTGCACCACCCTGCACCACCCTGCCCCACCCCACCCCGACCCTACATCCATCCCCTCGACATCCGTCCCCATCATACCTCCACCTAATACCACCACGCCCCTCCCCTCCCCTCCCCCATCTCTGCACTCATCGCCACACCTACCTCCACCACTGGACCCCTAACGCACCCCCCCCCCCACCCCGCACTCCTACCCCTAATCTCTCCTGGTGACGTCCTCACCGCTACCCTCACCTCCACCCCTCCACCCCTACGCCCACCCCACCCCATATCTTTGCCGGTCACTCGATATCACGAGCGCGCACCTCCGTTCATCATATAGTATAATCAGTACTGCGTCCGTCACGGCGGCACGCGGGATGATATACCCACGAGCTCGATATGACCCATGCCAGGAGAACACACGACTCACAAGATCAAACTCCCAATCGCTAGGCGGCGATACGCAAGCGCCGCTTATACAAGTTCCCGTTCGCTAGGTGGCGCTACGCTATCGCCGCTTATACCGTTGCTGTGGGTCGGGGGGAAATTTCAAAAATTCTAGAAAAAGTCAAATCGGCTGTAATTTGTTGCAACATTATAATTTTTAAGAATTAAACATGAACTAACGAGCTCTGTTTATTTTATACAGCAAAATGCATGTTATACCTTTTTTAAAGTTATAATTGAGATTGAACTCTTTCTTATCATCACCTGATACCATGTGTTATTAGACTGAGGCTAGCAAGAGAGTATGCGAATGCATTGAGGCAGTAGGCGACAACAGAGATATAATTTAGCCCTAGTCGAAGGCAGCGAATGTAACAATATATCATTGGAAGAAAACGCGCGTCACTCTAGCGAGCTGACTACTAATGTACATGGGTTATGTGTATCATATCACAGAGAGAGTCATGTTTAATGAAGGCTGACCGTATACTCACGGGGTATAAACCTATCGACCGTTCAAACAGACGATGATAGATATGCTGCGAGTTGCTGATGATGAATGTGATAAATGAAAAAAAAGTGACATCAGTGGATTGACACAAATATCAATTACTGACGGAGCACTGGCAGATTTCGCTTTTGGTGTAAGTAATTCCATATTTTCAACATGTTATCTTTACTCAATTATTTTCTTGTATTGGTCAAATACGCTGTAATCCTATATGTTGTTTCTAGTCTGCCAGCTCTACTGCGGGACAGCAGGCGTGGCCTGCGGCCTCCAGAGTTCTGTGTTGTGTAACTGTCTGTTACAGGGGAGACGGCCTCTGGGGTTCAAGTGCATCCACCACACCGGCATTGAGTGCATTCCGTTGGACCAGGACCGGTGCACCGCCCGGTATACTCAACCTCTTCCGGACCTGCCGATAGGGCTACGTCGAATGTCATTGAAATGCTCCCAGTTGTCATATCCGGTTCATTTGGGGGCGATGGAACCAGCCCAGATAGTCGATTTTCAATCATCCGCTATCTTCTCCCGTCTGTCCCGTGCTGTTTTGAATGGGACACATCGGTATACCAAGGTTCACCTTGGGGATATACCCGGGTTGCCAACGAAATGCGCCAATTGAGTGAGACGTAAGCAAAATTACATACTGCCCCGGTCTGCCACTTTCACTTAGGGCGTGTTCGATTTACATGAAACCAAAACCGGTTTGCCGAACTGACTGTTTGACAATAGTAGAACCGTTTGCTCGAAACCGTGAAACTATCGAGAGAGCTCGTTTGACGATTATCGGTTCGGCGGAACTGTGAGTTCAATCAACACATACACAATAGTTAATCATAAATGTAATGAATAGAGACTTATATACAAAAGTATGACACTAATTTACTTACGGAGAGTCCAATCGCGGGCATAAATTTATAAGCACATGGCCATTGCCAAAATATATGCAGAGACTGTAAACAAATGAAACTATGCGTTCGCCTTTAGGTGAACAAACCGTTGAAACCAGTTTCAAAAAAGGTTTCCGTTTCCTGTCGGTTTCAGGTAAATCGAACACGCCCTAAGAAAATCGATTGTTTGACCCATAGAACAGATGAAGCATGCACTACTCACTGCATCGAATTTTCTCTCTACTCGGTAAATATTTATACTCACGGAAGAAAGAAATGCACCGTACGAATCACTTTCAATTTAATTTAATTTAATGTTTATTCAAGCAATATATGCTCGCAATAGCCTTCGCACAACAACAGTTAATCGTTAAACCATTCTCTTTGGTCACATCTGACTGATCTTGATATTTTGACTATCTATGTTATTATGTGTATGGGTTACATGACCATGCCACACATGGCGCTGTTTGCCATACGTATATAGGGGCCGGCCCGGTAGCTCAGTGGGTTAGCGCGCTCTCCTTGAGTGCTCTGGCCACCTGAGAGCCGAACGGCACGGGGGTCGATGGTTCGAGCCCCGCTGTGGCCATGTCTGTAGGGTCGCAGGATAAAGATCATCAGATTATAAAGAGGTCATTCTTCGCAAAGTGTAGGGGGATACCCTCGGGGACATGGCTCCAGTCTCCCTTCATTCCCCCATTGACGCGGTATGACCTTGCTATCGTGGCCAGCGCGCCGACCACGATGGAAATGACCTTGCCATCTTCGCTAAGATGAGAGTAAGTTTATGTTCTATAGCACATGCCTCCTAGTTTCTGCCTGAATGTTAAAATGCTGACAAATGTCGAAGTAACGTTGTTATTACATTATAGCAAAGTGTCTTAATGCGGTGAAATGTTCCTTTGATTGTGACATCAGGCCACTTTTATGTCACACACTGGCGACACCTCGAGACAATTGCGCTGACCCACAGCACGCGTTAAAGTGTTATCATGCTACGATAAAACAACTTTAGCTCATATTAATCTTCTAATTTTCCACGCTTATATTATCGAGCTGTAACGCCCCAAATGGTAGAAGGGCATACTTTTCCCACTTGTTTTCGCACCTACCAATTTAACTTCTGCGAGCGAGGAAAGTGACGTCAAAGAGGAATACAAACGCACGTGTTTTTATATTGAGACAGATTCTGTCTGCTCATTGGCTTGAATTCAACGAAACGTACTCAACCATAAAAACAATACACGCGCTCGACCACAGATGTCTACGCACTCCATCTAAGCTCACCTGTGAATCCTGCTCTCAGAAATGAATCCGTCCGATGTTACTTTTGCTACTTTGACGAACGTGTTTATAGTGATATCGTGGAAAAATATGTAAACTCCCATTAAAACAAATTGTTACTTGTTCATCTTCCCTAAACCAAGTTAACTTTGATCAAGACAAAATCGTGGCACGAACACTTTAAGTGACACGGTATCATCAATAATGTGGTGGGGAACGGGAAGACTGCGCCTCCTCACACCTCATGATTCCAACCAATGTAATACGTCGGATAAACGAGAGAAATAGGCACTTTGGTTGCAGAAAAGCCGTGTCGGTGTCGGAAAGCGAATGCCGGATTAACGGGGGCAATTAGCATTGTGGAAATCCGTTACAGGTCGAACTGTGTCGGATAGGGGGGTTTCCGGATTAACGGGTGTCGGATAAACGGGGTCTGACTGTATAATGTAAGAAACCGTAAAACAGAGACCTCGCCCATTATTTGCATGAAACTTTTATCGAAGTCACACTCACCTCCAATATATGGTTAATCCTCTGACAGCAGAATCAATTCCGTTATTAAAGCGGCATTAACTACTCCAATTGATGAACATGTATAAAGTGACCCCTATACACGTAGGGTAGTGAGTTACCTTTGACTGTCGACGCCCACTGTAGTTCTTATTGTTATCAGATAGATCGTATCAGTAGCCCGTGTCAGTTATTCCTCCATTGACCTCGTGACATGAAGCGACCGGCGCGGCGTCTTCCTGTGCCATCCCACAACAGAAAGCCGTGTGTCGTAGGTGGGGACGACGCTCACTCATTCACTCTCCCGCCGAGCCAGCCTGCCCGCCATCCAGCGAGCAGTCGCAGAACTAGGGGTGGGTCGGGTGAGGGTGGGTGGGTGGGTGGTTTGGCCGCCTTTTACCCTGCCAGCCAGTCATCGCGCGCGTCGTCCCTTTCTCTGTCCGCCAGCCTCCCTACCTCACTTCCTCTGCCTGCCTGCCAGCCTCCCTCCCTCCCTACCTCCCTCCCTACCCGCTTGGCTGCCTGCCTGCCGGCCCGCCTGTCTACCTGCCGTACTGGTGAGGTCATCTGCACGGCCGTCCCCCGAGGTGGGGGTGGAGGAGGGCTTGCAGGACAGGATATCCCTTCCCACGGTCTGCTTCACTTCAGCTCTGTCAATTGTCCACGCGGTGCTGCCCCCAAGCGGCGCCACTCGCAGCGATACTGCAAGCGGCTGGCAGGCGTGGTCAGCCCACAGGGGCCGGTCCGTGAAATCGCTGCGGAAGTTACGCTGGAAGCTGTTGGCAGGACGCAGCGGTGCTGCTACCTACGTCGTCTCGGGGATATCCGTCAATGCAGGCATCCGCAACAGGTTGAGTTTGGCGAGGCGGATGCCCCGTGGATTTATGTATACGGCGGATTTATAAAATTGGTCGTCTGGAACAAGATTAATGTTTACAGGCCACCCTACTTCACACATGGCTCAGACCTAGGAGAGGAAACCAGGGGGCATTGATATGGGTGCATTCATTCCCCATGTTAGAACCCCCGACATGGATTGTGTTAGTAAATGGTTGGCGTGAGTCATACATGGGTTATAAAGTTTATGCAAAAGAAAGGTTTTAGGGCCGAAAACGCCCAGCTACGTAAAATGTACTGCATTTGTAAGAGCAAATTAACAGTTACATTTGACACTTCGATCCCGCAATATCTGCCGATATGAAACCGCGATACGTTTACGCCAAGCTCAACGCCAAACTCGCAAGGCGGTATGTACAACTGACATGACAGGAGATGGAGGGTGGGGACCGGGTGTGTGTGTGTGGGGTGGGGGGGGGGGTCATGTGTAACACGTCACGGGAGAAGCAATAGCTGTATACCGACACCGGTGTGGTACGACTTCGGACACCGGTGTGGTACGACCTCGGACACCGGTGTGGTACGACCTCGGACACCGGTGTGGTACGGCCTCGGACACCGGTGTGGTACGACCTCGGACACCGGTGTGGCACGACCTCGGACACCGGTGTGGTACGACCTCGGACACCGGTGTGGTACGAACTCGGACACCGGTGTGGTACGACCTCGGACAGCGGTGTGGTACGACCTCGGACACCGATGTGGTACGACCTCGGACACCGGTGTGGTACGACCTCGGACACCGGTGTGGTACGACCTCGGACACCGGTGTGGTATATTTGAAAAATCCACATTCGACATTGACCCCCAAATTCCGACGCTGCAGATCCGAAAAAGCGACATCGACACTGAAAATTTGAAAGATCGACACTTGACACTGAAGCCCCCAGTCCCGACCCCTATGTAAGCTTCATTTGTTTCAGTTTATCATCTCATTGCCAGAATTGGTTTCGTCAAATCATTCTACCGGTTGTCCTGTGTCATCCAAATAAGACAGTTTGATAATAATAAGATATTTTTCCGCTTTAACGAGACGAGTGTAACGTCATGACGAGACCACAGCGACAAGATCAAGCAGCATGTCAGGAGAATCCTAAACAAGGTACTGGCAAAAACTACAAGTGCTCTTACTGAGGTTATGACATCTCAAGTAGCTCTCCAACATTACCAGGGAGTTTTTACAATGCTCTTTTTAAACAAAAGTCGTCCTATGGGTGGATAAAGGAAGGGTTGTTTTTTTATGACAATGAGAGCATTATAGACAGACGAATGCTACTTTGGAGTTTTGCCTGGGTAGTAAACTAATTACGCTTGCCAAGCGTACGGTGATCTTTTTTCAATCCGGAGACATTTTTGCCTCATTGATAAAAGCACCTGCTGATTATTCCACCGGATGTCACCATGAGAGAAAGTCAATTAGGGATCCCTCGGTAATTAGGACTCGCGCTTAATGCAGTTGCTGAAAATCAGTTTTGCCACCAGACAGCGCAAGTTCTCTTCCACGGACAATCCCAAGAATTAACTAGTTCATTTTCATTCCGTGATTCTTAGTGGGCAAATAAATTGGCTATGTGTAAAACCAAAACCTAATTACGCCTAGATGTAAACCAAAAAAACTATTTACGGCAGTCAGGAAGGTTCAATTTTTAAGTTAATATGAAAAACGTTAATTATCTCAATTATTAACTGATATATGACATGGGATTATTCTTTCAATTGTTGATTCGCAGTCCGCTGAGGTTAATATGGCAGTTAGCCTGGCCACTGAGACCCGTCACCAGCTAGTCTCTAGTGATGACTGCCTCGCTCCTTGGTCACATGGGGCCGCCCGAAAGCTCATTGGGTTAGGGCGTTGGCATTCAGCGCTCTCGCCACCTGAGAGCCTAATGACACGTGGGTTGGTGGTTCGAGCTCCGCTGTTGTCATGTCTGTGTGGTCGCGGGAGAAAGACACCACGGCCCACTTCGCAATTAGTAGCGGGTTACCCCGGGAACATGGCTCCGCTCTTCTATTCCTCTTCCAACCAACCAGCAAAACCTTGCGGACGCCCGTGACGCTGTCGCTGCCGTGCTCGTTACTACATACATCCCAGCCTGTTGTTTCCTTCGACACGACAATAATTGACGTAAATTGCGGGATCAAAGGCCGGCTAGTACCACCGACCTAACGTTGGGGGCGGGACCAGGGGCCAATCTAGGAATTTGACAATGGGAGTGGGGGCGGGGCGCTGGAAACTTGCGACCCAAGGGGTGAGGGCGGGGTGAAGATGACTACTCTAACAGACCTCAACATCCCCTCGCCTGACGGGGGTTCAACCCTTTAACCCCCCCCCCATCCCCCGCCGCTTGGATCTGCCACTGGGGATGACTATCGGCGTCATGGATGTTAAAACCTAGGATATGAGGTGGTCGCCAGTCCTCGCGTACACCTGGCGACCCTTCCTAATGGCACAGCGTCATCAAGCGAATACTTCGACTTTTCGAGACGTACAAGACGAAAATATCAAAATGTCAGGTCTTGAAATTGTTAAAGTTAATTGCAAGATACTTCATAATGTACTGCCATGTAACGCCAATCTTAAGAAGTGGGGTATACCCGAGCCAACTGCGACTTGTGCCCAGGGGTGCACTTCTTTGGTAGTCCGGTTTCTCCGGACCGTCTCCGAGCGCGCGATCTCCGGACTCTCCAATCTCTATCACCTCCCGAGGTGGTTTAGTTTGGAGATACCACGTGACAAATTGGCGCTGGGTGGCGAAGTGAGCTTTCGGTGTGGCATACATGGGCTTAGAGACAATTTCAAACTATAAAATAAATTTGTTGTCTAAATGTCAAACAGGAAGTCAAATAGTTGGTGTATATATGTTTTCTTCCGTCCCAACACCACAACAAAATCAAGCCTCCTGTTCCCCAAATTTCCTTTTGTACGTTTTGGAGAGTAAAGTAGACTGCAACACAGGTAAGCCGACAGAATTTATATGTGATTATAAAACGGTGACTGCAATCTATAGCCAGGCTTAACAATGTCTCTAAGTAATAATTTATCAAGTTATCCTGATGTTTTTCACGTTTGCGTGACTGATCTGATACGTCTTAATACCCTGTCCACCTGTACAGCGCTGTATAAAGTTGAAATGAATCATACTGCACTGGCGAGCGCCTTTTTTATTCTCCGAACTCATCTGCAATCGCTTTTTTCCGCACGTTCTCCGGACTCATTCGAACTCTCCATTGGAGATACCAAAAAAGTGCAGCCCACGAGTTGCAGACATACCACACCTCCTTCGTGTGTTATGAAGATCGATTGATTTACCAACGTCTAACAACATCCCGCCTAAAATTATTTTTAGTCTTGACTCTTAACAAGCACTTTAATCTTGAATCTTTACAAGCAGGCAACAGACTCATCAATAAATGCTTCAATTTATTCTCTGTTCTATGGAAGCGGCGGTTAAATGCATGAAGACGGTTAGGAGACCACGGGAGGTAGCACCACTCTACGCACGGGGAAGGTAGACTGTGTCAGCGGCTGTTTCAGTCGTCATCGGCATGCTGACGTTAACAGGGAGGCTGAAACACGGAGGAATGCGATATGGTGACGCTGCTACAGAGAGACGGATGCTTATGGCCATTCTCCTAGAGATATTACATTAATTAAGGAAGTTTGGGGCTATGGTTTTGAAACGTTTAGACCCCGATGTTCAACGCTAAAATACGTCAATGTTCAAGGCTGAAGTATGTTTCGAAGCTCAAGCCCAAAGTATGTGTCAAGGGTTAAGGCCAAAGTACATCAAGAGCAAGGGCCAAGGCCTTACTATAGATCAAGGGCCAAGGTATTAGTTTGGATGTATCTCAGGAGCTCCATGCTATATCTCATGGGTTAAAGCCATACTATACATCATGGGTTAAGGCCATACTATATCTCAATGATTAAGGTCGCAATACCTATGTAGAAATGTGAGAGCCTCTGAAATGCTTGCTTAACCTCTTCGCCAAGTTGGTTGAACCGGCTGATCCGTTGACCATTTAGCCGCGCTGATTGGAACCTGCCGAACCTGTAACTTAGCCATTTAGCCGCACTCACTAGAACCAGATGACTCTTTCTACCTTAGTCACCCACTTAGACGCACTGACCGGAACTAGATGATCCTTTCTCACTCAGTCACCCATTTAGACGCACTGACCGGAACTCGAACCAGAACCGGCTGTGCCCGAACTCACCCATTTAACCGCACTGGCCAAAGTCACAGTTGGGACACTCCTGGGGATTGCAGGGTGGTATAAACCCCTCCTTCGGGCAGTACTCCAAGCACATCACCCCACCCACCGGTCCTTCGTGTGTGGCCATGGCGGTAGTCACCAAGGCAACTACCAGTAGAACCGTCAATAGGAGCTTCATCCTGCAAGAGACGGTGGAGGTCATATAGGTCAAGGTCAATGTCAAGGGCAGACATAGTTATGGAAAATACCGTAGTTGCTCGAATAAGCGCCCCTGTTCGAATAAGCGCCCGTTTGAATAAGCGCCCAGTCAATTCTTTACTCGAAAACAAATAATTGCCCCGGACTCTTATTCGAGCAACTACGGTATCCTGCTTGTTGTGCTCAGAGATAACGTGTGTGGTGATTGGCCACACGGAGGTTATTTTAACGTGTTTTTATCAAGCCAAGCAACGTAAATAAGATCATCAAATATGGTATATCCAATATGGCTTATAGAGTAACAGAATGATATGGCCCCATTGCTAATAAACATGAGAGGCTGAACGCCGGCAGCAGCTGCTGGGGGGGGGGGGGGGGGGGCGAGCAGGATAAGATAATAATTATCACAAGATGATATCATTGAAAAAACGAGCATCTCCGCTCAATGTTAAAGGATTCGAATATGAATACTCAGTGTTGTCCTTCATACAACTGCATCAAATCCACTCTAACTGGCTTACCTGGTTGGAAAGAATGATTGGCCGCCTTGTCTCCTATAGCAGTATAAGGGTCCTGGCTGCATCTCGCTGGTATTTATGCAGGGAGCGCTCCTCGCCACCCTTACATGCTCTACATCTTGTGGTCGCCCAGGACCGCTATTGAAGCGGTATCGCCATCTTGTATCCTATTGTTCACATGACTGTGGCCCACTTACCCGGTCATAACATACGTAATTGGTATTGGTGGCCTCTTTCGAAAATCATTATTTTGGTCAATTCTATTGATTAATTCTAATCTCTAGTCTAGTTTTTATTTTTTATTTGCTAATTTTCTCCCTTATCTGTCTGCCATAGTGACAAGGCTACTAAAGGATTGTGTTATCATGGCAAAGGCACAGACTGGCTTTTTGGCTTTTGTTACAAACTGGCGGTAATTCCTTGAAATTTCGATATTAATCAGACGTTTTATGTGGGTTTTTATGCCATACAAAAGCTACAGGTGGCCCTAAAAGTAAGTTGAAGGCGCACACAGAAACGCCTTGTAGAATTATTTTGTATTGCTGTTTGTACGATATCCTCGGCCCAGGGAAGAATTGCATTTTAATGCGTATTAATTTACAATGATAACATTTAAAGGCATACTTTAATTTAATAATTTAATTCTCATTGGGGCCCTTGGTCCCCTATATGTCGTTTCGAATTGGAAGGGAGTGCCAAAGTGTGCAACTAGATCAATAACTAGGGCCAGATGCAGAGTCTGCTCCCGTTTAACCTCTTTCCGCACCATATTCCATGGTGTTGCAGCAAGAATCGTTGGATATAATCTCCCACTCACCCTCGTGTAGCGATCTTCTTTGCACCCCGTACATGAGGTCATATTTTAATATGCATGAGTTGTACCTGTAGAATCCTCAAATGTCGTGTTTACTGGCCTGTCGCGCCTATAATAGTTTTGCAAGTGCTTGTTACTCATATCTTATAGCAACAATAGCTTATATTTACCCCTATCCATGATTTTATGTTTGTTCTCATAGGATTTTTAACTAACTGGCCCAGGTCCGGTGGATAAAAGACAGTCTCGGGCCAGACGGAAAATTTCCCTTGGCCACATGCGGTTGGTGTTCGCCCTGTTCGTCCACTGGGCACCTGGGACCAGGAATATTACACATCCTGCTTGAGTCGAAGCAATAACTTTCTGGGCGATATTCGGCTCCGATCATCACCCATTGAGTAAAATCCTTTTTCGCACTCACTCGGCTGCGCTTGCGCCGAATTATACTCTTCTGGCGTATATTCGCCTAAAACCAAGATCCACCGAACAGGACACATCCTACTTGAGCTGAACCCATATAAGTCTGGTCGCCATTCCTATCAGACTACTAATCACCGAATAGTGGCCTAATCCCCTAAAGTTACAGCCTCAGTTTCGTTAACACCTTTATGCGAATGCCTCTAAAAGTGATTCGCTTTAACCACACGTATATTCCCATAACTTTACTTATATCCCGGGCATCCAGTGTGCCGTCCAGCCGTTCAGCAGCGATACTCTTATCGACAATCTCATTTGCCTATATTTCTTTCACCGACCTTTTATAACCCATAAATAGCGTCATACACGCATGAAGCCGTCCGCCAGCCCAGGCATTCATATCTTGATTCATCCCATTCAGCATAGCAACCGTGTGAATAAAGGTCTCTTTGACACATCAGTTTTTAGTTGCTCTGAACAAGATCCTCTTGGGACCATCCATGGCTTGATCTAATAGCAACAAATACCACTTTTTTCTCTTCCCCCAAAACCATACATTGCTAAGTGAGTATATGGTCCGTGTATTAATGGCCCAGGGTACTGAGGGTTCCGAACCAATCAGTGTCCCAGAGGGCTCGGGGCGGATGAGGACCGTTGACGGCAAAATGTAAAAATAAGACATCCAAACATCTTCTGAATCCAGAATTGTATCGGGTTGGCATCCGTCCGTCTGCGAAAGACGATGGATTTGCAGCTTTGTTTTGTAACGATTAGTTAGATTTCGATTAGTAACGCGGCGTTTACACTTATGACTGAAAAAACCTATCTGAGATGGACAGAGGTTACCGCAGTCGTCGCATCGGTGACCTGTCGATAGGTCTTGGTTTGTGCTCGCTGGTGGACGCCTAGATTGGCGTTTCAAGTCCAGTTTCACAAACGAATCCCGAATACCACACGAAACCCACACGCTACAGATTCCGAGATTCCATTGGCAAAAAAGTAGCTCTTTTCGAAATAGGCAAATCTACTCAGTCACATGACTTTACTGGAGGTCACGCGAAGGAGTCTCGCTGACAATCTCGTCCGCGCCACAAGCCTCGTCCATATACCCATATACAATAATAAGTCCACGTCGCACCCATAATAGTTGTAGAGGCATCATCATATGCAGGAGCATACAAATGCACTCAGATAAAAATAGCTGAATTGCCGTCACAAAATGTCACGATATCCAGATTTATACAGATTTATATCATTAAAGCTGCTCATGCAGAATTTTTTTACTTAAACTATGGTTTCCGAAATATTTTGGAAACACATTTAGAACACACTGTCTGACTGTACAAATGTAATCGTCATGAGAAATAGATCTGTCATCGCATGATGAAAGGTATAAAACTGCCGCAATGTGCATATATCGATGACATTGTACACAAGAAAGCCACACTTTTTCACATGGGATGCACTAATTTTGCCAAGAAAAGAGGCTTCACAACATATCTGGGGTTTTATTACACACAATAGGTGTACTTCTATGCTAAAAATATAAATACATCATTTCCAATCAAAATAATTTTTACATTATCCAAGAAAAATATTGCTGGGTGAATAATTTTAAGCCGGGGTGCGAATTCCAACTAATGCAACTAATACTCATGGCCTTACATTTTATCTAGAAAGTGGCAAATAACCTCCATGGCTGTAAGCACTACCCAATTACTCCAAATGAGTAAGTTTCTCAACGAAAATTCATTTAAGCCGTCTCACGGAATTACCAGAAGTTGTGCGACTAACATATCAAAGTTCATTCCGTCAACAACAAACCAGATTCAATGACACTCTTTATAGAAGGCATTCACAATATTACCGAAGATGCCATTTCCCCAACCGCGAAAAGATGTAATAATTTTATTTTCATAGAAAAAAGCAATAATCATTACCATACTAAAACAGGGCAAAGATCCGTTAGACCAACCAGCTATCGTTCCATCGCATTAACCACTTGCATGTGCAAAACTCTGGATCAAATGCTTTGACGGCCTCACATATACACATATTTATGGAGACGAAGGATCTTAGATGTCAAGTGGCTCCAGAACAGAAATACACCTGACTCTTTAAACCTTAACACTTTTCTATGCAATGTGGATACAACCGGTATGGCACGATATACAGCCTTACACCCTAGCGGTGACGAAAGCACCTACAAAATGACTAATTAAAAATATAATGTCAAAAAACCTTTTCCGTTAATGCCATTTCATATTAAAAAGCCCGGTATCTGAAGACCCATAGAGTACAATGCTTGACACCCTTGGCCGCACTAACCAGGTTATGTCTGGCCATAGTTGAACAGCCGACAGGACAAAGCAACCACTCGAGCAACAGACGGCCGGCATGCGACAGGGACCCTGCGTCACGTGCTCCGGCACTGGCGAGCCGTCGGTCACTGACTGACCCAGACCACCTCATGAATAAAGCAAGTGAAGACGTCCACAAACCCGGCCACCGGCTCTCAAAGTGTCAACAAGCGAGCGCCAAATTTGATTGCATGAGAAATGGTGTTCCTTAAGTCCCAGCGGCTGGGTGTGACGGAGACGGGAGGGGAACAGCTTCCTGGAGACACGGATATCCAGGCTTTGCGGGGACCGCGGCACGCTCCTTGGTCACAGACAACACCCTTTGGTGCATACAACCCGGGACTTAATGACACAGATCGCCAGTGAACAACCGGATTACTGAGCACGTCGTCACTAAGGATTGCACAATTGTTTACTGCTGTCTCAGTGGGGAAGTGAAGAGGTGCCATTGCAATGGATCCTTCTGAACGACTCGTAGTTCGAATTAGACACATTGCGGTAATAATAGAGACACGAGAGTGAAGGTGTGAAGGAGGACTGCTGAACTTATCTGGCAATAGTGGAACTCGGGTACTGCAGTCCGTGTGACATATTGTGACAATAATCGAACACGAGTACAGTGGTTTTTCTTTCTTTTTTTTTCTTTCAGCCGAAGGGTGGAGGTACCATCGCCCAGGGAAATGGGAAATATGAATACGTGCAAAAACAGAGCATGTGATTTGTAGGGACATTTGTGGGGGTCATGTGTAGGTAGTGAAGTCGTGGATCATATGACTGGGGTTGAACCTCGGAGACGCTTCTCAGACTCATGTAACTAGGTTACAGTTGTCATGGCAATGGCCACACGAGACTGGCGTCGCGTGGTCACTCACCCACAGGCTCAGATACACGGACGCCACAATCACATGCAAGTCCCCAGAAATTAAATTTTCTGATATTGATCTGACGAGAAATGGAATAAAACAAGGCAACGTTGGCTTCGAATGGCGGTTACATGATGGGTTCTAGTGGATGGATGGCTTCGTGTTTTGGGTAACCCCTGCATAGGTCGTTATGGAACAGACCCGAAACCTCGCGAGACGAAACTAGACTGGCGGGACAGAAAGATTGGAATGTGTTTTTTGTGTGTTTGTAAAATCATTTATTATCAATCAATGTCAATGTACAAGGGTGAGCAACATAACATTAGACCGATGAACAAGGAAATATTCTATTTAAAATAGAAGATATAATTCACGTAGCAATTTACATGCTTAGTAAGGCAGCCTATGTTGATATATTTGTCCTATGTTGTCTACTTCATGCTTTAAATCGAATGCAGTGCCTCTTATCACGTTTTTCAAATTTATGATTATTTATCAATATATGCATATTATATATGATGAAACAAACAACCGAAATCACTCACTAGATCTCCACACCTGTTCCACTGCCACTATCGTCGGTTGTGACGATAGGCGCATCAACAAGCATTTATCTATAGGATCTAAACGCTGTCCTTAATAATACAACTTGTCGCAGTATATCCCTCTTACCCATCGTCACCGCGATCAGACCGATTATTAATTTAACATCATATACCTAAAATAATCCATTCTCCTAAGTGCTTCAAACGGTAGACATTGACTTAGGCTGCCCAGTTTAAACCCTTAACACTAAGAAGCTGATTTCTCCATGTTGTTTTGACCAGGGGACGTGTCACATTTTAAAGTCTTTGACGGGCATTTACCATTGCATAAGCACTTATAATGTTCCGATAAAAGGCAGGAAGTATCAGTAATTTAGGTTAGCAACTCTGTTGTTCACACTTAGGCTCAAAGAGGTGCACACGAATTATTTCACTCACTGTACAGGTCAAATGGGGTCTTCTTGATCGAGAAATATTCTTTTTACCCAATTTGCTTAAAGTGAAAGACATACGAGATGAGATCAATCATATCCACCCTACCCTGTGCCTTGGGAAATATCCACACATGTCGCCTTATATGCTTGTTTTTATTCCAGATGAAATTGTAGAATAATATGTTAATACGCTTTACTATGTCGTCCGGTACAGTGACACAGGTTGCCAGGTATGTAATCTTGGGAATGGCCAAGGCTTTGATAACAGTCATCTTACCGAATAGTGTTAAAGAAAATTAGTATCCAGAGCAATGTCATTATTTCTAGCCAAATTGTTGTGCAAACTACTACCACGAAATTTTTGGGTGTACAATTAGATTGTGACCTGTTGTGGAAACAACATATAGATTATATTAAAAGCAAATTGGCAAGGGCGCTTGGAATAATCACTTGTGCAAGGAAAATTTTAACCAGTGACACCCTCCGGATTTTATATAATTGTTTTGTATCTCCATATCTATCATATTGTATTGACGTATGGGGAGCCTCGTGTAATAGCTATTTAGCCCCTCTTATCATAATCCAGAAAAAAGCAGTGCCCATATTGTCTGGAGTTAATAAATGGGCCCATTCAGCTCCGTTATTCGTAATGAATAAGATTCTACCGCTCACATCATTATACGAGCTCAGCGTTTTAGTATTTATATTTAAACAATACAATGGATTGCAACCTCTTATCATAAAAGATTTGTTTACAAGAAATGCTGACATACATACGTATAACACTAGAAGGTCGCAGCTACTACATGTTCCTAAACATAAGTGTCAATTGACGAAAGTATCTATGAAATATAATGGGATATATATATTTAATAAATGGTTTGATAAGTTAAACTTTCAATCATCGCTTCACCTTTTCAAGAGAAATACTAAGGATAGTTTGCTGAAGACAATCGAGTGATTCAACCAATGTTAACGTAAATTGAATGTGTAAGTAGCCACAATTTGATGTGTATTGCAAGGCAACGATTGGGCCAAATCGATATACAATTTAGATTGTCGAATTACTGTTTTCATTTGTCCTTTTTTTTTTTTTTTTTTTTTTCGTGTTTTTATTTTTCTTGTTTCTTCTTTGGTGTTTTTTTTTTTTTTTTTGAGCAAATAAGCCTCGGCTTCTGCTCCTTGCCAACCTGTTCTTTATTATGTTAATTTATGTACTATCCATGGCAATAAAGATTCTATCTATATAAATTCCTTTTCTTCCATGTACTTAAAGAGTCTCTCCATACTCATGATTTTTTCTTCACAGTTCATTTCGTTATACTGCGCGGTATATTATATATTATATAATTATATATTATATAGTATCAATTATTTTCCCTACGGGCAGAGGAGTAAATAAACGCACATATTACATTAGGGACTGATTATTGCCTCAATAGTTCATGACGTCTTACTTAATTGTTCGATTATTGCCTCAATAGTTCATGAAATCATGTGTATATCCTGTACCACTGTATGTCAACAAAGCATTGGTGAGCCAGCAGTCCATTAGGAAGCATCGCTTAATTACCGGAGAACTGCCATCAATGGATCGTTCAAAGTGGCTGACAATGAGTGCTTAATCATAGGCACGTCCTGTAGTTGTGTGGAATCCCCATGAGATAAAACTGCATGACAGGTGGCGTTCACCGTTAATACACTTCCTCGTTAAGGTTCATACACCTCTGTCCATGCGGTGATTACCGCTGTAAGTGGTCACCCTGGACGATTGCGGGGCCCACAATGGTCCATGGGATGGCAGGGTGGAACCAGAACGAGGGCGGCGCCAGCAATGGTCCAGGGAAGGCAGGGTGGAACCAGAACGAGGCCGGCGCCGGCAATGGTCCAGGCAAGGCAGGGTGGAACCAGAACGAGGGCGGCGCCGGCAATGGTCCAGGGATGGCAGGGTGGAACCAGAACGAGGCCGGCGCCGGCAATGGTCCAGGAATGGCAGGGTGGAACCAGAACGAGGGCGGCGCCGGCAATGGTCCAGGAAAGGCAGGGTGGAACCAGAACGAGGGCGGCGCCGGCAATGGTGCAGGGATGGCCGGGTGGAACCAGAACGAGGTCGGCGCCGGCCATGGTCCAGGGATGGCAGGGTGGAACCAGAACGAGGGCGGCGCCGGCAATGGTCCAGGGATGGCAGGGCGGAACCAGAACGAGGTCGGCGCCGGCCATGGTCCAGGGATGGCAGGGTGGAACCAGAACATGGGGGTGGGCGTGGTTATAGCCCTGGGTATGTCTAAGGACTGCTCGTGCGTTGTGCGGTATTGGCCATGGAGGACAGACTACACTACAAGTACAAAACTGTTTGAAGTTCTACGCCTTGTTCGTTGGGTATCTAGTGCCGGTCATTCTTGGCCCATTCCGCAGTTGACTCTTTACCGTAGTTGGGATGGGGTGGGTTCACAAAGCCCAGAGAATACCGGCGTCTTCGCATTTATTGCCCTTGGCTGGCCAATCGGCGGAATTGGCCGTGTTGTATTTCACCGCGCCGGTAGCACATTTATGGTATGATGGCGTGAAGTAGCTCAGGTCAGGGGTAGAATCACACAATGCCAACATCATGGGCACTCAGCTTGAGACGGGCTGTTAAAGGGAGATGCCGGGCCCATATCATTTACATTTCCAGTTAAACTATGGAATGTACTAAACATTACACAGAATATATTATTTTTTAATCATACATTAGTGAAGTTTCAAGCACCTTTGCAGGACCACCCAACTTGCCATGGGCACCCGCCTCAATGCACTGATAATGACGTCACCGGCGATGAAGCGACCAGTAGGTTTAGACGACTACTAAAACCGGAAGCTTTAATAATTTCTGACGAGTCGGACCACGATGTAAACACCGAATTTACACCAACTGCTGATTTAATCGGGGACCAGTTTGAACCTGTAAGGGTTGACGATGGTGGATCAGGCATTGTTTATGCAGGTCGTTGACGACGCATCGCGTGGTCAGTGAAGCCGTGTTGCGTTATAAGAGAGGGTGGGAGCGGTTGGGTGCCGGGTGGGGTGGAGTCATGGGTTCATCGTCATTATTGGCAGGGTGCCCAATTTTGACTCGTAGAGTGGCAGGCCATGTTCAGGAAGCGGCCGCTGGGGGGAGGGGGTGGGGGCACTACATTACTGCAGTGGTGGGGGTGTGCCGCCCATGCCGTAGAGAGGATTTGGAGAGTGAGAGTATAGTGCCCGATTCTGTGGTCACTGAGAGATAATTTTTTCTATAATATTTACATTGACAACATTGTAGTTAAGAAGGCATATAAAATAGACACTGACATTCATGACTGGAGGATACTAATTTGAACACTTGCGAGATCAATTAGACTATATAGTCAAGAACTGTAAGTTTGAAAAAAAACTCGGTCTCAGATGGGCATATCGAGAAAAATTGCAGATTTCTCCTTCTAGGATTGAGAGCAAAAAGGCGAGAAAAGGGGTCATTTGGGCGACACATATGTATCACTGTAACTGAAGAGTGCATGGAGAGGACTGCCGTACTACAGAAGGGCCGTATGGGTTAGGGTGGGTGGGGTGGCGCTCTATCGGGGTGGTGGGGAGGGGTGGAGGGAGGAGTGTTGCGTGAAGCTAGCAGCCGGGTCGACTCAAAGCAATTGTTCTCATAATGTTCGGAACATACTCTTGAAGTTTGGTGGTTTTAAAACTCACACGAGCAATCTTGCGTGGTCATTGCCGCAAAAGCTGCGGGTCGCCTAGTGGACAGCGGCAGAGAGATATCCTGTTTTTGCTGTCCATTTTTGCACTTGAATTGTAACATTCAGCAGCTGAACGTCGATGTTTCAAGTTAATGAGTCAGATTTGCTTGTCACTATTCATGAGAGGTGTTAGGCCGACAGCTTGTTCCAAAGACGCACCGCTCGCATGAAAACAAAGTGTTGGTTCAGCGGAAGGTAGTCGTCAGTGACGTCAACGCCTTGTGTGTGATTAGCTAACTCTGGTGACGTGTTCAAAACATGTCGACACCAGCTTGATGGGCGATAATGTGTATTTTTATACTGTTGATGTGCGATTTTCTCGATAATGCTTTCTTTTTAAACAGAACGATTAACGGCAAATAGCTTTTATACCAACAGAGTTTTATTTTCATATCCCATTGCAGCCCCCCGGCATTTTCTTTTAAGAGACAGTCATAAAAACCATAATTTTTTATTTATTTATTTTTTATTTGTTATTTTCATTGAGATTTAAGTACATGTATATTGAAATAACTGTTGATGAATGAACAAATAAATTTACATAGCACTACAAATCCCGAGATGTGATCTCTAAAAGACACCCAATTTTTGTTGCATTTTTTTGCGCTTAACCTGTATATGTCTATTAAACTTTTCAATTTTTCATAAATAAAGCGCAGAGCACACGTAACATTACCATAATCTTTCACTTCGTCTCTTTGCAGGTAAAGTACATATATAAAGTAGCTTACAATACTTATTAACATAGTTTCATTGCTACTATTTCCGTACCCTAGCACCTTTTCTATTATAATAATAATAACCCAATAATTTCTCAGCATATTTACAACAGAATAGCATATGCGGAATGTCATGTACCGCGTTAGACACTGGGCACTGATCTGATTCTCGTATCTGTCATCGTTTCATGCACCGTAGTAAATCATGCAACATTTGATAATTAAACTGTGCAATTTTTAGGTCAGGAACATCTTTAACTTCCCTTGCATAGAGAACATTGATAATAAACCATGATAATAAACTGGATTGATCGTTTTGATAATATGTGTATCACACCTGCATTGTACAGAAGCAAAATGTTCATAAGAAAAACTTCATCTGGCGTTGTATTTTAATATGCTCAATCATTTATTATTATCTTGGACCGAATATGCGACTGTAGCTTTCTTAAGTTTTCTGCAATAGATTTCTGTAACATGATTTATGTGTCTATGTTAGCAATTGTTTTTCTTGTATACATCTATTATATCGTGTTAAAACGTAAAAGATTTAATGATTGCTACGTTGTAATCATCATCGACAACACGATCCAATCTAAGACGGGTGGAGATGGAGACAACGATTGATTGTTTCGAAACTGGGGTCGATAAGATTACACGTGAAATAGATTGATCGCAAAGGGTGCCTACATTATCAATACGTGAAGGCATGTTTAGGGCATTGATATTGATGACCAGCGACCGGAGCAAAACAGAAGCTTTATGACGAAGATAATGTGAGGAATGCACCGTTAGTGAAGGCCCCTTCGCTTAACGTAGAGTGGTCGGCTTCCGTTGCCACGAGCGAGGACCTCCAACTCCCATTCTTATCCTTCAGTTGTTTTGTATTTCTGGGCATTACTGGCGAAGAGTTCATCGACGTCCCGTGGTTTTAATACGCTTCTTTGGGAATCCACATTAAGAGTTTTGTCAGAGTGGCAGCGGTTATATCACCCTGGTGGGGAACCGTGCTCACCACAGGGACATTTTATCATGACGCCGGTTTTAATATCCAGGATTTAAATTTTATATTTCGCGCTCCGGTATTCCTCTTTCTCGTAAACAATTCTTGTTTTGTTATTCCCGATATGGCTGCATGAAATAGTATCCTTGGTCCAGTCACGTCAGCCACATTAAGTCCGCCTGTCCTAAGTCAAGCTGTTGATATATCAGTGCGAATAAATTGCCTGTAAAAGGCGACATAAGCCACGCTTTCTTCGGTTTATGACTCCGCTGTTTCCATCATGAGACGAAATTAACGATTCAGTCTACTTTACCTTCACTTTACCGTCATGATTCGTGAATTTAAACCTCCGAAATCCCACGTTACGGTAGCTGGTAATGTCATGAGTTGCCTCCACCATGGGTTGTGTTTGTTCGAGGAGCAGACATAATGCTGGCACATACAGTATGCAACAGGGCCAGCATTCTAAGATCGCATGAATTAACGGCATGCAAACCGAAGATGAATCATTACAGTGGCAGGTAGTTGTTCGGTCTTCATAGGGCAATACACGAGTTGCTGATTAATACCTTGCGTCAAACGCGACAAAAAATGGTGTGTGATTCTTTTCGCTACGTATTTTCAGGTACATAGCCTCCCGAAATGTTAAGATTTCATGTCGGCATAACACGTGCATGTCTGCGCGTGTATCAGATGATATAATCCATTAATATTGTCATATTTATGAGCAACGCGGGTCATCTGCTGAGACAGTCCACACCATCCCTCACTTTAAAGCGGTGAGATGTTTCAACCTGTATCCGAGATGTGGCTATCCGACGTCGCCTCTGCTTTAGACAGCCTTGTGGCCTGACTAGCAATATCCAGGACTCCCCCTGACGGAATAAATATTGCTGCATCAGGGGGGAGACACACTCGACAGCTGATATAAATGCCAACGGGCGAATGTAAAGACTATCACCACGCTGTGCGTGGCAGGTAAGTGGCCATATTCCCGGTTCGTTGATGTTTTTAGAAATATTTATTGTACAGAATACATAACTTGGCACCTGATGTGTACCGATTATGACTTATTATAAAGCGATGATATAGACCGGTATACGCAGTTCTTTTCATGTGAATCTGAGTGCATGCACCAGAGTGGCTTGTGCCTCAGGGGCGGATCTAGGGGCGGGGGGTTACGGGGGTGGGAACCCCCTCCCCCCTCGGGAACCCGAACATACACTGTTAAAGTCGGCTTCTCCGAGCAGGCCCCTCCGCCCCCCCCCCCCGGTGTCGCAAGTTTTTCAGAGAGCAACCCCCCCCCCTTTGGCAAATTTCTAGATCCGCCCCTGTGCCTGGGCGACTGTAACGCGCAAATCGTAGGGCCCAGGGCCCGGTTGCACGATGACCCCGTAAGTGGTTACCGGCCCGTAAGCTACACGTAAGCTACCCGTACAATTTTACGTGGGTTGCACGAAGGGCGCGTAAGTTTTACGTGAGGGCCGCCGAGCCCGTAACTTTACGTGGCCGATAGACCACTCGTAAATATGTAGACTGCGGCTCGATACTGGTCAAGGGGACCATAACATGCCTAATATCTTATGAAATAACATTGCTTTCGAAATTAAAAGTTGCTGTCCGCATTTGCAACCATTGTGTTCGTCTTTTTGATGTCAGAGCTAAAACATTGTCACTTACATTCGCCGATTTAATCCACATGATCTGATTCACCTGACCCCCGCAGGCTGGCAGGCGACAAAGCGGGCAAGTCTAAACAGATACAGACATATGACGAACCCACTGCCACTGGGTCAGTCGGGATAACATTTTGTATTTGTAACATTGTCATTAGCCTATAATATAGGCTACCAAATAAATTTAACAGTGACAGTGTGTTCGCCCGCCCGGTCAGTGCGTGCATCCATGGCTATGACGTCAATAAAGAAATAAACGATACAATGTTGCAAGAATCATGCGTGCACCTCACGCGCATCACTTGGCTTTGTCAGCAAGTGGGTGGGGGTCACTACCTATTCGATTGCTATCAAATTTAACTTGCCAACTCCTCATAACAATCATATAAAATGCTGAAGGTTCAGGAAATCGGAGCGACGCATTTTACAGTATCATTGAAATAAAGATGTGCATTTAATTGTAAGACTCATCAAAACGGTGGTTTGGGCGTTGTAGTGGCTGGAATACGTTGCTCTTTATTGGCAACAACACAATAACTGCAAATTCGATTTCTATAATATTCAGCATGCCACTTGTTCATGACAATCACTATAAATTGGTAAAAGTTCTGCGAAATCGAAGCGACAGTTTTTCCGTGGTCGTTGAACTAATTCTGCTCTCTGGAATCACTGGATGTAGAAAGAGATGTAGAAGTAGAGTAGAAGGAAGGGACATGCTGGTTATTTTGTAACATTTCTGAAGTTCAATGAATGGAAAATGAATATGGCTAACTGACAGTAACTGTTATTGATTTTCTAATAAAAAGAGTCAACTGAGGGCAAGGGCTCCCCCTCCCCAATATAACACCCACCCACGGCGATAACTCACTAAAATTATGTCAGATTTTTATTACGGAGTGACCCCCGCCTCAATGACATGAAATGCATTTGTTCTATTTTTTATCTTCGCCATAACAAAGAAGTTTGCAGGAATTTTGTTACTGATAGATCTATGGTAGGCCTAGTGCACATATTCCGTTCAGCAGTCGAGCCAGAAACGCGATGATTTCTGAGAATATGTAAGGTACTATACGATCTTTGATCTCCTAAACAAATTACTCCAGACATCAAAAGGTTGTCCTTATAATTTGCTTTATTCTGCCCCTATACACTTTCAGGATTTTTGAGAAATGAATATAAATGTAGACATAACTACATATGTCAGACAAATAACTATACTATATATATATACGTTACATGATCTAAAATGAAAAGGCGGAAAGAAACCTTGAAACCGCGGTGCATTGTCGGATCTTAAGGGCCCCGTAAATATCCTAACGCGCCAAAAAGTTTACGGGAGCGCGTAAGTGGTTTCGTGCAACCGACGTAACGTAACTTTACGGACCCCGTAAACCCCACTTACGGGTACCCGTAAATAGACTTACGGGGGGCATCTTACGTCGTGCAACCGGGCCCAGATGCTTAGGTGCGAGCAACATTCGCTCCCGCGAGTTACAGGGCTTCACCGCCTGGTTCGATCTATGTTCGCTGCCAACTGAAGATATTTGTAGTGGGCCAGACTATACCTTTTGTCCTTACGACGGGAGACCCCAGACTCTTATCGATCACATCATTATGCGAAGGCAATATGACGATCTTGTATTGCTCGCATGTGTAGTCGACGACGATGAGTTGAATACATCAGATCACCTTCCTGTTCTTGTATCCATCAGCTGTCCGCGGTTAAGTGTGCGCGACACAGACGCACAGTTCCCTTCTCTAAAGTGGAAGCGAGTTACTAACCAATACATACGCGACACCTACACCAGAGAGCTTAACGACAGACTGAGGCCAATATTGCACACAAACCTTAGCTGCATAGGTGACATCGAGACGTATCATAAAAGAGTCATAGATCTGATGCTGATCGTTTCGCACCGACACATTCCGGAGGCCCGGTTCCGTCCATTTCTTAAGCCGTACTAGAAGCAAGGTGCAGGGCATGCCCATAAGGACATGTACCAGGCGCGTAAGTCATGGGTGGAACAAGGCCGACCGCGTGACCCGACAAACGTAGGGTATAAGACGTATAAGAACCTGAAACGTCGTGTTAGACTTACCTTAAGGAAGTTAAAGCACGAGAGTGATGAAGAATTCTTCCAGGAGATCGATAGACAAGCTGAAGTGGACCAAAACAAGTTCTGGTCGCTCGTCAACAAGAAACTGTCTGTGTGGATCGACTATTTTAGGGACATGTATTCAGAGACCCACATCACGAACGACGATCAGAATCAATTTGACCAATCCCACGACCGATTCATTCAAACCGCGGTAAAGCAGTTGTGGCAGCAAATACCTTCAGAGAAAGATGACATTTGCCAAGGGTTTGCCTATTCCGACATCGACAATGCTATAAAAACGTTGAAACCAGGGAAGAAAGGAGGCCACGACAACATAAATAATGAGCATGTGAAATTTGGAGGCAGTAATTTAATATTATGCTTAAATAACCTCTTCAACGCCATGTATACATATGAGTACGTTCCAAAGGATTTAAAAAAAGGTACTATCTACACATTGTACAAGGGATCGAATAAGTATGAAGACGACAGGCGAAATTACCGTGGAATTTCACTACTTCCTGTAATTGCCAAACTATTCCATAAAGTAATTCTGTCAAAGGTAAAAACATGGATTAATGTCAATCGCGTAGACTTTCCTTCGTCCAACCAGAATGCCTATCAAGAATCTATGTGCAGCCTCTTAGCGTCTTATAGTGTTCAGGAATGCATTAATTACAACCGCGAGAGGGGATCCGGTGTGTACTTGGCCCTGTTAGATTCGTCTTGCGCTTTTGATACGGTGTGGCACGAAGGGTTGTTTTACAAATTGCATTCCTTCGGCATCAGAGGCAAAATTTGGTCCTTATTATACTCGGCGTACCAAGGTATGGTCTCAAATGTGGTATGTAACGGCATTAAATCCGAAGACATACCTATCAGTAGGTCTGTGCGCCAGGGTTCTGTGTTAGGGCCTTGGTATTACATGCTATATATACACGAATTAGCAGTTGCGCTTGGTAGCTCTGTGTATGGCGCACGCATTGGTGACATAATATGCGGCGGCATACTCCAAGCTGACGACATTGCCGTATGTGCTCTAACGAATTCTGCCTTGCAGGCACTGGTAAGCGTCTGCGAAAACTACAGCCGAAGGTGGCAATTTAAATATAATCCAACCAAGTCGAAGGTAATGTTTTTTGATAGCAAATTACGAAGAGTTAAAAAGGCAAATGCATGTCAGATTGCGCTATATAACGAGCGTGTGGAAGAAGTCCAGGTATACAAACATGTGGGAATTCACCTCGATGTCAATCTCTCCTCAACATGGGCGGTGGAGGAGGCGACTAAAAAGCTTAAGAGGGGCTTAATGAGCATCCTGTCAGTCAACACAAAGAATGCAATCACCGCTTTGAAACCGTATCGATGTATTGTCATTCCGCCGGCCCTCTATGGTGCTGAGTCATGGAATCATCTGACACACAACCACCTAGCGAAACTTGAAGCGGCCCACAATGGCGCCATACGATGTATTCAAAATTTTCCAAAATGCTCCGGTGCGACCATTGCCCGCAGTATGGCTAACGAAATGTCTCTTGTGGAAGAAATTTATAAAAAGAAGCTAACAATTCTTGGCAGATTATGTCGGCTCAAAAATACCGCATTAGCGAAACGCATATTTGTGGAACGTCTCTATCAATCCCAGGGCCCAGGGCCAAAGTTTGGGTATATTAGGGACATCATAGAGATCCTGAAGAAATATAATCTAGAAGGAATCGTTTTTAGGTTCATGGATAACAGCAACGGTCCAACTGTTAACCACCAAATTGTCCCAACCAAAATACAGACGCCTTGAAATGATTAGAGGGGGAGTTTTCGGCGTAAACGCCATATGGACCTTAGAACACCGTACGCGTGGTCGAAGGCAACACCTTCGTGACCTAGCTCGTTTGAACTGTGTCGTACACGACAGCAAGACATATGCATGCACACACTGTGACCGTGCATATACGGATATTCTCAATCACCTTTTCCATCATTGCGTGGTGTACCGTGAGGCCCGTGAATACTTCTGGGCACTAATTGTAAATACATGTGAAGTGCCAATAAGCGCGTATCTATACAATCTTGAAGAGATCGAATTAACTCGAGTAATGTTAGGCAAGCCTCCTGACATTGAAGCCACACTAGAGCAGCTTAGCCTTTTAACCCAAATATGTGCCAACGCTTGGCAAAGAATGTCATACGACAAAATGTTAAATTTTTACTGACGACCGATTGTGTAATTTTTGTTTGTTTGTTCTGTGTGTTTTTGTTATTTGTTCTGTTATTTTGACATGTTCTAATGCTCACCAGGAGGTGGTGGAATAAAAGAGATTCATTCATTCATTCTTAACCTGTGCTTTCATTATATAATGTAATACTTACAGGACAGTTTAGAGACATCTTTTGTGTTTGTTCTGTGAGTAACAATGCCATAGAACCAACTTATCCCTGACAAAAAGAAACATTGAAGCCGGGCACATGTGTGATATTTTAGGAGGTGTTGTCTTTTCTAACTGAATTTACTTCTCGTTGTGTTAATTTGTTATCTATAAAACTTAATTCAGACAACCCTAAACTGGGCGTTCGTTCCGATACGGTCTTGGCTTAACACGTGATGGCGAAGTCAATGAGGCAAAGCGCAGTGGTCAAGAAAGTTTCGATGCTTTATTTTACCCTTAAACTCCATTAAAAACACTAGTCACAACTCCTATAACGGTGTGTAACCTACCTGGCATCGCTGAGAACGACTATTGCCAGCCCCTTGCTCCGCAGCGCGGTATATCCAAAACTCCCAAAACTGTCTGCTTTATTCCCACACGCTCTTTCCCCAACGCTGCTCTCTTCCCAACTTGCTAGCTAAAACCCGTCCTTCGGCAACGCCGCCGACTGACTAACTGGCTGCAAAACTCAACCCAAGCGGTGACATTACCGATGTGGTTGCTGTAGCAACTCACGCAAGCAAACTACAGTATGTCGCAAAAGTATGGACCTAAAATACCGCACTTGAACCAACTACATCGGCAAGCATGGTAAACTCATGCGAGAATCCGTTTTCTAACCCGAAACACGCAGTGTGTAGTTTTGACGATAAGTGTCGCCTGGGGTATCTGGAACGGTCTATTGGGGCAAGATCACATGCTGTTTGATAGATTGGAGTCAAATAGCCGGATGAACAGCTATTGTTTTTGCTGCGTGACATGCGCCCAACCCAAAACTGAAACCCAAAACTGCAAAATAATGACAGATAGAGAGAGAGAAATATAGAGTTCGGTCGGCCGATTTAAGCTCGACACCATCATATTTCGCGACAATGCCAGATGCGAAGATATGAATGCGTCATGTTTCATGGGGATAATACTGTGAACGGCTACTGCCCAGACGACGGGATTAACGCCGGATTACCGCCGGATTACCGCCGACACACCATGACGTAGATGTGTTATGACCCAGTGACCACCAATGTCTCCCGTCATCCCACCCCCGGCGTTGGGGGTTCACGCCCCACTCGGCGAATATCTATCATAGCGTAGGATGACAGTGCTCTTCTCCAAAAAGAGTAGGGGACTACACGAGTTTTGTTCTGTGATGGATGCCATGCTGTACTCGCTAGGGGTCGCGTCGCTCATTATCAGGGAGAGACACTGTGAACTGGGCAGCCATAGAGAAGCCACATTAAAGATGGATAGGTCTATAAAGCGCAGCGTTAGGAACTGTAAATTAATTCCTCCAATGAGGATATTGTGATATCTGCTCCATGAGTTGTTTAAGCTGTGTAGCTCCACTGTGGCGGCCTGTATTTAGGTACAGAGGGAGTGCCTCACTGTTCGTCTGCTGACACCCCGGGGGGGGGGGCTGTTCTTACGGGAGCGAGATTGTTGACCAGGAGGATGTTTGGGGGGTGGAGGGGGAGGGGGGGTCGAAGGCAGACAGCAGAACGCCTTTGGGAATTTAGTGGATCGCTCTGAGACCACCCCCTCCCTCCACCAACCAGTCATGTCCCCCCAACTCCCCCCTCCACCCACCACGACCATGCCCCCCCCCCCAAATTCTCCCTCCACCGACATGCAAGGAACCTAATTCCTCGTTTTTTCCCGTCGCCCCCCCACCCCACCCCCCTGCGGCGCAGGATCTGTCTAGTCTGCTTGCGGCCGACCATTGATCTCATCATTGGATCACCAGTCCGGCGGGCTACCAGGCGGTCTGACTGTCGATGAGATAACATTGGAGCAGACTCTGGGCATGTTATGTACCGCGGTGTGGCTACCAGGCGGTCTGACTGTCGATGGCATACCATTGGAGCAGACTCTGGACATGTTATGTACCGCGGTGGGGCTACCAGGCGGTCTGACTGTCGGTGACATAACATTGGAGCAGACTCTGGACATGTTATGTACGTGTTAAAGGCAAGTTAGCGTGGTGACAACGAGATGGCCGTCAATGAGCGTGCTTGATAGACTTGTTTTTTCCCGCTGTTTTGACATATTTCTATGTTCTGCCCTGCATCACGAACGCCATTTGTAGGGCAAAGAACAGTACATTGTCCCGCTCGATCACATCACGTTCTGACGTCACGATGCCCATTGACCCTCCGTCCTAACCCCGTGGTTAATATATGTATAGCAAGCATCAAAGCGGGGACCTAATGAACCTGCTGGGGTTGAGCCGCGGTGTGACGTCACACACGTGTTTCGGTATGACACGACACGTAAGGAACGTTTCCATTTAACCACGTGGGCCTCGTCTCCATGGCGACAGAGCCGCGAATGATGTGTGGGACCAAGTCGTCTGTTTTCTTAGACAATTTGTCACAGATAGTATGTCCCACCCAAAGCCTTCAGCGCCCCTCCCCCCCCCTTTACTGTAAAGTCTCAACTTTAGACACCCGGCCTTATGGCCGTCAAGTTGATGTCTCCCTGACGTGTGGTTTGTGGTCCATTGGGAAGGGGAGGGAGGGCTGGGGATGTGATGGTCACCGATGATAACAAGCATTGATGGCATGGATGATTGCCTTACGGCGGTCACGCTGTGGGGATTTATGAAATGAGATGCTATCTTTCACACTAACTTAGAGCCGCAAATCGGATTGTATTTTTTATTTGTTAGCAAACCGGTTCACAGTGCCCTGAAAATGGCGCATTCATTGACGGCGACGATTCTTAAAGCCAAAAAAGGTTTCAACTTGAACAGCAGTGTGGTGATAACCTTTGATGACAGATGGCGCTGAGAGGGACCCGACATCACACTCTCGACAGCACATGAAAGGGTGAATGAAACGCACTTATAAGAATATCAATTTCCACACTGCTTACTTATGATCCCAGACAGACAGACAAGGCAGACGATCGCAATGGTTTTATTCCTCAAGAGTCAAGTGACTAAATTATAACCGTTTTAGTCGTTATGTCACTGGTTGGCATCTATGGAACCGGATATGACGTCATGTTACAGGGGTTTTAACACAGTGTACTTGCTTTTATAAATGATAATTCTTGGAACAAAAGTTCTCTATGAACAGAACTTCACAGAACACACCAGAAACTGATAGATAAAACCTATGTTACGTGTCACAAGGCATCACATCTCGAGTTTTTTACGACGCAGATTTCAGGAGGAAATCATGATCATTAACGTTAGTGGTAAACCAGAAGGGGCGTCATCTCCCGCAGGGGGCACCACTCTGCCTCTGACTGATGAAATAACAATTTCGTACTTAGACGCAACTTGAAATACGTTATGGCCTGTCCGATCTGTGCAGATCTCAGGACGTCGATGTTTCCACGCGTACATTACCGATGAACACTGTCGTCTACCATCTGACCGAAGGATATCCCAGGTGAGCACGTGATTTCAACGCATGATACGTGATACGGCAGGTCATTGCTGTATTACCGCCCATTGTGAACTGCCTGGGATCACTTGTTTTGTCTCTTTGACGCTCAATCATGTTACTGCAATGTGTCCTGTCTGAACAAATTTAAGAGCTACATGAATTACAATTGTAATAGTAAAAAAAAAACATTAGGCCAGATATACAATAATTCGTTGGGCGTTGAGGAATATCAAACCAGCCTTAACACTTAAATGGCGTTATGTCCAATCATGAGTCAAGTAAGTAAACCCCAGATACAGCTGATATTAGATACAACGGCATTGCAGTTCAGTTCGGTTCAGTTCAAAGAAATAACAAGAGCAACTTAAATTAATAAGTAATTGACTATGAGATACATAGGATTTCGTCAATATTTGACATTGAATCATAGGGTAATGCAGTCACATTTGTTGATATCATTGTGCGAGTGGGCACCGACCAAAACATATTTAGAAGATGTAATATCCACACTTAGAGGTCCCAGTCAATTACTGTTGTTGCATACAAGTTTATTTACGTTCATCTTGAAAAACATTTTGTCTTACTCCTTGCAAGTCGATGTGAGGTTGATATTACTCTACATGTGTTACATTTTGGCCAAAACTGGTCAGGTCGGAAATGAGTAATGCAGAAAAGGTTTATTAAAAATTTACGCTCAAGGTGTGGTTTGGGCATGTATGGTTAACACAGGGTGTTGGCGATGCAAATATGTTTCTTACAGAAATGTGATATGGCACAGCAGGAGTGGTCGTCAGATACCCATGCCCTCTTGAACCTGAACACATACTGTTGCTTTAAAATTTTACTCTAACCGGAGCGTTACCTAACTTCAGTTGAAGTTATGAAGCACAGAATAGCCATATCCCGTTTGTGCTTTTCTTCGCATATATTAGCTGTAGAAAGTCAACAGGGACTATTGTCCAGAGATGAAAGGTTTTGTAATTATTGTTTGAATTTATTCTTGAAGATGAGTTCCCCTTATAATCGTTTGTCCCCTCTTATATGCAGATGTTAAGCAGAAATGTATTGGGAATGTACCAGCTACAAGTCCTACTAAGCAAGTATTTCTGAATTTATCAAACTCCAAGCTTCACAGAACTACACAGACTTCACTGGTAATGTTTGCGGCGCATGCGCATTGAGGCGCGTGGGAGGAGTGGGCCAATGCTATTACCTCCCCAGGGCTGTAGCGGTCCCATGATTATGTGCATGGTTACCGTTGCTCGTGTTTACGTTAATTAGAAAACACTGGATCCTTCAATGTTCAAAGAAAAGGCAGTCACAGACACTGCTTTCCACGACGGTATTTGTAATCCCGCTGCCGCCCCAAATTGGAAAAAAAAACACAATGCACAATTCGCTGGTCGACAACCGCAGTTTAACTTGATGACGCGAGTTGCCGACTAGAAAATTTCATCGCATGTATCAAACACAGTCTTGTACCCGCCACTACACCTTATCCCCCACGCCTACCCCAGCCACACCCCACCCGGGCATCGCTTTCCAGCACTAGACCCAGACACAAAAACTGAGCTTTTATGGCCTTTTCATAGCCAATGAGACCACAAGAGTCCCTCAGACAAAGCCCGAAAGCCTCAATTTCGGTACTTCCGCTTGGTCTTGACCCAGGAGGCCGCGCGTCGGATGTCATGTTTCCGGCAACCGCCGGTGGAGAAGGCTTGATTCTCCGAGATCGGAAAATCTATGAGATGTGTCTAATATGTCTCAAAATCCACCAGACGAGTCATCACCCAGACATAGATGAGCCTGTTTTGACATCGACAGCGGGACGTTGACCTGTCTGACTGGTCCGATCCGGCTGTGGTGGATAGAGCTTCGGTGGATTATTAAACACAAAGTGTCAAATTTCAATACGAATGGCAGAGACCAGCCACAGGAAAGAGAAGGGCTGGTTTCATTGGTCTATGCTGACATGTAAGACTATTGGTGAACATACAAGTGGCGGAATCAAACGATGATTTCCTTAATGATAGTGTGGAATATATTTTCCGATCCCCATGAATGGCATCGTGGAAATCTTGAATATTCGCGAATCGTTATTTGTACAATTCTTGGTTCAACGTGAAGACCATTCTCCTAAGTATTCCACGATCAGCCGTGTATGTATCCCTTGATATTATATTCAGGTCGTCAGTGTTTCTTAGCACCGCTCAGTTTGCGTTTGATCGCTTTTGAGGAAATTCGTTATTGACCCTTCCGAATCCTGGAACATGCAATATTGCTGCGTCTCTATAACTCGTGGGGATCCGCGATCCAAGGGTATTTACTTACTGAAGTACTTACCGTACTTCCTGGTTGTCTCTGTAAAACATGACCTCCGATTCGTTGTCATGCATCTTAGCGAACCTAACAATATTAGACCCACAAAGATAAACAACTGCCGTATTGTAAGCAACAGTTTCATTATTATCTCACCATTACAGGAGGCTGATGATGATGATTGCATATCATTGTGCGAAAGACCAAACAGAGGCTGATGATGATGATTGCATATCATTGTGCGAAAGACCAAACAGAGGCTGATGATGATGATTGCATATCATTGTGCGAAAGACCAAACAAAGGCTGATGATGATGATTGCATATCATTGTGCGAAAGACCAAACATTATTCACCCATCAGTGGATTCATGCCTTGTTTCGTGCAGCCAGGCCATCGTTCTCCCTGCGGGTTAAGGACATCATTCCTCATTTCCCGGTACGTGTAATGTAGGATAAATCCCCTTTTTGTGGACCTTAATAAAAAATAAGTGGCTGATTTCGATGTAGGGGGCGCCGCCCTCTGGGAGACTGATTCCTTCCCTTGTAATGAGAGGACTGGCCGGAAGAGACACAGCGCCCCGGTGCGGCAGTCTGGGGGACACAGAGAGAGTTGACAGCTGCTCACAGCTCGGATATCCAAGTCCTATCGACACGTGACAATGGACGAGAAAGGGGGCGAGCGGAGGAGGCGGGGGGTTCTTGAAATGTCATCGGAAGCCGCGAACATTCAAGATGTTGGCTGGTAAACCGTTTCGTGTAACTCAAGGATTCAAGTTCAAATCGTCTAACATTAGTGTACACGTCATTGCGAATATTGGAGGGCCTCGTTTCTTTATTTCTGATACGTAAGGCTTTCCCTACCTACCTACCTACATCAAACAGGGACCCAAAGAATTGAGTTGTCTTGACAACTACACAAGTAGGAACGCCAACAAGGAATGCAATCACCTGGAAGTTGATTAATCGGAATATTCATCCATCAGCATCACGGTGAAACGTTATGTCGGGAAACGTCATGCGGTGTCCCGGTCATATTGTTTTAATAATTGCTTATTTTTTTCTAAGTTGAGTAGTACTGAGTGGCGTTTCGGAGCTGCGGTGGTTTCTCGGTGCTACTCTGGATGTGGCGCGATTCTCTCAACAATATTTATCAAGGCATGACAAGAAAAGGTTATTGATCCATCATATAATGATATAAACATTTGATATTTCCTGTATCATGTAAGACAGAGCCCGCGGCGGTGTCTCTGATATAACAGATCAAATAACGATGTGTGTTACGATGATGCCTCTGTACGCATAAATGTTCACACATACAGAACCATCAATACTGTACATCAGTCGAGAAGAGGTTAATCCGCATCCTTTAAGCCGTAAAATAAACATGTCACTGACAACTAAGACAGAGCCCGCGACCGCGTCGTAAGCTGTTACTCTTTGTCTCGAGAAAAATCGCCGAAACTTTGGTGGTCGCATTAGCGGGGTTGAGTTCCATTGAAATTGATTGGTTGGGTCTGGCCTTGGTGGTCTTAATACCGGATTAACGGGGTGGTCACATTAGCGGGGTTCAGGCCAATGTTAAAGTATAGGAAAAAATTCGGGACTGGGAAAAAGTGGTCTTAATGGAGGGGTGGTCACATTACCGGGGTGGTCTTAAAGCGGGGTTCCACTGTATTTACTTTTATCTGCACATAAGACATTGGGGGCTTTGATAGTCAAAGTCAAGTTAGGTTGAGGGGCGTCGCCTTACACTTTGGCCATATTCTCTGCCGTCGTTACCATTGGCACTAGCCTTGGTACAGGGGTGGGTACAATTGAATGGGGTGCACGAAGGAAGTGGGTGGCAAATTCCTGGTATAATAGTACTTTTGTCACTACACCCTTAAACGCTCACAACTCTCTGCCTGAAAGGAGATACACCCACACATATTTTGATGCGATGAATGGGTTTTTTTGTTATCTCGTCATGACCAACTTTAATTATGAGCAAATTGGTCCTCTCGTTATGGCACAAACCCTTTCATCATTAAAAACGACATTTGGTCACCTGGACTACTGAACCATGCTACCACGGTTTGGTTGGCGACCGGGCACCCAGTTAGAAAAACCATCAAAGGACAGTTAGGCCTGTCTAATTTGGGGCATGTTGAATTATTTAGCTCGACACTCATGGAGCAAAAGGGCTTGACCAAAGTAAAGGATAGTTATTACCAACCTCCATATTGGTCCCTTAATATAGCTTTGCCTTTTGCCAAGACTAATGAATGTGTTACCAAATCGAAATAATTGTCCCCATAACAGATAGGTGGTCATTGCAGCGAATAATTGGTCCTGATAGCAGACCTCAACGTGCAAGCTGCAATGCATAGTACTCATTACATTGCTGCTCATGCCGTTAATGGAGCGTCATTCTGAAAACTGAGGCCCGTTCATGTCATCCTTGATTTGACTCTTCAAGTTGGCCGCGAAATAGACACGCTTTGCATTCGACATTCTGTTTCCATGGCAGTTGATTGTTTTACGTCATCAGAACCATACGATCGGCCAACATCAAAGAGCGAGAGCGGCGCCGGCGAAGGAAGAGTAGATATGACAAACACGACTGGGTCTAGATAATAATTTATTGTTTCATAACAAGCCTATGTCACGGAATTGATTTTTATGTGTATCCTTACCAGGACTGACATGTCACCTGAACCTGTGAGTGAGTGTTGTGGCCAGCTGTTGTGGCAACAATATTAGCAAGTTGATCACAAAGTTTGTACATCAATATTTTGACTGGATTGTGTCTTTGGTGTGGGTTAACTCGCATATGGAAAACAACCTGAATAATCGCTTACCCAGTATATCTCTTTTTATTGGCTATCCATAATCTTTTAGAATTCTGCATAAAATATCCATAGACCAACAGTTTTCCCGGTGTGGCTCAAGTAAAGGTCAAGGCCAAGGGATGACCTCACACCGATGTGTGTAGTGTGAGTTTATCACTTTATAGCGCCACCATACGCAGGGTAATTTCGGAAATGTCTGTTGCGCATGGGTACTAATTTGCATACTATATACTGGCGTATAAAAGCCGCCGCCTCTAGGCGTTACGATCTTTCCTCTCACTAAGAAGATCGACGTATGCACATGATGCCCGTCCTGGTCTTTTCTTCGGTGAAGAGACATTTAGCCGGTTGCTCGGTGGGCAATGCTGAACTGAACTTACATAACGATATGCGGTATGGGGTCGAGGGGGTGGGGGATTTGAGGGATATTTGAGTAACATAAAATTACGGATTCTCTATAATTTCTTGCGGACTGTCATGGACGGCATTTTATACTATTTAGACATGTTTTATAATATCGCACGTGTTTTGAATATAGGTATATGATTACTCAGGCGTTACCAGATTCAAATCAAAACTAATGTCTTCTTGGTGTGGTGGCTACACGGATTGGAACATTTATCTTAATGGTAAGTATTAGAATTTTTTTTTTTTTTTTTGTCTGCTTCGGCGGCGCGCTGGGATATCTCAAACAGAATGGCTTAATGACTGCTATCCGACCGCCTGATCGCCAGACAATCCTCTCAGCGTCATTCTCCTCACCAACAAGGGCCGAATTGACATTGATAAGACCCGATGGTCACCGTGTGTGGGCAGGGATTGCGCTTGCGTGTTATACCCAATTAGTTCACCCTTAGGTCGCCAAGTGATCGACTCTTTATTCGCTGGGTATTTCGCACCGATCAATGGTTCTCGTGGCTCACCCTGTAGTCAACCGTTTGCCGGGGCATGGTGTGAGTCAGCCTTGTGGACATTGAATCCCCACATGTTAGCAGTATACCACAGCGCCCCACGCGGCATCGGAACATATTTATTGTCCTTGGGTGGCCCCATGAGGCACATTGGCTGTGCTATATTATACCGCTGTGGTGACACTTTTATGGCGCCGTGGTGTGAAGTAGCTCAGGTGGAGAATAGAAACGTCGGGGGTTGGGTTCGCCAAGGACTGTAATAAAGGGATATGGGGACAAGGCAGATAGCAAGTCACGTGATAATGAGTCATTCAGTTAGCTGATTTTTATGGAGTAAAACAGGATGTTTGTCGATACACGGAAACTTTTATCCAGAAAATAGTTATTGGTAAACGTTGCATCGCCTAAGTATGAGTTTGGTTCCCACCATCCTCCAGGTTTTTGGTGTTTATTTACTGCGTTATTGTAACATAAAATTCTACTATTATCACAAGCATTTATTAAAGTGTTTATATGGAGCATTTTTTGTGCGAGCAAGATTGCTGTAAAGACTTGAAAGAAGAACCTTCGCTTACCGAAGAGTGGTCGGTTATCCGTTGCAACAAACGAGGGCCTACAACTCACATTACCTTCTATCAGAAAACGACACTGGACACTGGGCCCCCGCCCGTTCCCCCTATGAGGTCTGGGGCTGCATGGGTCTGGCCGGTCTCCCTTAGTCTGCTTTGCACTGGATCTAGCTAGCTTGATGACGTATCTTGGGCGTCACTTCTAGCGAACAAATGCCAAGCATTCGACCTTATCAGCCAAGTTAAAGCAATTAAAAATTTGAGAGACATATAATTAGACAATGGAGGGTCCGTTGATGCTGTGTAACTTGAATAGATATCTCAACGTCAACGTCACAGCTGCACAGTGGTCGATTGGACTGCGACGTCGTGATTGGTCTATAATCCCAGCCTTTTAAAGCGGACGCAATCCGTGAATGGACTGGGAATAAGAAGCGGTCGACTCAGGCCTTAAAGCACAGCGTTAGGAACGGCGAATTAATTCCTCCGGTGAAGAGAGTGTGATAAGGGCTCAATGAGCTGTTGAAGCGGTGAGGCCCCTCATGCGATAAAACACATTTCTCATCTGTTTCAATCTGTCCCGATCCCGCCACACCCTGCCCCGCCACATCCTGCCCCCTGCCCCGCCACATCCTGCCCCGCCACAACTCGCCCACCTGCCAGCCCACCTCCTACCCCACCACACAGACACACTTTACACCCATCAACTCCGTCAGGACTCTTGACAACCAGACCGAGGTTCCAGTTTGGCGAGCGGCGATCAGAGTCGAGTGCTGCCCTCTGTGGGCGTCCTGTATTAAGAGATAGAGGGAGGTTGGATTGTTCCGCTCCTCTTGGGTTACAGCTGACACCCACAGGGCGTGGGGGTGACGATCGCTGTACTGGCGGGCAGGGGAGGTTGAGAGTGACACCGGATACTGAAGGTGGTGAGAATGGATAGCATTGGGGCGCGGGCTGTCGACGGTAGACAGAAGAACGCATTTAAGAATTGAAAGCATTAGGCCTATTTCCGACGGATGGGGCTGGGGTGGAATACAAACGCATGACAATAGCGAGAGCGGGGCAAGGGCAGCGGACAGGGGAAGTGGGATCAAAAAGGAGCGGAAGCTTACACTAGATATGACATGGCGATCGAGGCTTCGACGTAGGCTAACACTATGACTGATCATAACCAAACCAGGTTGACGCCAGCGCCGCTGGCGGCCGCGGCAGGCGGCGTTTGGAGAGTGCCACCACTGTCGCCATGGGATATGTCAAGATTCTATTACGGGCGGCGGCTACTCGACTCATCTTCGTTAACCGTGTATAGTGGGGGTGTGCCACTAGAAGGTGCTGAAAACATCGATCGATCCCTCCGCCCCATTCCTCCACCGACGGCGGTCATGTCCCGCCTCCCCCCCAAAAACTCCCTCCAATCTGCCCGGCCATGCCTCCACCCCCCAACTTTTTCTCCTCCCTCCCTCCATGGCAATCATCCAGTTCCTTGTTTTTCCCGTCGCCCCCCCCCCCCTGCGGCGCAGGGTCTGTCCAGTCTACTTCCGGCCGACCACTGATCTCATCATTGGATCACCGGGCAGCGGGGCTACCAGGCGGTCTGACTGTCGATGACATAACATTGGGCAGACTCTAGACATGGTTTGCGTTATGTGCTAAAGGCACGTCGTTAACATGGTGCCACCGAGATGACGTCAATTAACCTGCTTCACAGGAATGTTTCCCCGCTATTTTGAATAGTCAAATAGTCTGTTAACATTGACATATTTGAGGCATCATTTATAAGTTAGTTCCATTCCTATTTGACCAAATGATATGTTTTTCTCCAGTGTCACGCGATCTTTGCAATCGTGAGACAATCGCAAGGCATGTGCCGACATCACGTGGTCCCCTGGGATGTATTAGGTCAGATAGGCGACATCAGTGTTCATCGGTAAAGTCTTCCTGGAAACATGGTTGTGGTTCGTGACGTCACAGGTTATGAGGCGCACCAACACGACGAGTCGAGACATCTTGTACTTTATATCATTGAATTTGCGTCAGCGAGAACGCGGTACTCTGGTGACTATTTTCGACACTGGAGCACCAGTTTGAAGTTTATATATCATTCTAATCTGTAATATATCTACCATTTTGAATCAAGGCACCTGATCTCACTGACCTACGCTGGGAGCCACATCATCAAGTACCAAACCAAATCACTGGGAACTGGCATCCGCCATGACTAGCAATTGTTGTAAAAACAGAAACAGTTTCCCTTTATACTTTCATCTTTAATTGCATGAAATGCTGAAGAAATGAAATCTCAACCTACGACATCTTATGCCTCGTGTCAGCTGATTTCTGGTGTCAAACAAGCGCATCATTCAATGGGTATATGGGAGGGGGTTTCTAGTCTGTTAGGCTGGTACTCGGCCCCCAACGTGATGCCTGATCAAGCGATATGTCACTGACGGCAGGTAGGATATAGTTATAGTTATCGGCCTATATCTTTCTTTTGGGACCTCGACCAGCCATTGACACAGTCTTTTCCCGGCACCTTACCCCTACTTTCTGTCTGCCGAGGGGTGGCTGTTAGCCACAATGCGCTAAGGCGTCTGCTAGTACCAATTGGAGCAATAGATCTCAGAGCAACCGTCCCCGAATCACAATCTATCTCGACGCTCCCGCCCCCCTGCCACAGACATCCTACATGCCACGGCCCCCCCGCCCCTGCCACGGCCCCCCCGCCCTTATACCAGGCCACTCTGTCAGGAACCTGTCAAGTGCTGCCACCTCCCCCCCCCTGCGGGAGATAAGACGCCTTCCGGTTCCGGTGTCTTGCTGGGTAGCGAGCTGAGCGAAGTCGCTCTGACACAAACATACCTCACGACACTGTTAGCGGGCAGATCAGGACTGGCGAGGCTCCTCAGATCTGACTGCCACAAAAATCCTGGGATCGACTTGTGATTGTCACTTGTTTTCTCTTACGCTGCGTCAATATCGGAGTAAGCTTGCTTAGCACTTGTGGTTTCGTCATATATATAGGCGTAGCTTTAATACACAACACATATCATGTCTAAAAAGACATTCAATTTCTAGTAGGCTTATAGATGTTTTTGTGCACCCAGCTTATTTCTTTGCTGATGTATAACCACAGTGATCCCCAATGTCATCTTCTCTTGAGACTGGGATTACTGTAGGCCCCCTCCAGCCTCTGAACTGGAAAGTAAACATTCTCGATTTCGCAGAATATTCGCCCACAGCGGCCCGCATTGATTTACTGTGTCTGTGGCGGCGGCCATGGTGCATCGCACTCATGTAACTCATAGAATTCGACCGACTGGTTCATTAGTAACATATTTCATTCACCTTCACCATTCACCTTCTTCCGACCATATTTAGAAATTTCATTTTGGGACATAATAGCGCATGATTATAGGTTTCTTCATATGAGGAACGTTTGATTGGTGAGTCCCATTTAACCCAGTTCTACTAGCCCTATATTGAGAAAACCTGGAGCACTATGTTCTTACGATGGTATTCACGAAACGACAAACAATTCTTGAAGCGAAATATACCTTCAAATCGATTTATTTCTTGAAATCTCAAGAAGCCGGCCTCGTTACCGGAAACACAACAACACTCCCTAATTACCGAAAAAGTTACATGCTTATCACCAAACCAACCGAACACACTACTCGTATCTGAGTCAACGCGCCAACGACCGTCATATGTACTGGGACCATAAAGCTGGCCAACGGACACGCCTTTTATAGAGCAAAGATCAGTACTTTAATCACGTGAGCCTCGTATTGCTTAGACAATTTTTCACAAGAATTACGCCCCGACCCCGAGCTTACAGCGACCAGCGTCCGCCCCCCAACCGCCCCCACCCGTGACTCCAGAGTGCCGACCCTTGACTCCTCGTCCTTATAACCTTCAAGGTCACTTCTCCCTGACACGTGGTTCGTGGTCCGTTGGAGAGAGCAAGTAGAGCTGAGGGTATGATGGTCACCGATTTTGGTATTGATTTTTAGTACTGATGGCATGGTTGATTGCATTTTGCACGTCGTGAAAAATCGACATTGGACACTGAGATTTTTGAGAAATCGACACTGGACACTGGGCCCCCGCCCGTTCCCCCTATGAGGTCTGGGACTGGGTCTGGCCGGTCTCGCTTGGCCTGCTTTGCACTGGATCTAGCTAGCTTGATGACGTATCTTGGGCGTCACTTCTAGCGAACAAATGCCAAACATTCGACCTTATGAGCCAACAAATGGAGGGTCCGTTGATGCTGTGTAACTTGAATAGATATCTCAACGCCGACGTCACAGCTGCAAAGTGGTCGATTGGAGTACGACGTCGTGATTGGTCTATAATCACAGCCTTTTAAAGCGGACGCAATCCGTGAGTGGACTGGGAATAAGAAGCGGTCGACTCAGGCCTTAAAGCACAGCGTTAGGAACGGCGAATTAATTCCTCCAGCGAAGAGAGTGTGATAAGGGCTCCATGAGATGTTGAAGCTCTGAGGCCCCTCATGGGATAAAAAACATTTCTCAGAGCAACGAGCACCGTATTTGTTTCAATCTGTCCCGATCCCGCCACATCCTGCCCCGCCACATCCTGCCCCGCCACATCCTGCCGCGCCACATCCTGCCCCGCCGCATCCTGCCCCGCCACATCCTGCCCCGCCACATCCTGCCCCGCCACATCCTGCCGCACCACATCCTGCCGCGCCACATCCTGCCCCGCCACATCCTGCCGCGCCACATCCTGCCCCGCCACATCCTGCCCCGCCACATCCTGCCGCGCCACACCCTGCCCCGCCACATCCTGCCCCGCCACATCCTGCCGCGCCACATCCTGCCGCGCCACATCCTGCCCCGCCACATCCTGTCCCGCCGCATCCTGCCCCGCCACATCCTGCCCCGCCACATCCTGCCCCGCCACATCCTGCCCCGCCACATCCTGCCCCGCCACATCCTGCCCCGCCACATCCTGCCGCACCACATCCTGCCGCGCCACACCCTGCCCCGCCACATCCTGCCGCGCCACACCCTGCCCTGCCACATCCTGCCCCGCCACATCCTGCCGCGCCACACCCTGCCCCGCCACATCCTGCCGCGCCACATTCTGCCGCACCACATCCTGCCGCGCCACACCCTGCCCCGCCACATCCTGCCCCGCCACATCCTGCCCCGCCACATCCTGCCGCACCACATCCTGCCGCGCCACACCCTGCCCCGCCACATCCTGCCGCGCCACATTCTGCCGCGCCACACCCTGCCCCGCCACATCCTGCCGCGCCACATTCTGCCGCACCACATCCTGCCGCGCCACACCCTGCCCCGCCACATCCTGCCCCGCCACATCCTGCCCCGCCACATCCTGCCGCGCCACACCCTGCCCCGCCACATCCTGCTGCGCCACATCCTGCCCCGCCACATCCTGTCCCGCCGCATCCTGCCCCGCCACATCCTGCCCCGCCACATCCTGCCGCACCACATCCTGCCGCGCCACACCCTGCCCCGCCACATCCTGCCGCGCCACATCCTGCCCCGCCACATCCTGCCCCGCCACATCCTGCCCCGCCACATCCTGCTGCGCCACATCCTGCCCCGCCACATCCTGTCCCGCCACATCCTGCCCCGCCACATCCTGCCCCGCCACATCCTGCCGCACCACATCCTGCCGCGCCACACCCTGCCCCGCCACACCCTGCCCCGCCACATCCTGCCCCGCCACATCCTGCCCCGCCACATCCTACCCCGCCACATCCTGCCCCGCCACATCCTGCCCCGCCACATCCTGCCCCGCCACATCCTGCCCCGCCACAACTCACCCACCTGCCAGCCCACCTCCTACTCCACCACACAGACACACTTTACACCCATCCACTCCGTCTGGACTCTTGACAACCAGGCCGAGGTTCCAGTTTGGCGAGCGGCGATCAGAGTCGAGTGCTGCCCTCTGTGGGCGTCCTGTAATAAGAGATAGAGGGAGGCTGGATTGTTCCGCTCCTCTTGGATTACAGCTGACACCCACAGGGCGTGGGGGTGACGATCGCTGTACTGGCGGGCAGGGGAGGTTGAGAGTGACACCGGGTACTGAAGGTGGTTAGAATGGATAGCATTGGGGCGCGGGCTGTCGACGGTAGACAGAAGAACGCATTTGAGAATTGAAAGCATTAGGCCTATTTCCGACGGATGGGGCTGGGGTGGAATACAAACGCATGACAATAGCGAGAGCGGGGCAAGGGCAGCGGACAGGGGAAGTGGGATCAAAAAGGAGCGGAAGCTTACACTAGATATGACATGGCGATCGAGGCTTCGACGTAGGCTAACACTATGACTGATCATGACCAAACCAGGTTGACGCCAGCGCCGCTGGCGGCCGCGGCAGGCGGCGTTTGGAGAGTGCCACCACTGTCGCCATGGGCTATGTCAAGATTCTATTACGGGCGGCGGCTACTCGACTCATCTTCGTTAACCGTGTATAGTGGGAGTGTGCCACTAGAAGGTGCTGAAAACATCGATCGATCCCTCCGCCCCATTCCTCCACCGACGGCGGTCATGTCCCGCCTCCCCCCCAAAAACTCCCTCCAATCTGCCCGGCCATGCCTCCACCCCCCACCTTTTTCTCCTCCCTCCCTCCATGGCAATCATCCAGTTCCTTGTTTTTCCCGTCGCCCCCCCCCTCCCCTGCGGCGCAGGGTCTGTCCAATCTACTTCCGGCCGACCACTGATCTCATCATTGGATCACCGTGCCCCGGGACTACCAGGCGGTCTGACTGTCGATGACATAACATTAGGCAGACTCTACACATGGTTTGCGTTATGTGCTAAAGGCACGTCGTTAACATGGTGCCACCGAGATGACGTCAATTAACCTGCTTCACAGGAATGTTTCCCCGCTATTTTGAATAGTCAAATAGTCTGTTAACATTGACGTATTTGAGGCATCATTTATAAGTTAGTTCCATTCCTATTTGACCAAATGATATGTTTTTCTCCAGTGTCACGCGATCTTTGCGATCGTGAGACAATCACAAGGCATGTGCCGACATCAAGTGGTCCCCTGGGATGTATTAGGTCAGATAGGCGACATCAGTGTTCATCGGTAAAGTGTTCCCGGAAACATGGTTGTGGTTCGTGACGTCACAGGTTATGAGGCGCACTAACACGACGAGTCGAGACATCATGCACTTCATATCATTAAATTTGCGTCAGTGAGAACGCGGTACTCTGGTGACTATTTTCGACACTGGAGCACCAGTTTGAAGTTTATATATCATTCTAATCTGTAATATATCTGCCATTTTGAATCAAGGCACCTGATCTCACTGACGTACGCTGGGAGCCACATCATCAAGTACCAAACCAAATCACTGGGAACTGGCATCCGCCATGACTAGCAATTGTTGTAAAAACAGAAACAGTGTTCCTTTATACTTTCATCTTTAATTGCATGAAATGCTGAAGAAATGAAATCTCAACCTACGACGTCTTATGCCTCGTGTCAGCTGATGTCTGGTGTCAAACAAGTGCATCATTCAATGGGTATATGGGAGGGGGTTTCTAGTCTGTTAGGCTGGTACTCGGCCCCCAACGTGATGCCTGATCAAGCGATATGTCACTCACGGGATGCTCGGATATAGTTCCAGTTATCAGCCTATATCTTTCTTTTGGGACCTCGACCAGCCATTGACACAGTCTTTTCCCCCCACCTTACCCCTACTTTCTGTCTGCCGAGGGGTGGCCGTTAGCCACAATGCGCTAAGGCGTCTGCTAGTACCAACTGAAGCAATACATCTAAGAGCAACCCTCCCCGAATCACAATCTATCTCGACGCTCCCGCCCCCCTGCCACAGACATCCTACATGCCACGGCCCCCCCGCCCCTGTCACCGCCCTTATACCAGGCCACTCTGTCAGGAACCTGTCAAGTGCTGCCCCCCCTGCGGGAGATAAGACGTCTTCCGGTTCCGGTGTCTCCCTGGGTAGCGACCTGAGCGAAGTCGCGCTGACACAAACATTCCTCACGACGCTGTTAGCGGGCAGATCAGGACTGGGAAGGCTCCTCAGATCTGACTGCCGCTAAAAAAAGTCCTGGGATCGACTTGTGATTGTCACTTGTTTTCTATTACGCTGAATCAATATCGAAGTAAGCTTGCTTAGCATTTGTAGTTTCGTCATTTATATAGGCGTAGCTTTAATACACAACATATATTATGTCTAAAAAGACATTCAATTTCTAGCAGGCTTGTAGATGTTTTTGTGCGCCCAGCTTATTTCTTTGCTGATGTATAACCACCGTGATCCCCAATGTCATCTTCTCTTGAGAATGGGATTACTGAAGGCCCCCTCCAGCCTCTGAACTGGAAAGTAAACATTCTCGGTTTTGCAGAACATTCGCCCACAGCGGCCCATATTGATTTACTGTGTCTGTGGCGGCGGCCATGGTGCATCGCACCCATGTAACTCATAGAATTCGACCGACTGGTTCATTAGTAACCTATTTCATTCACCTTCACCATTCACCTTCTTCCGACCATATTTAGAAATTTCATTTTGGGACATAATAGCGCATGATGTGAATTTAAAAGCTGGCAACTCTTAGTTATCAAAACATTTAATTAACTGGTACAACTGACTGCCGACTATGCTCGTGCCAGCGGAGGGCAGGTTTCTTCATATGAGGAACGTTTGATTGGTGAGTCCCATTTAGCCCAGTTCTATGAGCCCCATATTGAGAAAAACCTGGTGCACTATGTTCTTACGATTGTATTCACGAAACGACAAACAGTTCTTGAAGCGAAATAGACCTAAACCAAATCGGTTTATTTCTTGAAATCTCACGAAGCCGGCCTCGTTACCGGAAACACAACAACACTCCCTAATTACCGAAAAAGTTACATGCTTATCACCAAACCAACCGAACACACTACTCGTATCTGAGTCAACGCGCCAACGACCGTCATATGTACTGGGACCATAAACCTGGCCAACGGACACGCCTTTTATAGAGCAAAGATCAGTACTTTAATCACGTGAGCCTCGTATTGCTTAGACAATTTGTCACACGAATTACGCCCCGACCCCGAGGTTACAACCGCCCCCACCCATGACTCCAGAGCTCTGACCCTTGACTCCTCGTCCTTATGACCGTCAAGGTCACTTCTCCCTGACACGTGGTTCGTGGTCCGATGGAGAGAGCAAGTAGAGCTGAGGGTATGATGGTCACCGATTTTAATAAGTATTGATGGCATGGTTGATTGCATTAAGGTGGTCACGTTGTGGGGATTTACCGTAATGAGAGGCTCTCTTTCGCTTTTCCACACTAAGTTATATAGCCGCAAATGGGATTGTGATACCTGTGATTTGTAAGGCATAAGTTTCACAGTGCCTTCAACATGGCGCATTCATTGACGGCGACGATTCTTAAAAGCAAAAAGAGTTTCAACTTTAACAGCATTTTGGTTGTAACCATCGGTGACACAGATGGCGCTGAGAGGGAGCCGGCATCACAATCCCGACATCACATGAAAAGGTAAATGAAACCCACTATCCCACCATCCATTGCGACACTGCCTACATATAAGCCGCGACAGGCACACACTGCAGCCGATGGCAATGGTCTTATTCCTCAAGTGACTAAATTATAGTCGTTTTATAGATAGCGTTTTGTCAACAATAGTTGACATCTATGGAAAACAGACCGGATATGACGTCATGTTGCAGGGGAAGCGCCTTCACCGTCGGTTTCTTGGAAGGCTTGCATCATAAAACGGGAAAAGAGTCCATTAGCCGGGAAAGGATTTGTCTATGTATTTTATAGAACACATCAGAAGCCCACAAATAAAAGTTATGCTACATGTCACAAGGCATTACAGGTCGAATGATCTTTGGCGCTTGGCGACGCACATTTTAGGAAAAAATCATAAACGTTAGTTGCAAACCGGAAATTGCAGGGGGCAGCGTTCTGCCTCTGACTGATGAAATAACAGTAAACGAGGCAAATTGAGATATACGATGGCCTGTCGTGTCTGTGCAGATCTCGGGACTTCTGCTTCGAGTCAAGAACACAGGCGATGTTTTCACGTGTACTTTACCGATGAACACTGGCGTCTTCGGTCTGACCTTAGATATCCCATGTGAGCATGGGCTTCCAACGCATCCCTACATGATACCCTGGGCCATTGCTGTATTATCGCCCATTGTGAATGCAACGTGCATTGCAAGCTACTTGGGATAGCTTTGTTGTCTTTGTGAACGCGAAATGAAATTACTACAACACCAGGCGCATTCCCTAAGGAAAATTAAACAGGTCCGGCAAGGTGGCCAACTGTGGACAGAATTGAGAAAGTATATTTACACCTACAGCTAGTTCCTCTGAAATGAGTCCGACCTCCAAGATTAAAAATTGACATGCAGCCTTTTCACTGAGATATCTTTATCAGTGTTTTCAATGCGCATGAATAATAAAAATAAGCTTACGTAGTATCATATGATTAAGTATTTTGGTGGGTTTCAAGAGAACAGAGTGCAGTGTCCTGTCTGAACAAATTGAAATGGTACTTGAATACGAATTGTGAACTCTATAGAACACTATGCCAGATATATACCATAATGTATACAGGGCATTGAGGCATCTGAAACCAGCTTTAAAACCTGCACACCGTTATGTCCATTCATGAGTCAATTAAGTAAACCCAAGATACGGCTGATAACGGAATTGCATGTTACAACGGGTGAGTTTAAATAAATAGCAATAGCAACTTGAATCAATAACTAATGGAAAATATGATACATAGGATTTAGTCAATATTTGACCTTGAATCATGCTGTAATACAGCCACATTTATTGACATCATATTGCGATTGAGCACCGAACAAAAACATTTAGAAAATGTAATATCTACACTTAAATGTCCCAGTCAATTACTATTCTGTCTTACCCGTGCAAGTCGATGTGCGTTTTATATACTATATATTTATTTTGGCTAAAACTGTTAACTGTTAATTGCAAGAAAGGTCATCGGGCCCAGCCAAATGTAAGTGCAAGTATGTCTCTTATAGAAATGTGATATTGCACAGCATGAGTGGTCGTCAGAGATACATACCCTCTCGAAGCTGGAGACACTTTACTCGAACCGGAGCGTTACCTAACTTTAGATGAAATCACAAAAAGCACAGAATAGCCCTATACCGTCTCCGGTGTTCTTGGCATGAATTAGCCGTAGAAAGTCAACGAGAAATGAAGAGATGAAAGACTTTATCTATATTGTTTAAATGTATCTAGCAAAATTGGTTGAGACGAGATTTATTTTTTAATGGTTTGCCCCCTCTATGGAGTGGCAGAAATGTATTGGAATGTACCGGATACTAGTACTACTAAACAGAATTTCAGAATTGATTAAACTCTCAGCTTGACAGGTCTATGCAGAATGTATTGCTATCAATGCAATATTGGAGATTGTGGGGACTTGTCCTGGGGGGAATTGTCTCAGACAAAGCCTACACCCCTAAATTGTCTCAAAATCTGCCAGACGTGTCATACACCCAGACTTAGACTTAGACTTTTGACATCGACAGCCTAACGCTTACCTGTCGGTGGATTATTAAAAGCAGAATTTTGAAATGTCAGTAAGAATGCCAGAGATCAGTTACAGGAAGGAGATGTCTGGTCTAGGCTGACATGTAAACCTATCGGTGAACATACAAGGGGCGGAATCAAATGATGATTCCATAGAGGGAAATCGATTTCCGATTTCCACGATTGGTGGTCTTGCAGATTTGAGAATCGTTATTTTTTTTTATTTTATGGTTCAACGAGAAGGTCATTTATCTAGTTCTTAACATAGAGAAATCTAAATATATGCTTTTTCATACCCCACAACGGAAATGTAAACCAAATAGACTTGTTAATTAACCGTTCAAATTCGGAGTGTTTTGATGAATTCAATCTGTTGGGTATCCCCATAAACAAACATCTTAAGTGGCATAATTATGTAAGAAAAATTGCAAACAAAATACATTGTAAACAAATCCATTGACATTATGCATAGACTGAAACATATCCTTCCCCAACACGTTTGACTAAGCCTGAGTGCATAATCCATTGATTCTGCCTCATATAACAACAGGGGTCATACTGTGGGGTTACGACAACAGCAGTTTGTTTAGATTACGGAAAAAGATGGTCAGGTGTTAGCGATTAATTAATCTTAGCCTGTGTCTCCCAACCTACAATAGCCTGTAATGCGTATGTATTCATGTAACAACATATTTATTTGTTTTGGTTCAATAAACGAAAAACACTCTGCATTTTAAGTATTCCGCGATCCGCTCAGCAGTGTCTGTATTCCTCGATATCATATTCTGGTCGTCAGCGTTTCATATGACCGCTCAATTTGCTAAGTTTTATCGTTTTGAGGAAGTCCGTTATTGACCCTTGCGAATCCTGGAACATGCAATATTGCTACGTCTTTCTAACTCTTGTGGATCCTTGATCCAGAGGTGGCCAGGACTTGCACTCTTTAAAACATGATCTCTAATTCATTTTCATGCATCTCACCGAACCAAACAAAGCTGCTAGACCCACAAACATAAAACATTGACGTATTGTATGTAACAGCATGCATTTATCTCACTATTACAGGAGGCTGATGATGATGATTGCATATCATTGTGTGAAAGACCAAAGATTATTCACCCACCAGTAGGCACTTCAGCAAGACACCCGGCCAACAAACAGAAGGAGTGGATTCATGCATTGTGTCGTGCAGACAGGCCATCGTTCTCCCTGTTGGCAAAGGACATTATTCCTCATTCCAGTTACGTGTAATTTAAGTTAAATCCCCGTTTTGCGGACCTTATTCAAAATAAGTGGCTGATTTCGATGTAGGGGGCACCTCTCTCTGGGAGCCTGATTCCTTCCCTTGTTATGAGATGACTGGCCGGAAGAGACAGCGCCCCGGTGCGGCAGTCTGGGGTACATGGAGAAAGGTGACAGCTGCTCAAAGCTCGGATACCCAAGCCCTACCGACAAGTGGATATGGATGAGAGAGAGTGGGGGGGGGGGGAGGGGCTTCTTAAAATGTTATCGGAAACCATGAACGTTCTACCTGTTGGCTGGTAAACCGTTTTGTGTAACTCAAGGATTCAAGTTCCAATCGTCCCACATAAGTGAACACGTTATTGCGGATATTGGAGGGACTTTTTCTTTGTTTCTGATGCATAACGCTGTCCATAAAGTTGGTCGTAAATTATCGAGGAGAAAATATGAAAACAGCAGGATTTTGTGTTAGAAACATGGCGTCTCGTCGATGCGGGCTTCAGCTTTTATTGATGGCTTTATTACAGGATGGCCGCCATCAGTGGATCCTACAAAGCGGCTGACAAGGAGTGGTTTCTTATGGGTTTTCTCGGAAATTGTATTCAGTGCCCAGGAGATAAAGGTGCTCGACATAAGATCTCAGTTATTACACACCACCATTCAGGGCGAGGGCGGCGCCGGAAATGGTCCAGGGATGGCAAGGTGGAACCAGAACGAGGGCGGCGCTGGGCAATGGTCAAGGGATGGCAGGGTGGAACCAGAACGAGGCTTATCGCCGGCAGTGGTCCAGGGATGGCAGGGTGGAACCAGAACCAGGGCGGCGCTGTGCAATGGTCAAGGGATGGCAGGGTGGGACCAGAACGAGGCTTATCGCCGGCAATGGTCCAGGGACGGCAGGGTGGAACCAGAACGAGGCTTATCGCCGGCAATGGTCCAGGGATGGCAAGGTGGAACCAGAACAAGGGCAGCGCCAGCAATGGTCCAGGGATGGCAGGGTGGAACCCGAACGAGGCTTATCGCCGGCAATGATCCAGGGATGGCAGAGTGGGCCCAGAACGAGGCTTATCGCCGGCAATGATCCAGGGATGGCAGGGTGGAACCAGAACGAGGCTTATTGCCGGCAATGATCCAGGGATGGCATGGTGGAACCAGAACGAGGGCGGCGCTGGGCAATGATCAAGGGATGGCAGGGTGGAACCAGAACAAGGACGGCGCCGGCAATGGTCCAGGGATGGTAGGGTGGAACAGAACGAGGCTTATCGCCGGCAATGATCCAGGGATGGCATGGTGGAACCAGAACGAGGGCGGCGCTGGGCAATGGTCAAGGGATGGCAGGGTGGAACCAGAACGCGGGCACCGCCAGCAATGGTCCAGGGATGGCAGGGTGAAACCAGAACGAGGCTTATCGCCGGCAATGGTCCAGGGATGGCAGGGTGGAACCAGAACGAGGGCGGCGCCAGCAATGGTCCAGGGATGGCAGGGAGGAACTAGAACGAGGCTTTTCGCCGCCAATGGTCCAGGGATGGCAGGGTGGAACCAGAACGAGGGCGGCGCCAGCAATGGTCCAGGGATGGCAGGGTGGAACCAGAACGAGGGCGGCGCCGGCAATGGTCCAGGGATGGCAGCGTGGAACCAGAACGAGGGCGGCACCGGCCATGGTCCAGGGATGGCAGGGTGGAACCAAAACAAGGGCGGCGCCGGCAATGGTTCAGGGATGGCAGGGTGGAACCAGAACGAGGGCGACGCTGGGCAATGGTCAAGGGATGGCAGGGTGGAACCAGAACGAGGCTTATCGCCGGCAATGGTCCAGGGATGGCAGGGTGGAACCAGAACGAGGCTTATCGCCGGCAATGATCAAGGGATGGCAGGGTGGAACCAGAACGACGGCGGCGCCAGCAATCGTCCAGGGATGGCAGGATGGAACCAGAACGAGGGCGGCGCCGGCAATGGTCCAGGGATGGCAGGGTGGAACCAGAACGAGGGCGGCGCCGACAACGGTCCAGGGATGGCAGGGTGGAACCAAAACGAGGGCGGCGCCGACAATGGTGCAGGGATGGCCGGGTGGAACCAGAACGAGGGCGGCGCCGACAACGGTCCAGGGATGGCAGGGTGGAACCAGAACGAGGGTGGCGCCGACAATGGTCCAGGGATGGCAGGGTGGAACCAGAACGAGGCTTATTGCCGGCAATGATCCAGGGATGGCATGGTGGAACCAGAACGAGGGCGGCGCTGGGCAATGATCAAGGGATGGCAGGGTGGAACCAGAACAAGGACGGCGCCGGCAATGGTCCAGGGATGGTAGGGTGGAACAGAACGAGGCTTATCGCCGGCAATGATCCAGGGATGGCATGGTGGAACCAGAACGAGGGCGGCGCTGGGCAATGGTCAAGGGATGGCAGGGTGGAACCAGAACGCGGGCACCGCCAGCAATGGTCCAGGGATGGCAGGGTGAAACCAGAACGAGGCTTATCGCCGGCAATGGTCCAGGGATGGCAGGGTGCAACCAGAACGAGGGCGGCGCCAGCAATGGTCCAGGGATGGCAGGGAGGAACTAGAACGAGGCTTTTCGCCGCCAATGGTCCAGGGATGGCAGGGTGGAACCAGAACGAGGGCGGCGCCAGCAATGGTCCAGGGATGGCAGGGTGGAACCAGAACGAGGGCGGCGCCGGCAATGGTCCAGGGATGGCAGCGTGGAACCAGAACGAGGGCGGCACCGGCCATGGTCCAGGGATGGCAGGGTGGAACCAAAACAAGGGCGGCGCCGGCAATGGTTCAGGGATGGCAGGGTGGAACCAGAACGAGGGCGACGCTGGGCAATGGTCAAGGGATGGCAGGGTGGAACCAGAACGAGGCTTATCGCCGGCAATGGTCCAGGGATGGCAGGGTGGAACCAGAACGAGGCTTATCGCCGGCAATGATCAAGGGATGGCAGGGTGGAACCAGAACGACGGCGGCGCCAGCAATCGTCCAGGGATGGCAGGATGGAACCAGAACGAGGGCGGCGCCGGCAATGGTCCAGGGATGGCAGGGTGGAACCAGAACGAGGGCGGCGCCGACAACGGTCCAGGGATGGCAGGGTGGAACCAAAACGAGGGCGGCGCCGACAATGGTGCAGGGATGGCCGGGTGGAACCAGAACGAGGGCGGCGCCGACAACGGTCCAGGGATGGCAGGGTGGAACCAGAACGAGGGCGGCGCCGACAATGGTCCAGGGATGGCAGGGTGGAACCAGAACGAGGGCTGCGCCGACAATGGTCCAGGGATGGCAGGGTGGAACCAGAACGAGGGTGGCGCCGACAATGGTCCAGGGATGGCAGGGTGGAACCAAAACGTACGTGTGGTCGCCGTTATATATATGATATAAAATATACATGTCTGGATGACAGACTACACGGAAGTACAAAACTCAGGTTCCAAGCCGATTTCCTTGTTTGTCTGACCCGTGTGGCCATTAAGCATGTTGCTCGATAGGGTTATCCCTAAATGCTGTCTTTTAGTCACAGACTACTAACTTACGTTTTAATATACTGGCTATGCTGTCCCCAAGATCGAGATACATTACATCCATGTAGGAGAAAAGTTGAGAGGCGATCAATCGTTCCTGGAAAGTCTTGCATGTATCGAATAACGTAATTCACAATGGTGGCTGATTCCTTGTAGGGGACGGGAATGAAAGGAGTCAGATACACAGAATAGTATAAAGCAACCTGTCTCATGAACCACTGACATCCTGCAATGGCGATGTATCATTCTAGATCTGCGAACCAACATGGCGTTTCGAGCGCTGTAATTATTTTAAACCGCACGATATGTAAACCTATGACCCATAACATCCTAAAATACTTCTACTCTACATTTTCTCACGTACAAAGGGATCGGTCATTCCAAACCTCACGACAATACAGCAGACACGATACCATTGTCATCTGTCGCCTGGACAAGACACACATGTTTAACGACCGTTCAGTCTGGTCTACAGTAAATAGACTACAGGGCAGACCCAGTGGTAATGTGATTTGGGCCGAAATAAACGTTGCACTTCATATATAATTAGTTCGTTCTTAGACCGCTGGCTACACGTTATTTGTTCGGTATCTAGTGCCGGTCATCCGTTCGTGTGGCCAATATTCTGTAGTCGATTCCTTAAGGAAGTTGGGCTAGGGTGGTGGCTAACAGTGTCCAGAAGATATTACACAACACCACCGCACGTGGCATCGGAACACATTTATTGCCCTGGGCTGGCCAAGTCGGCAGGATTGGCCGTGCTATATTATACCGCTGTGGTGGCACCTTTATGGTATCATGGCGTGAGGCAGCTCGGATGGAGGATAGTACCACGGAATGCCAACTTCATGGGCGTCTGCGAGGAACCGTTATTAAGAGACAGTGACAGAAACAATACTAATATGCTTTCTTACGATACGTGCGTCGCCAGTTTATGCATAGAAGCAAAAACTGTTAAAAAACTAAAATGTAACCCTTTAAACCTAACTTCTCATTCACTCTTCGTTAATATACCGCAGACATGCGATTTCTATTGTCTCAACTTCAATGCAATAGATTACAGACTTGGTATTGCATATGTTGGCAATTGTTTTGCCTTAATAAATAATATTCTTCATCATTAACAAAATACTGATTTACTGCATTGTAATTATCGATCAGTTTTTTATCATAATCATTATCCCATGTATAATTATTGCCATACATGTAGCAGAGTCGATATACGAGGGCGCAGACAGGGAGAATCAACAGAATGGACTGTTTCGGAGTTTATTCATGAAAACAACAAAACACCCTGTAAAGACAGGATACAAAATCAATAATACATACAAATAGGAAACCTAATTTCAATGATTATTAACAAACTTCAGGCAGTAAGCTTTAGAGGCTAGATAATGGCATAAAAAAATAAATGATGAAACTAAATTATGATATATTCAAAGTGCTGACTTTGTCACATACACTTATCGGTAACCAGATGGAACGGAATTCTGTGCAGGACTATGGCTATATGTCTATTGGTAATTTTACCAGTTCTCCTGGAAAATGACTCATCTTCAATTTGTTTATTTTTATATCACGTACGCACAACAAGTTGATCGCAATGTTCCTAATGTACAAACCCTTTGGAAATAACCATTGCAGTTTAGTCGTCTATAAGTTTAAAACTGGATCGTCGCACGATTACACTGGTACGTAATTAAGTAATTCCAATAGTAACATCAGAACACTTATGGCTTAGCGTTCTCAATGATTTTTACATGTTGAGAGCAACTTAAAATAGAATTGTGATATCGAATGTTTATTATATTATTTTTATTTTTTATGGTAATACGATGTTCTAACCAAAGACGAAAATAGCGAGTTTTTTTGTTTTAGAAATGATGTCGCTGGATATGATCCAGGCTGCATCGAAGTCGTACAATGGCAAAAAGAGCCTACTTCGTCGGTCTAGACGAAGGCTTATTTAGGGCACACATTAATGACCAGCTACCGGAGCCCAAAAAAAGCTTTATGACGAAGATAATGTGAGGAATCCACCGTTAGTGAAGGCCCCTTTGCTTGTCGTAGAGTGGTCGGTTTTCCCATGTCACGAGCGAGGGCCTCCAACTCCAATTCTCTTCCTTTAGTCGTTTTGTTACATGGAGAATTTGTCCCAGAAGTTGACTGACGTCCTGTGGGTGTAATACGCGTCTTGGGGAATCCAAAAGAGTCTTGACAAGGTGGACGCGGTGATCACTCTGTTGGGTGAGCGTTCTTGCCACGGGTACGTTTTATCCTGATGACGGTCGTGAATACTCTAGGATTGAAACTTTGTATTGGCGCTTTGGTATCCCTCTTCGCGATAGAAAAACCTTGTTTCATTATTCCCGATATGGCTGCATTAAATAATTTTATTTCCGGTCACCTCGGTTCATCGGCTTCAGCCACAAGAAATCTGGATGTCCTATGCATCTTGTAATCCACGCGACTGATCTATCAATGCGACTAAAATGTTGGTAAAAGTCTACATAAACGAAGGTTTCTTCGGTTATGACGCCGTCTTCAGACGGTATTAACGGTTCAATCTACTTTACCGACGTGATACGTAAATACAAACCCATGAAGCCCAACATTGTGAGTTCGTCTGACAAGCCACAATGGCCCCCGCGAGGGATAACCGGGTGGCAGTTTTCAGTAATATCGGGGAGAATCGCGTCCGCCACCTCCTCGTAGCTCTCCTCAGGTAGGAGGACTGGTTCCTCGCGTGACGACGCGATGGCGTGAGGATCGTCCAGTTTCTCAATCACAACAGGTAATTGATATCCTATGTGAGTTTCATCGACCTCATGGTCCTCGATCTTTTGTTCAGAATCACTTTGTACCCGGTTTGGACAAACTAATTTGGGGCAGGAGGAGAAGATACTGGTAGTTGCTCTACCTGGATCAACCCTATTGGTAGCAAGAGATTCCTATGCAAAACTCTGACTTTGCCCTTCCCGTCCTCTCGCATGAGTTTATACACCGGAATAGTGTTGTCTGGTTGACATACGTACCACTTTGAAGACGTCATCTGACCAGCGGTTAGCTAATTTAGGAGGACCTTGAAATGCTAGTTGTCGAACTAGCACTCTATCACCAACTTCTACACTCGCATTGGACAGCAAGTGTAAACTATCATACCCACGCTTTTGTTGTCTTGACGCGCCTCTGTCTGAGACGTAGCGACACGATATGCAAGCGTTAACCGGTCTTTCAGTTTCTTTACAAATGTCCGATATTCCTCATTTTGACGTTCAACATTCTCGGTGACTCCTAAAGTGATGTCGACAGGCAGGCGTTGTTGCCTGCCGAACATGAGGTAAAAGGGCGAATAACCAGTCGTGCTGTTTTGAGTGCAGTTGTACGCATGAACCATCGGCCCAACATAGTCTCTCCAATTAGCTTTCTGATATTCTGTCAGCGTTCCCTACATGGTGATCAATGTCTTGTTAACACGCTCTGTCTGGCCGTTACCCATTGGGCGGTAAGGAGTGCTCCTGGTCTTTGTGATATAACCCAGCTTACACAACTCCTTAATAACATCAGACTCAAAGTTACGACCTTGATCGCTGTGTAGCCTTTGAGAAAATTCGTAATGCATTATGGACGTCTTGAACAATGCATTGGCGGTAGTACGAGCAGTTTGATCCTTTGTAGGAATAGCTATTGCATACCGTGTAAAGTGGTCTGTCATCACTAATACGTCCTTGCCTCACGATTCTTCCAGAGACGGATAATCAATGCAGAGCAATTCTAACGCCTGCATCGTGCGCATGGTTACCATAGGAACAACTTACCCCTTGATACATGCAACACAACTCATAGCGTAACTATCCACGTCACCAGTCATGTTCGGTCAATAAAATCGTGCCCGTAACAAACGTAGCTTTTTGTCACGACCCAAGTGGCCTACCTCATCATGAACTCCACGGAGAGCAATCGAGCGATACTCGCTGGGTAAAACCAGCTGAAACGTGTCTTCCCCATCAACTATCCTTTCCTGTGCAGCACACCATTGTGGAAACACAAGGAGTCTACTTGACGCATTAACGCTTTAGGGCTATCAGACTTACTATTTTCATTTTTTAAGCGAGCTGATCATTTCAGCGAGCACTGGATCAGCGACTTGACGCCTGACCCACTCCACAGCAGCTGTAGAGGGCAATGTTGTTTCTCCCAACTGATCCATTACTGCTGGATTTACTAACACCTGGCACAGTTTGAGACTGGCATATCGCTGCTGTGGCTACTGTATCAAGCATACTCGGCATTCAAGACAGAGTGTCCGCATCGACGTTTGATTTACCTGGCCGGTATTTGACTTCGAAGTCATAATTACCTAAAGTCAAAGTCATAAATGCCGTAGCGTGTCGTTTCGGCCCATATTTTCCACGAATTTGTCGCGATCGCTCTAAAAATCACTGACGTGAGAAAGCAACACCGTGCAATTTTAATGATACCAAACTTACGTGTGTACTGCGAGGTTATCCTTTCTTAAGACACAAACAATATTTCTCCATGCTGACACTCCATTGCCAACAGACACTTTGTCGCAAATAGACTAAATAACAGACAATGAAATGCTCTATAGTTGCCATGGCGCGCGTGGCTGGTGTAAATATAGAGCATCTATTGTTCAGAGCACGTTCGGCGCCATGGCAACTACGTCATCTTATGACGTGTGCTCATGCTTCATGCAGTGGTCTTGCAATCTTAGCGTAGTCTTTCATGAATCGTCTATAAAAACCTGTAAACCCCAAAATATACTAACTTCACTGACATTCCTTGGACGTGGCCAAGCTCTCACTGCGGAGACTTTCTCGGGATCAGTCTCCACACCCTCAGCGGAATTTACATGTCCAAGGTATTTGATCTTGGGCCGCAAAAAGTTGCATTTTGTCGGTTTCAACTTCAACCCATAAGCTCTCAATCGCTGAAATACGCGTTCTAGTCTTTGCATGAGCTCTGCTAGCGTGGATGAGAAAATAATAATGTCGTCCAAATAAAGTAAACATTCTCTCAGATTCAGGTCCCCCGTACATCGTTCCATGAGTCTCTGAAACGTGGCCACTGCATTTGTCATACCAAATGGCATCCTATTGAACTCCCAAAAACCTAAGGGACCAGCCGTAAAGACCGTAAAGTTTTCTCCTTGCCCTCTTCCCGAACGTTAACCTGCCAATACCCCGATTTCAAGTCGAGGCAAGTAAAATACTTTGCACCAGAAGGGGCATCGAGCGTCCTTTTTACGGACCAAGACCACAGGCGAAGCAAAGGAGCTACAACTGGGTCGCATTAGCCCACAATCTAGCATGCTCCGCAAGTGATCACCGACTTCTTCATACATAGGAGGCGGGATCCTGCGCTATTTCTCCTTAAAAGGGGCGTCATTTGTAAGTTTGATTTTGTGCTCCAAAGCAGTGCCATTCCCCAAGTCCTGATCACTCAACGAAAACACATCTCTCCACTTCAGCAGCAGATCAGACAGACGCAGTCGGTAGAGGAGCGGCCAGACACCACATTTTTCTCAGTTGGAGCGGGATCATTCATTTTGCCTGCGATTTATCCAGAATTTTCCTAGAAATTGTAGTGCAACTATCACTCGATGCATGGTAAATGATCTCAGTTTAGAATGTACGATCGACGTCAAAAAGTTACAGTTCCTGGGACGCCTATGCCGGCTACATGTTAGCAAGCTGGCTAAGGTCGTCTTTGTTGAGCGACTCTTTCAAAACGCAAATGGCCAGTGTACAGGTATTGTTAAAGATTTAACTCATGTGTTATCGAAGTATGACTTGTTGGAGCACATTTCAAAGTATGTGTCAGATAACAGTTTCCCTTCTAAGCGAGAGTGGAAAAACACAGTTAGAGCCTCTGTTAAGCGTCACAAAGAGACTCAGCTCTCGCAACAAATTGTTCAGGAAAAATATAATTATTTTAATGGAGTATATTGCTGTAACCTGCATATACATATTTACTGGCAAATGGAAAGCACGCGGTTTAATGAGAAAAGGCAACTGCGTGCGCTGGCATGACTTAACTGCGTCCTCTATAAAGAAACAGATTCAGCTTGTGAATATTGCAAAAAACGAGTATATGTCCCCTTAAATCACTTTCTCCACTCGTGTGACAAATACCAGGCGGCTAGAGAGATGTTCTGGACCGAAATAATCAACCAATGTAGCGTCCAGTTTTCCTCCTATCTTTTTAACTCGAGTGAAAACCTTGTAACCGCTCTCATTTTGGGCCAAGACCTCATCTCAACGATTACACCGATGATTTAGACTTGTTCACCACAATAAGTGGAAGGGCATGGCAGGCTTTGTCCTTGGAGCCGTGTCTGCCCTATTATTAATCTAGTATAGTCAAATGATATTGTAAATACTTTAATTGTGTGCTATATTTATCATTGTTTTATTATTATTATCGTTACCGTTACTACACTGATATTTATGTATTTGTCTGTAACATACGTTGCTTGAACTCTCCAGCGAGTGGAGGAAATATATCACATAGATCATACATCATATTAAAGGTAATTGTCTCAGAAATAATATTAGACCTGATGTGGAGCTCAAAAGTGGTGCAGTTTTCCGGAAATGGACAAAAATCCCAGATGGCCGCCGATTTTCTTCGTAAATTACTAATTTCTAAAATCATGATTATTACGCATAATGTTGACCTATAATCATGATGTAAATGTATATTCCTAGGATTTCTATCGTGCCCGAACCGATTCTGAAACAATTAGAGTGATATATGCAACATGGCGTAAGGCAGTAACAAATACTCCAGTGGAATTAAATATGAATCAATGACCAATCTTGATCACAAAATACTTGATCTACGTCTGCGCCACCTACAGTTAATTCCGCATGAAATAATACATATAAGCTTAACATTGTTTGCCTTGCATTACCTTTCAGCACATTGAGCGATGTCCAGTTGATATTGCTGCCCTTTCAGTTTCGCTGCCGCAAGGAAGCAATTTATTCTCCATTTCTTAGCAGACGACAGCGTCGCAAGCGATAAAAGGTATATTTGAATAACGTGCGAATGCACCTACCCATTTTTCCGGAAGAAAAGATAATAGTTGTTCCGATACGCAACGTCGATATATATATATATATAGCTGTAACAAGTCAAGTCCAACATGTCGCCATCAAGGATAATGAGCGCCATTGTGTCATCCATTCGCAGAATGTCAGCTTAAGTGCAGTGAAAAACATAAACATTTTGACGAAAAGTCCTCTGCCTCTGCAGAGTTCTACAAAAAAGGGTCCGATTTCCGCGCGAGAAATTAGCCGCCATGTGGCTTTTTTTTCGCCAGTTACTTCACACTGCACCCTCGTAGAGCGATACCTCACACCTCGTAATAATCCTGAGAATATGACCTTTACAATGATGTCTAATGAGACTGTATATCTGTGGATGGGTGAAATTGAAATAAATGAGATAAAAACATATGTACTAAAAAGTCTTAAAATTAGTCGCCATCTTGGAAAATGGCCGCCATGTTATATAAATCACTCTAAATATCCCCAAATTGGATAGGGTACAGCGGATACCACAGAAATACTCATTTACATCATGAAAAAAGGTGTATTTGATCTGTAATTATGATTAATACAAGAAATAGTAAAAACATCTGAAAAATGGTGGTTATGTTGGATTTTCGTCTATTTACGGATAACTGCACCAGATTGATCCCAAAATCAGGGTTATTCTTGTTACTGGGACAATTACCTTTAAAATGGTGTATGACGTGGGTGTATATCTGATAAAGTTGTTCAGCTGAGACAATGATTTCCATTATGATTTTTGAAAAAAGGCTGAAAATTAGCCGCCATCTTGGAAAATGGCCGCCATGTTATATATATCACTCTAAATGTTCTAGAATCGGTTCGGGCACGATAGAAATCCTAGGAATATACATTTACATCATGATTATAGGTCAACATTATGCGTAATAATCATGATTTTAGAAATTAGTAATTTACGAAGAAAATCGGCGGCCATCTGGGATTTTCGTCCATTTCCGGAAAACTGCACCACTTTTGAGCTTCACATCAGGTCTAACATTATTTCTGAGACAATTAGCTTTAAAATGATATATGATGTGGGTGTGTGCCCTTTGGGGAGATTAAAGTCGAAAAATAAGCCACTTTTGGGCTGCCAACCGCTCCTCTACGGTGCATGGCATCGACATTATCCATACCAAAGCTGGAAAAAAAATTGGATGACGAAGTCGATGTACTATTTTCCTGACTTTTATCTGCTTCAGACTGAATCTGAACAGCTGACACTGCCCTCGACTGCTGCGGCATCATGGCCACAGGAGTCAGCTCACATAGTGGGGTTTTAGCTGGGATGAAAATATCATGGCCAGTAAGGTTTCGAACCAGTATGGAGATACGAGTTGACGCACTCGAGTGAGACTCTACATTCTGTACGGATGGCACAAGCAACACGCCATTTGGCAACCTAGGATACGCACCTTGCTCAGAGAGAGTAAGAACTTTACCTACTGCTCCTGCCCTGACCATTCCATGAATAGTCACTTCTGAATTACTGGGAACCAACACTTGCCTACACGATTTAACTTCCCCCACAGAAGCGTCTGGCTGTGCTAGATATTTTCTTGACTGCAAGGTGCGAACAGCTGTTCTCCAGATCAAGGAGGAAGAAGCATCAGATGACTTACTGACATCTAAGCCCGATTCTAATACGCCATGCAGTACATTAGTGCCTATTATCAACGGTGCGTATTTGTTGTACCGCGTATCTACTATTATTACTGGCGTAGGGATGACGAATGACTGACCTAACACATCCGGTTGTAAGTCTAATTCGATGCATCCCTTGAAACCCAGTTGTTGGCCTCCGGCCCCTTCGACATTTAAAAGAGAATTGACAGGACTATCTTGAAAGTTTTTTTCAACACACCAGTATGCAAAAAAAACTACATGCTGCAATGGAGCCCAACGTCGGGCGCCATTGTTACGGCGGGGGTCGGTTTGGTCCCCAGCGTGAGTCAAACTCACGATCTCCCGATCTCAAGTCAACCACTCTACCTCTTCGGCTAAAGGGGTGATCCCTCTAGCCGAGGCTAGTAGGAATGGTTTGACTCACTGCTACATACCCCCCCCCCCCCCTCTTTCCGAGAGGGTTGTCCTCAGAACAGGACTACTCAGCCTCAGAACCGCCGTGGGTTCTACCTGTGTCGGGCTTCATTGTAACGGCGGGGGCCGGTTTGGTCCCCAGCGGGAGTCGAACTCACTCAAGTCAACCACTCTACCTCTTCGGCTAAAGGGGTGATCCCTCTAGCCGAGGCTAGTAGGAATGGTTTGACTCACTGCTACATATATATAGGATCGCTATGGTTCGCTTACAATTTAAGTAGACTATCACTCATATGTTGGAAGATCTATTGGACAACTTGTATTTGCATCTGATCAAATCAGATCTTTGGGAACAGGGATCGAGCAGGGATCTTATCACAGTACAAACAATTTATAGCCCGACTATACGAGCCATTTATAATCTAACTATTCTAATTCGATTTATAATCCTGTGATTTAGATAACTTCATAAACACTCGCTGAAGGTGCAAATATGCTTTCTCAGTTCTGTTTATAGTCGGCCATCTTGGCGGCCATGTCTAATTTCCCTTCAGGGGCGCATCTGGTATTGCAGTATCATGGCTGAGTGTCAAATGACAAAACGAACATTAGGTGTAGGTCTGACACCAGTGTAAGCGATATGCCAATCACCCGGCTATGTGAAATAACAGTTATCGGACCATATCCTTGCATTAGGGCCACCCTAGCATCTGACTGGTTATACCGACACCGACACCGACACGCTCGTCCTCCGTGTCCGTATCTACCGTCCAGGGTACTGCGTCCCACCACAGACCCAGCCTACCCCACCTTCCCCTTCCTTCTTTGCACCCTGCCACTGTGCCAAACTCTGGCCATACATAGACCTAGTTTGGACAATGGCGAGCGGCGTTCACAAAGTCAGAGGTCAGATACCAGTGCTGCCCCCTACCGGAGAAAAGACACCTTCCGGTTCCGGTGTCTCCCTGGGCAGCGAGCTGAGTGACGTCTCGCTTTAGCATCAAAACCCACACAAGGTAAGGGTTTGGCGGGTTTCTCCTAATATGTGAGTCGTGAAAAACGAACGTCATTCAATATAATGCAATGTGAGATGTAAAAGAACTTCTAACGTGTTCTAAGAACATGGCAAAATCATTTTTCCAAGAATTCTAATTTATGAAAGGTAGTTCTGAGGTACCCAGGTATTAAAACCCAGTTAACGGATCCTGTTTCTTTTCGCTTGATAATGTAAGCGTTAGCCTATCAAGAAACTGGCGGTGAGGGGGCTGACCCTGCATGATGTCATGTCCGTCTGCTATTCATAGATATCAGCCATTGACAGCCATCTCTAAAGCCCCGTTAAGTTACTTGAAGAATAAAACCATCGCAATCGTCTATCCTGTCTATCTGTCTGGGGCCATATGAAAGCAGTGCCGCTGTTGATATTCTCACATTGCGAAGAAGCTTTTATTCAATCTCTCATGTTCCTTCGAGAGTGTGATGTCGACTTCTTCTATGCACCATATGTGTCATCGAAAGTTATAGGGCTGTACAGTTCTCGTGGGTTCTGTTTCCGGTTTAGGTCTTTTGGGGACCAACAAAAAAACATGTGCTCTTAGAACGAGTGCGCATCACCCTGGTGCCTTGCTGCAACTGCGTGACGCGCACTCATTGTAGTCAAGGTTTTAGTGTTGGGAACCGGCCGGCTGCGCGGTTTGTGCCCAAAGAATCGAGTGGGTGTGAAACAATTCTTTGTTTGCTTTGGTCCAGGCATTGTTAACTATCAATCATAATATAGTTAAAGACAAGACATTTATCTCTCCATAATGCATGTGGTCCGTTCGATGAGACCGTTGGAAGCGTTGTATTTTGAGCCAAATCATCGATGTTTACAGTTCTACGACAAACGGAGCACCATTGTCCTCACCTGCTCAGTCCATATAAGGAGCGTTTTTACGTAACCATAGATACCGTGCGCAGACACGCGCGTCATGATGATTATTACGTCATACGACATGGAAAACCCCGCGCAGCACATCAGATGGCCTGACGCTGACAGTCACTCATGAGACAACCGCATTCTGGTTTTAATTATCAACTGCCCAACCGCTCATACATTACATAAATCTACGCGGATGGTTATAATTCGGATATGCACAGAACTTCAGTGGTTAGTTGTGCTTCCAAGGACAGCTGTAGCCAATCTTGTGTGTGAGGCGAGGGAAGGCAAACAACCGGAAGGTAGGCAACACCTACAGGCCGTTGATGCTAGGCATTGACGCAGAGCATAGGTATCCCCGTCTCGTTGGGTCTCGATAAGATCCCGAAGTGACTGTACAGCCCTATAACCACAAAACAGTTAAAAGTTAAAACCTTTTCGATCTTGGCAGGCGCCACCGCAATGTAGGCACCATTTTGGGGGTATTGTGAACAAATCACAATCCGAATTTTGTCACTAACTGTGTGGAAAAACGAAAGACCGCTTCTGCTTACATAAAATCCTCTCAGCATTATCAATATCGCCTTAATACAACCGACAATGCCACCAGTATAGCCTCCAGCCATTACACCCCCAGCCCCCCTTCCCCTCCCCAACAAACCTTGACAACACACGGCTTGGTCCTAGCCCCAGTTCTGTGGCTGTAAGACGGGCAAAAATCTGACAGGGCCCGTCTACAGCCACAGTGCCAAGCAAGTCTGTGACCGCGGAACGCCTTGGGTTGCCGTCTCACCTCATCTCTGTGAAACAAACTAAGCAACACTCACCGCCAAATCCAGTATTTTTTAACTCCATAGATGTTATGTTACTGGATAGCATCGTTGGTATCTTTCAACAGACCCGATGTTCCATGACATGTCCATCTCTTCCCACACAACAAATTTCGAATCGCCCGCTCACTCGCCGCTCGTCTTGGCGGAAGTTGTGAACTGCTCGAGTCGCGCGCAGAGCCACAGCGAATATAGTCAACAATCACACGTGGGCCTGCAGTCATGGTGGGGGGGGGGGGAAGCATTGGCTGACGGCGTGATCAAGGATTTTCATGAATCGTGAATTGAGACTTTTCATATAAAATAACCGTGAATCGGGAAATCGTAAATTTTGTATCATGCTTCCTTTTTACGCCCTTTGATTGTACGCCGGGAGGTTTTTTTTATCGTGGCCTGGGAGTAAAGAAATTAATTTTTCGTGATCTGGGAACACGACGCCGCCTTGCCCCCCCCCCCGCCCTTCCCCCATGGCGTGTGATTTCGATTTGTCACCTGAGGTTCAAACCGTAAACCTTCAGACCTGCAAAAACGTAAAAGGGCGATTTACCCTACTAAAAATCACCACCCCATCTTCGGCGCGTATCTAGATTTGTCTGTGGCCAGTGTATCAACAATGACACGTGGACCGGGGGTTCCATTAAAGAAATGTGTGTAAAGGAAGATCGACAAACGGTCTAAGTTTAGACTGCCTCGTAAACGTAAATACAATGTACGTAAAAATAAGTGACAAGCCAGCACAAAATCACAACCCCTTGCCTCCCCCCCCTCCCTCAATGAAAAACGCACATTGTCCCCCTCCCCCTCCGTTACACATTTTGAGAGCCCCCTGTCAGTTGTTGAGCTGCGTCGATCTGCCTCCAATTATCATTTTGAGAGAGAGGTGGGGGGGGGGGGGGTCCGTGCATGTGAACTGCCACAATATAAACATGAAAGTGCAACAGTGGCGGCTCCAGAAATTTGTGAAAGTGTGGTGGGGGGGGGGGGGGGGGCGCCAGACCCCGTGTGCGAATATTTTACTTAAAACAACTAATTTAACAGTAGTTGGCTCGTCCCCCCCCCACCCCCTTGGATCCGCCACTAAAGGGAGTAATAATTGCGCACTGTTGAAATGTCACATGCACTCCACATGCGGAAGGTGGCTGAGTTGCCGGTCCACGTGTGATTGGTGATAAATATTCGCTCTGGCTCTGCGCGCGACGCGAGCAGTTAACAACTTCCGCCAAGACAAGCGTCGAGTGAGCGGGCGATTCGAAATTTGTTGTGTGGGAAAAGATGGACATGTCATGGAACATCGAGTCTGTTGAACGATATCAACGGTGCTACCCAGTAACATAACATCTATGGAGTTAAAAAATACTGGATTTGGCGGTGAGTGTTGCTTAGTTTGTTTCACAGAGATGCGGTTAGACGGCAACCCAAGGCGTTCCGCGGTCACAGGCTTGCTTGGCTCTGTGGCTGTAGACGGGCCCTGTCAGATTTTTGCCCGTCCTACAGCCACAGAACTGGGGCTAGGCTTGGTCCCACCCATGACTCGCGGCTCTTTCGCCATGGAGACTAGACGCACGTGGTGAAATCCAAACGCCCCCTACGTGTCGTGTCATACCAAGCACGTGAGTAATGTGACGTCACACCGCGGCTCATCGCCTCCAAATCCAGGTCATCGATTTGATGTGGGCTATATATATATATATATATATATATATCGATATATATTTATATATACCCCGGAGTTGGTACGGAGGTTCTATAGACGTCGTGACGTCAGAACAAAATTTCACTGTGATCAAGCGGGATAATTAAAGTACTGATCTTTCCTCTATAAATGGCGTGTCCGTGGGCCAGCTTTAGCCCCAGTGCACATGACGGTCGTTGGCGGGTTGACTCGTAGGCGCGTAGTGCACCAAGTTTTTCTCAATATGGGGCTAGTAGAACTGGGGTGACCGTAACAGACCTAGCAAACGTTCCTCATATGACTGTGTTAGGAAGCGTGTTGATTTTTTATTTTAAAGAAGCAGCCAAAAATGAACATAACAATGCGGTCATGGTCTAAAAGTACTAACAAAATTAACTTTATTGTGTACCCTGCACTGGCAAGAGCATTGTCGGCAGTCTGTTGTACCAGTTAATTAGATTTTTTAAATTCTAAGAATTGCCAGCTTTTGCTTTCACATATACTCTATTATATCCCAACATTGCTAAATATGGTTGGAAGAAAGGTATATGACATATTCTGCCCGGGAACCAGCCGGTAGATTTCTATGTGGCCCTAATCTGAGTTCAATAGGTCACAGTCATCGGCGGGATGAAATAATTCGGTTATCCCGACTTGGTTTTCGATTGTAGCGCTTTGATGAACTCAGCTATGCCTTGCTGGTCATGCGGTAGGGGTGGCAGCAATATAGCTCTTACACAGCCCCACCTCCGTTAATGCCGCTTTCGGCTATTCTCAGTTTATCTGAGCTATTGAAATTACCAGCACCAAACAGCTTTGCAACGGAATGGTTATCTCGACCACTTGCGCTCGCCATCTTTGTTGGAGAAATGCCACGGGGGCTAATGGGATTTTTGTGACGTCACTGTATGGAATCCCCTACAGTGAATTTAGCCGTTTAGAGACCAAATCTGAGTAAGCGGGCCACGGCTGTGGAGGAGACCAGGAGCAATATAGTCGACGCCGAGGACATTGGGAGAGATTGCTTCGAAGTGACACTCCCATTTTTCATATGTGTATAAATGATCAGACTAGGAGAATCGCCGGGAGACAACCAAGAGGATGACACCCATACTGTGATTATTTAGGTGGAAGCGGCTACCTGCAGTGGGCACGAGTCAGATGACGTTGTGTCTTCATAGCTTGAGGCATCCGTGGAATTTTTTTCAGGCCGCACATAGAAATGTCTGCTGTCTAATGTCATCGTCATATGCCCAGCGTTTATTACTGTCATCGTCATAGGCCCAGCGTCTATTACTGTCATCATCATAGGCCCAGCGTCTATTACTGTCATCGTCATCCTGATCAACATTGTTTGTCTCCACCGCGGTCATCATCACTGCTGCCATTGTTTGCACCGAAATACCAATGGTCCAACGACACAGTCATATAGTTTAGATTTCAGTCACGGATGATTGAAAACTTCTTCATTCATATTCGGCTGAACATTGGACCAATATGTCCTATTTATATATATCTGGGAATTAGTTAGATCAAAAGATTAGCTGAAAGAACGGTTAGGATTTTTTTTGTATTTGTGTATTTGTTGAGCTGGTATTCATCCTAGTAACCAATTAAATTTTATCATTATTATGAAAGATGTGTTAAATCCTTTTATCCCACGTCGTAACACTCAGACGAAACTTTTGTCGCGGTCTCAAGTGAGCCTGATAATATGCCTTTTTTGACATGTTATATGGTGTATATAAAAGCTACGCCTGTATATATGCCGAAACGACAAATGCTAAGCAAGCTTACACCGATATTGACGCAGTGTAAGAGAAAGCAAGTGACAATGACAAGTCGATCTCCGGACTTGTGTTAGCGGAAATCAGATCTAAGGAGCCTTCCCAGTTTCCCAGTCAGATCGGAGAGGCTGTTTCCCGGATCTCCCCCCCCCCCTCCCTCCTTCTCCCGACCTGCCACCTCTCGACCCGCCTATATTCCATGTCCTGATCTGACCGCTCAGCTCGTTACACAGGGTGACACCGGAACCGGAAGGCGTCTTATCTCGCCGCAGGAGGGCAGCACTCACCCTCTGATCGCCGACTTTGTGATCGCCTCTCGCCCAAGTCGAACCTTGTAACCCAAGTCGTGCCGCGTGTAAGGGCGGGGATAGCGGGAGGATGTCGGGGCATGTAGGATGGCTGTGGCAGGAAGGGAGAGGGGGGTGGGATAGATTGAGATTCGGGGACGATTGCTGAGAACTGTGTTCCAACATAACACAATTGCAGATATAACCAATTGATACAGACAAAAGCCTAGGCGCAGTATGGCTTACGGCCAGTCAATGCCAGGCAGACAGAAGTAGGGGAAGAGGCTTTGTGTGAATATGACTTGGGCTTAAGGCTTGGCTGGTCGCGGTCCACAAAGAAAAATATGAGCGGATAACTAGTATTTCGTACATCCCGTGAGTGACGTATCGCTTGATCAGGCATCACGCTGGGGGCTGAGTACCAGCCTAACGGACTAGCGCCACCCGTCCCCAATGTATCTATTCAAACATGCGCTTCTTGTGGTAAAAGATATCAGGCCACACGAGTCACACGATGCCGTAGTTTGAGATTTTATTTCCTCATAGTTTTATGCAATTAAAAGATGAGAGTATCAAGAAGGAAAACTGTTTCTGTTTTTATGACAATTGCTAGCCATGACGGATGCCAGCTCCATGTGATATGTTTTGTGCTTGATGTTGTGACTTCCAGCGCAGTTCAGTAAGATCAGATGCCTTGATTCAAAATGGTATTTATGTTACAGATTATAATGATATATCAACTTCAAACTGGTGCTCCTGTGTCAAAAATAGTTACCAGAGTACCGATTCCTCACTGACGCAAATTAAATGATATAAAGTACAAGATGTCTTCCAGACCCTTACTGGTCCCATACCTGCTCCTCCTCCACCGTTTCTGCTGAAGCTGGCCGGTTCACAGTGTCTCTTCCCGGGTATGAGTGGGGCGACCCCTAGCGAGTAGAGCATGGCATCCATCACGGAACAGAGCACGTGTCATAGAGGTGTCAGACGGTGGGTTGAGAAGGACACTTTACCCTGTGATATCAAATCGCGTCACTGAGGCGGACACCGGGTAGAGCGGAGGCTTGTCCTTGAGGTTATTCCTAATTCCGAGTATAATCTTGCCGTAATCCCGTCCCCTTGCCGGTCGCCAAGGTCATAAAGTACACAGGATTATCCGCAGTATGGTTTACTTCCCTCTTGACTCCTTCCATTGTCGCGAAGCCTATGGTGACCAAAGTCTGTCTCTCTGTCTATCTATCTCTCTATCTCTCGCTTTCTCTCTGTCTGTCGACCTTTTCCTTGCCTGTGTTTACGGCTCAAGTCACGTTGCAAGAACAATAGCTGTTCAACCGGATAGTTGACGCCAGTCTCTCAAACAACATGCGATCATTCACAAATTAGTGTTTGTTCCCTCTGATGCAGCGAAGATTTAGTCCGTCTGGGGGAGCAACAAGTCGAATACATGATGACACACTTTAACATCTCACAGCTTGACGTGAAGCTAAAGGAGTGTTGATGACGCACATGTCTTACACATACAACAATTTTTAACTGGTTACATTATGTGATACACTTGCAGGTATGCAAGCATATGACAATAAGATTGTTTTTGCATCGCACCTACATACAAAATGGAAATCACAGAAATGTGTATGACTTTTATCACGCACACATGGCGCCAAAAAAAACTGGTACCTCTTACGCAACTCATTTGTGTATTTATTCAGCTGGGATTTGCGTGCCGTCAGTCCTCAGACGATGATTGATTCAAGCTCGCCTATCGTCAGTATATTTACCTTAACTGCGGTGGCCTCCATGAAAGCGACTGCACAGGTCTTAATGTGGGTCTTCTGATCAAGTCACTAAACTGTTTTAAATGTATTATTTGTTACACATTGTATTAATGAACTTGATCCAATAAATGACACTGATTCTGATTCTGATGTTACAATGCTGGCCTTGTGGTATGAGACTCGATGTATCGAACGTGGTTGGACGTAGCTCGTAACCTGTTCTTGATATTGACAACAATGCTAATGCATAGCAGCCACGACGTTGAACGTTTTTGGTTTATAGCGAGCGCAAGCGAGCTCTTAAGGTAACACGCATGCATATTCAAAGTCCATTTCAAACATAGGCTTAGGACTTTCATTTGGCGTAACAACCCCCATGAGACGTTTTCGGATTCGGAGTAAATATCAGCTGTACATAAATATAATCAAGCAAAGAGAGGTCGAAGCCTATTATGTCATGTCTTTAATAATTAAACCAGCTGCCCCACAAAATTAACGAATACATTATTCAATGTTAACACTGGATGTAGGCTTCAAATTAAAGTTAATTTATAAGCGACGCGCTAAATGTCGTTGCCAAGCAGAGCGCTCTTGGTGACCGCCCATCGGCTACTGTCATAGGGAGTGGTTGTGACGTCAAGATATTATAAACATGACGTAATAATGGGAGTTCCCAAGCAACCCAATGATATGACACAAGCACGTGCATGGTATACGTCATCCCGCCAAAGATATTCTTTATGGCAAGCAGAAGTGCAATTAATTTTGAATATTAATCTAGATGTATCCCCTCGGAATATCTGAATTAATAAATATACGCTCGCATTTTTTATGTAGCACCCATCCATTTTAAGCATAGGCTTATGACTTTCATTTCACGTAACAGCCCCCATGAGACGTTTCTGAGTAAGAAGCAAATTTCCGCGGCACCACAAAATTATCCCCTAAACACTGGTCGAAATGTGTTATGTCAAGTCTTTAATAATGAAATTATCTACCTTAAAAAGGTAACTGATAAATTATTGAAACGATGACACTTCATTTACGCTTTAAAACACAATACATTTATGAGTTCAACGATCCGCGCTGCGCTAACTATTCGTTGCCACATTCCCGGCAGAGGGCGCTCGGGCTGTGTTCTAGTAGCCCATCCTGCAACTGACTGTTTCCGCTTTCACTGACTGGTTCGCGTTCACATGCACAGTCGACCCCGTAAACGGAACGCCACCTACCGGCATCGTAAACTATGAGCGTCTCCGTTTAACAAAATGGCTGGTCGTCTGCTAGCTTTGCTCACCTGCTCACTTAAACTGCTTGAAATCCCCATTTCGCAAAGTGACAGTTGACCCTGGCAATTTTACTGTCACCTAATTTTAGGCTAGCCTAGCCGCATGACTATAATTTTCAATTTCAGGCTGACCAGGCTTGGATCCAGGAATTTGGCCTAGTTCTTTTAGAGAAATTAAAAGTGTTTGCCAAAAAAAGACAGAGTAAAATTGCTCAAGTGCACAGTTAGCCTAAAGTTGTTTACTTTGTGCCTGTTTTTTATGATCTGTTCCGATGTGGAAATACCAATGAACATTGCATATGTAAGGTCAGTTAATGCATGCTGATCACTTATAGTAAAATGATTTTCACAGACAGTTAGCATGGTTAGAGTAGTTGTCACATCCAGCTCAGCCAATTACCATGGTTCTATTTCTTATTACTGAAACTAGTTGGCTTGCAGCATATCATGTAAATTGCAGAGGTGCTAATTACATTCAGGGTTTCAAATAATTTTGGTCTGAGATTCGGTCAAACTACTGCTAACCACATATCTTAAAAGTGATTTTGATTTATCCAGCAATGTGGAAATATATGGCTATATTGTCGATTTCTTTATGAACTAGCACACTAGCATGAAATTGTCTTACCAGCTTAATTTACCATATAAACTTGATTCTTCAAAACCTTGCATTGCATAGTGGGATCATCCTTTTATAACTTCCATGTTTCATATGTATATTTGATCTGACTTTGTGTCAAGATTGACAATCATTTTCTATATAATATATTAAAATTGTTTAATTACCAATTCATCGAGACAAAAACAGTTTAAATTTTGTCAAAGTGACTATTTTAGCCGGACTCAAATTTGACACATATCTGGTAATCAGGGCCACATACCTATGTAGTTAAGTGGTGTTTTATGGAACATTCAGGTCTTGTCATACTATATCTATGTGACTTAATTTTCTTTTGTCTGCAAAGTCATGCCCCCAACTCAAAAAGGTTATACTTCTACCATGTAAAGGATATGTCATATCCTAGAAAGATGTGAGATATCTATTCTCCATGAAAATACAGACATTTAACTTTTCTCTTACTTTCAAGGTTTTATCGTTTTAGTCTAATTTAGTGTAATTTGGTTCAAGTTGAATATTATCTTAATGGTTCAATTATGGGGCATTATGATATAATGTAACCATGCATTTAGCGAAAATACAGTTATGAATTCCATATTGTTAACATATGAAGTATATCACACAATCTGTTATCGACCATTTGTAGTTTTTGTATGCCAGTTTTGTTCTGTTAATGATCATAGGAGCATACTCAGTATTCCATCCCTTAACTATCACTTCAATCTGTGTTGTTATTTGAATTAAACATACAGGCCTGCATTTTCATTTGCTTTGACATGCATTTTTATGTATATCCAACTTATTACAGAACACCCATAGTTTTCATTACCTTTCCGAGCAGCTATGCATTAATTATGAATCCAATTATATTAGTGATCATAATAGACTAGATGAGATGCACTAGAAATCTGCAACACTTAATTCCAATATTCTTTCTAGATATATCCAGGTGATTCAGATAGTAAGTAGGCCTACTCTAGTCTAGAAATAGTAGAACTTTTTGGATACTAAAATAGTTGCGCTCGCCCTTTTAGGTTTTACGTAAATGACTTAAATCTGTAACAATTAATTCCAACATTCTTTCTTGATACATCCAGGTGATTCAGACAGTAAGTTAGCCTACGTTAGTCTAGAAATAGTAAAACTTTTTGAATATAGTTGCGCTCGCCCTTTTAGGTTTTACTTAAATGACATATTATTTAAATATCAAGTCGGTAAGTGGATGGAACCGTTTATACCCTTTGGTGAACAAAGATAGCTTGGTTTATGTTGACCTTTACAGGCAATTTACTTGCGCTGATATATCATCCACTTGGATTACAATATGTGTAGAACATCCAGGCTTAATGTGGAACGTTTCCCCATCAGCGGGATATCACAGAATCCACTTTAACAAGACAAGTGGTCATTAATGTGTGCGCTTAATATGTCTTCAGTGTAGACCGACGAAGTAGGCGCTTTTTGCCGTTGAACTAGCTTTTCCGAAGGATTTGAACATTTGGAACATTGCATATAATCTAACGATAGACAAAACTGTAGGGGGGGCATTTATCAGGCAAACTGGCAAATTACAATGCCAACATAGCCATCCATCGGTTCAACTACGTTAAGGATAATTTAATACAGAGCATATCAACATTTTGTTCCATCTTGTAACTGATACTTATATTACAGTAATTATTTGTACTAGTTAAAGAACGAACTGGAGTGCATTTGCCAAAATGAAGCACGAGACGCGATAGGGGAAATTCACGAGAGCGAGTTCTTTAACGTAGTTATAAAATTTTTATAACGAGGCACTAAATATGCTCGTGGTTTAAGCGGTTCATTTTCCATGTTTGGACAAAGACAATTGACCATGATGTCATTGCAATTGCACTGCCCAACTAATACATGAGCGAACATTATGGAAACAACGGTTCGTCATTGTGAAGCGCCAGGAGGGAGGGTAGGGGTGGGAAGGTGTGAAGGAAGTGGATATTTTGGAAGTCATGTTTTCTAAATCACCACACAAGGGTCAAGTCTTTACGTCTAACTTTCCTGAAAACTTTGCCCCCTGAAAAGCGATATGAGTGATCTAACGCTTCTGCTTTAAACAAATCATCCATATATGTCGTGTCTTTTTTAGTATTAATCCTACACCATTAAACTACATCAAACACACCTGATGTAGCAATGGCATGAAATGACATTATTACAAAATGTCAGACGGTCCCTCATTTATAGACGGCATGAGAAATATATGCAATCGATAACATTGACTTATGCATTCCATTGTTTTGCTTGAAAATGGCAAGTTCTGACAACATCCGCTAGCTCGCCTCAGCTCAGCTCGGCTCGGCTGATTACACCGTGACACTTAGAGTTGATTGATGGAACGAGGCCTCAGCAACGCAGACATCTCTATGCGCTGCCTTCACATGAAACAGAATTCCACGGATGCCTCAAGCTATGAAGACACAACGTCATCTGACTCGTGCCCACTGCAGGTAGCCGCTTCCACCTAAACCGTCACAGTATGGGTGTCATCCTCTTGGTTGTCTCCGGGCGATTCTCCTTGTGCTGAAACACTCTGATCATTTATACACATATCATGAAAAATGGGAGTGTCATTTCGAACCAATCACCTCCAATGTCCGTGGCGTCGACTATATTGCCCCTGGTCTCCCCCACAGCCCCCCGCGGCTTGGCCATCTCACTCAGATTTGGTCTCTAAACGGCTAAATTCCCTGTAGGGAATTCCGTATAGTGACGTCACGAAAATCCCATCAGCTTCCGTGGCATTTCACTAACAAAGATGGCGAGGGCAAGTGGTCTACATAACCATTCTGTTGCAAAGCTGTTTGGCGCATGACAGAAACACACATTAATGCGTGTAAAGTACAATATAAAGGTAAAACAAGACCCTTTGATCAATGACAACACAAAGTTTCTTTACTCTTTGTAAGTTTACAGTCGAATACGTCGGTACTTTACTGGCCCAGGTACGATGTCAGTCTCAATAGACTGCAAAGCAGTTGAGCCTGAGGGACGGACCATTTGATCACAAGAGCGAGAGGGGGCCAAGGGTTGTTTTCACTTTTAACTTATCAATATCAATATCAACTATTCTTGCATGCAACGGGTTGTAATGTACAGAATCAAGTTAGATTTTGAAAATCTAGCCACAGGCATCGTTAACTGACAGAGAAAGGGGGTTGGGGGTATCCCTGTGGCTCGACCCCCCTGGCTATTCCGCTGTGGAACCGGGCCGGAACGGGCTCTCTCGTCTCCGCATGGTCCGAGGTCATAGAGGCATGTTTCAGGGCTAAGGGAGTAAGGGTGCCGCATAATATATCCATATATATGGGCCGCATACCGTCCCACCCCTCGCTCTGTCACTTTACGATGCCTGTGAATTCAGCATTCAATGTGTGATTTCTCTATTCTTAACGGCAAAAGTATTGAAAAGTATCTCCCGCTTGGAAGGTGAAGGAAGAGAGTTGGCATGTGGTGAAAAGCTCTAGCTACCATATCGGCGAACCATATGGCGCCGGCCATGGTCCAGGGATGGCAGGGCGGAACCAGAACGAGGTCGGTGCCGGCATTGGTTCAGGGATGGCAGGGCGGAACCAGAACGAGGTCGGTGCCGGCATTGGTCCAGGGATGGCAGGGTGGAACCATAACGAGGGCGGCGCCGGCAATGATCCAGGGATGGCAGGGTGGAACCAGAACGAAGGTGGCGCCTGCAATGGTCGAGGGATGGCAGGGTGGAACCATAACGAGGGCGGCGCCGGCAATGGTCCAGGGATGGCAGGGTGGAACCAGAACGAGGGCGGCACCGACAACGGTTCAGGGATGGCATGGTGGAACCAGAACGAGGGCGGCGCCGGCAATGGTCCAGGGATAGCAGGGTGGAACCCGAATGAGGGCGGCGCCGGCAATGGTCCAGGGATGGCAGGGTGGAACCAGAACGAGGGCGGCACCGACAACGGTTCAGGGATGGCATGGTGGAACCAGAACGAGGGCGGCGCCGGCAATGGTCCAGGGATAGCAGGGTGGAACCCGAATGAGGGCGGCGCCGGCAATGGTCCAGGGATGGCAGGATGGAACCATAATGAGTGCGGCGCCAGCAATGATCTAGGGATGGCAGGATGGAACCAGAACGAGGGAGGCTTCGGCAAACGTCCAAGAATGACAGGTGGAACCAGAACGAGGGCGGCGCCGGCAATGGTCCAGGGACGGCAGGGTGGAACCAGAACGAGGGCGGCTTCGGCAAACGTCCAAGGATGACAGGTGGAACCAGAACGAGGGCGGCGCCGGCAATGGTCCAGGGAAGGCAGGGTGGAACCAGCACGAGGGCGGCGCCGGCAATGGTCCAGGGATGGCAGGGTGGAACCATAACGAGGGCGGCGCCGGCAATGTTCCAGGGGTGGCAGGGTGGAACCAGAACGAAGGCGGCGCCGGCAATGGTCCAGGGACGGCAGGGTGGAACCAGAACGAGGGCGGCGCCGGCAATGGTCCAGGGATGGCAGGGTGGAACCAGAACGAGGGCACGAAGGCAATGGCCCAGGGATGGTAGGGTAGAACCAGAACGAGGGAGGCTTCGGCAAACGTCCAAGGATGACAGGTGGAACCAGAACGAGGGCGGCGCCGGCCATGGTCCAGGGATAGCAGGGTGGGACCAGAACGAGGGGGGCGCCGGCAATGATCTAGGGATGGCAGGATGGAACCAGAACGAGGGAGGCTTCGGCAAACGTCCAAGAATGACAGGTGGAACCAGAACGAGGGCGGCGCCGGCAATGGTCCAGGGACGGCAGGGTGGAACCAGAACGAGGGCGGCGCCGGCAATGGTCCAGGGGTGGCAGGGTGGAACCAGAACGAGGGCGGCGCCGGCCATGGTCCAGGGACGGCAGGATGGAACCAGAACGAGGGCGGCGCCGGCAATGGTCCAAGGATGACAGGTGGAACCACAACGAGGGCGGCGCCGGCAATGGTCCAGGGATGGCAGGGTGGAACCAGAACGAGGGCGGCACCGACAACGGTTCAGGGATGGCATGGTGGAACCAGAACGAGGGCGGCGCCGGCCATGGTCTAGGGATGGCAGGTTGGAACCAGAACGAGGGAGGCGCCGGCAATGGTCCAGGGATGGTAAGGTGGAACCCGAACGAGGGCGGCGCCGGCAATGGTCCAGGGATGGCAGGGTGGAACCCGAACGAGGGCGGCGCCGGCAATGGTCCAGCGATGGCAGGGTGGAACCAGAACGAGGGCGGCGCCGGCAATGGTCCAGGGATAGCATGGTGGAACCATAACGAGGGCGGCGCCGGCAATGGTCCAGGCATGGCAGGATGGAACCATAATGAGTGCGGCGCCAGCAATGATCTAGGGATGGCAGGATGGAACCAGAACGAGGGCGGCGCCGGCAATGGTCCAGGGATGGCAGGGTGGAACCATAACGAGGGCGGCGCCGGCAATGGTCCAGGGATGGCAGGGTGGGACCAGAACGAGAGAGGCTTCGGCAAACGTCCAGGGATGGCAGGGTGGAACCAGAACGAGGGCGGCGCCGGCCATGGTCTAGGGATGGCAGGGTGGAACCAGAACGAGGGAGGCGCCGGCAATCGTCCAGGGATGGCAGGATGGAACCCGAACGAGGGCGGCGCCGGCGATGATCTAGGGATGGCAGGGTGGAACCCGAACGAGGGCGGCGCCGGCAATGGTCCAGCGATGGCAGGGTGGAACCAGAACGAGGGCGGCGCCGACAACGGTCCAGGGATGGCAGGGTAGAACCCGAACGAGGGCGGCGCCGGCAATGGTCCAGGGATGGCAGAGTGGAACCAGAACGAGGGCGGCGCCGGCAATGGTCCAGGGAAGGCAGGATGGAACCAGAACGAGGGCGGCGCCGGCAATGGTCCAGGGATGGCTGGGTGGAGCCCGAACGAGGGCGGCGCCGGCAATGGTCCAGGGATGGCAGAGTGGAACCAGAACGAGGGCGGCGCTGGCAATGGTCCAGGGAAGGCAGAGTGGAACCAGAACGAGGGCGGCGCCGGCAATGGTCCAGGGATGGCTGGGTGGAACCCGAACGAGGGCGGCGCCGGCAATGGTCCAGGGATGGCAGAGTGGAACTAGAACGAGGGCGGCGCTGGCAATGGTCCAGGGAAGGCAGAGTGGAACCAGAACGAGGGCGGCGCCGGCAATGGTCCAGGGAAGGCAGAGTGGAACCAGAACGAGGGCGGCGCTGGCAATGGTCCAGGGATGGCAGGGTGGAACTAGAACGAGGGCGGCGCCGGCAATGGTCCAGAGATGGCAGGGTGGAACCAGAACGTGGGTGTGTGCGACGTGTGCGGCAATTAAGCATGTTAGCCGAAAGGATTATCCCTAATGGAAATGCCTATTGCAGTTTATTCCTTAATTAGGTTAAACTGGATAGTCGCAACAATTACATTGGTACTTAATTAAATCATTCCAATTGTAACATCAGAACACTTGTGGCTTAGCGTTCGCCACAATATCACAATATTCTCAAAGAATTTTACGCGCTGAGAACAATTTAAAATAGTTGCGACCGGAGCAACAGAAGCTTTATGACGAAGATAATGTGAGGAATCCACCGTTAGTGAAGGGTCCTTCGCTTACAGTAGATTGGTCGGCTATCCCTTGCCACGAGCGAGGGCCGCCAACTCCCATTCTCCTCCTTAAGTCGTTTTGTAATATGGGGAATTAGTTCCAAAAGTTGATTGCCGTCCTGTGGGATTATACGCCTCTTGGGGAATCCACAATAGTCTTGACAAAGTGGACGCGGTGATATCACCCTGGTGGGGAAGCGTTCTCACCACGAGGACGTTTTTTTAATTCCACTATGATGCACTTATAAATCATACAAAGCAGGAATGGAAGAAAAACATACGCAATACAAAAAAAACGAAAACATGACATTATTCGCTTAGTGTTACATAGAGTCTGATAGTGGTCTCCATTCTTATAAAACATATCTGTACTAAATTTCAGCTTCCTTTCTACCGCGCTCTTTTCGAGCCTATGGTAATGCTTTATATATTTTTTCACAGCCTGAAAAACTGGAACTGTGTTGGACCACTTGCAGTAATATATATATTTGTTAACAATTAAACTCAAGTGATTAATAAGTTCGCTATGTGGGGACCAAACTACTCCAAACATACTTGATATTAGTGTAAATCGGGTACATATGGTATGGGCTGATGCGGACTCGAGCCAACGTTCTAACTCTTGCCAAATGGGTCTCACATATGGGCATTCAAAGAGAAGGTGCTCAATTCTTTCTGACGAAACTGAGCAGAAAACGCACATCTCTGAATTAGCTAATTTACTTCTGTGCAAGAAACGATTTGTTATTAAAGCTCTTTGCAAAACTAAAAACTGGAAGCTCCGAGTCCTCTCGTCTACAGTAGCCTTTGATGCTCTAGTATATATATCACACCATTTACTTTTATCAATTTCTATTCCTAACACCTCTGACCACTTACTTTCGTTATTCGTGGCATACTGCAAGGACTCCACCAAAATGTTGTAAACCTTATTACATAAGCCTGTTGACGTAGATATATAGTTTAAAAAGGTTTGTGGCACATCTAGTAACTTCTGTCCCTTATTTAAACATTGATCTCGCCATTCTTTTGGTATGGCATGCATTATTCCATAGAAGTCAACAAAGTTAATGCTAATGCTATATTTATCTGTAAATTCTTTCCAGTCTAATAGCGACCCTTCATTGTTCACAAGGGTGTTCATGTAAGTTACACCTTTCTCTATAAAATACTTTTTTCTCTTTATTAGGTTCTTATTTCTCATAAAGTAAGTATTCCAAAGCGGTCGTTCTAAGACATTCTCGTTTGAACCATTGTACATGCTATTTTTTAGGTTTAGACACGCTCTGAAAACGTCTGCCCAGAAAGGGTTGCATATATTAACAAAATATCTTAGTGACTTCGTATCTAGCTCCCAAAGGAGTGCACGTTCGCTGCAAATCGTGCTGCAAAACAAATCTTGCCACGCTCCTTCATTCACAATAATTTTTCTAACCCATGACATTTCGACAGCATCTAAGAAGGATGGAATATGCGGCAGCTTTATACCTCCATTTTGTTCCTCTTGTACTAGTCTGTTAAGGGAAACCTTGGGTTTTTATCTTGATGACGGCCGCGAATACTCCAGGATTTAAACTTTGTATTCGCGCTTTGGTATCCCTCTTCGCGATATAAAATCCCAAGCTCCCCGCACGGTGCGCTACGCAAGCTAGCTTTTACCGCTGCTGTCGGCCGGGGGCAAATTTCAAGATTCTTGAAAAACGGTCAAATCAGCTGTAATTTCTTGCAACATTATAATTTTGAAGAATAAAGCATAAATATCACAAACTTTGTGTATTTAATACAGCAAAAAACATCTTGTACCCTTTCAAAAAGTTATAATTGTGACAGAACTCTTTCTTTTCATCACCTGATTTCATGTGTTATTAGGCTTAGGCTGGGTCCCAGCACTAATTTGTACAAATGCGCGACACATTTTTCCTATCGATTTGCGCAGCGCCGCCCTGGCGAGCGAGTGTAAAAATGCATTGAGAACGTAGGCGACAACAGAGATATCATGGAGCCCTAGCGGAGTGAGTCGAAGGGAGAGAGTGATAAAATCCTTGTTTTATTATTCCAGATATGGCTGCATTAGATACCTCCCACGCGACTGATCTACCAAGGCGACTAAATTGCTTGTAAAATTCCACATAAAGCAAGCTTTCCTTTGTTATGACGCTGTCTTCAGAAGGTATTGACGGGTCAGTCTACTTTACCGACGTGATACGTAAATACAAACCCACGAAGCCCAATATTGTAAGCTTGTCTGACAAGTGACAAAACCAAAAATACAGTTGCAGGGTTTGTTTATAACTGTAGCGGGAACGTATGAATACAAAGACAGTGTTATTTTTGTTCGCGCTCCTGGCAATTGGGATGGAAGAAGACCTGGTGGCCGTCTGTAATTGGCTGAGGATAACGAGGCACCAAATGCGCCGGTTGTGACGGGTCGTCACAAAACTCAAAGCAGGCCGACCGCCCTATTTATATCCAGTATTATGATTAAAGAAATGAAGTGAAGGTTGAAGCAGGCAGTTCGCCCTATATTATAAATTGTCCTTGTTGTTTGCAGCATTAAAGAATATAATTTCCTCACCGTTTGTTTCGCTGTTTTTGTCGCTCCGACGTCTCGGAATATTATAGCACACCATTCTAACGAATTACCTATAAAGTGACAAACAGTACTCATGTTTTCCAGTGCGTGTGGAAAAATGACCGGTTTTCTATATTGAGATGCGTAGCGTCAAGCAATACCACATGCATTGTCAGCGCAACATTTATATCTCTGCAACGTGTATCACATAGTAAAACCCATTAACACTAGTTGTTAGAGACATTGGTCCACTGCTGAGAGAGTCCACACACCCAGTCAAGCTTACGTTGAGCTCTCTAATGTTTTACCATGTATACGGCTTGTTGCTCGCTATGGAACGCCGCCAGAGTATTAGGCAGCCGTGTGTCCTGACTTTGGCAATATCCGGGACTCCCCAAACGGAATAAACCTTCGCTGCATCTGGGGGATGAAACTCTCGACAGCAGGGGACTAATCGGTCATTGCTTGACAAAGTGGCGTCAATTAGCCAGCTGAATAGCTATTGCTTATGCAACGTGACATGAGCCGTAAAACTAAGAACTACAAAAGAATGACAGAGAAAGAGAGAATGAGCGAGAGAACGAGAGAGTGAGAGAGAGAAGAGACGGAAAGTGGGAGAGAGAGGTCATGGAGGGGTGGGGGGGGGCGGAACAAGTTCGAAAGCTCGCCGTTGAGCACATCATTTGGAATGCGGTCATCTTGCATACGATGAACGTTCCCAAGCCAACGAAGACGCCTTTGTTTCACAAGAGCAAGAATGCTTGATAGGTTGGCCCTGGCTAATATTTCAGCATTCTGTACCTGTCTCGCCAAGATATCCCTAAAATGTTTAATGCAACATAAATGGAAGTTATTCAATTTCCTTCTTGGCCACAATATGTGATCCACCTTCTACTGCCATACAGCAGGCTACTTGGGACACACGCCCTGTAGATTAGCATTTTGGTGCGAATGGTTAGTTTCGTATTTTGCCACGCACGTTCATTCAATATACCAAAGGTGGTGGCTGCCTTTCCGATGTGAGCATTTATTTCCTGGTCCAGAGATAGATTATCCGTGGCGGTATATTTTCCGCGGAATATCACTCTTAAGCATCACTGGAAAGCCCTTCGCCAGAATTGCCCGAAAGAGACGGCAACTCCTTGCGAACAGAGTATGTACCTAAGTGCAATGCAGTTTCAGATCCGGACGATCCACTGTTGATAATATATTCTTGTTGCGTCAACTTCAGGAGAAATGTAGAGACCAGCTCAAACCTCTCTACCTTGCTTCTGTTGATCTCGCCAAGGCTTTTGATACTATCAGCATATCTGTGTAGTATAATAACTTGGAGTCCATTGGCTGCCCCCGCAGACTGATTAACCTTATCCGCTCCTTTCATGAACAATAATTCAGCACAGTACAGTTGAACAGATCTACATCCGAGAGCTTCCATGACAAAAATGCCGTGAAGCAGGATTGTGTTCTTGCACCAACTGTATTTGGCATATTTGCTCTAGGTTCCTTTCGCACGCATTTGATTAGGATGCGGAGGGTGTATACCTGCACACCAATCTTATGGAAAGTTGTACAATTTTCGAGATTCACTGACGACGCAGCGCTGGTTGCGCATTCAGAAAGCCAGCTACAGAGACTAATGGATCGACTCTCAAATGTTTGTGTATTATTCGCTTTCACTATAAGTGTTAAAACACAGTTGTGTGCGCACGGACTATCACACCGCCAGTGATTACCCTAAATAATATGCCTTTGGAGGTATCGAATAAGTTTTGTTGCCTAAATATGTAAAAGGCGCGTTAACATGGCGCCACCGAGATGGCCGTCAATGAACTTGCTTGCTATTATAGTTGGTTAATTTTAACAACCAAAGGTGGTGGCTGCCTTCCCGATGTGAGTATTTATTTCCGTGACGGCATATTATCCGCGGAATATCACTCTTAATCATTGCCGGTAAGCTCTTTGCCAGAATTGCCTGAAAGAGACGGCAACTCCTTGCCAACAGAGTATATACTGAAGTGCAATGCAGTTTCAGATCCGGACGATCCACTGTTGATATGATTTTCTCGTTGCGACAACATCAGGGCTTCAGAAATGTAGAGAGCATCACAGTTAAGCCTCTCTACCTTTCGTTTGTTGTTTTCACCAAGGCTTTGGATACTGTCAGCATATCTCTGTTGTACAAAAGCGTAGAGTCCATTGCCTGCCTCCGCAGACCATGAAGCAGGGTTGTGTTCTTGCACCAACTTTTTTTGCCTTTATGTGCTTTTCGTACGCATTTATTGAGGTTGCGGAGGGTATTTACCTGCACACCAGATATGATGGAAAGTTCACTATCTTTCAAGATTGTTACCTAATTATTCTAAAGCCACGTTTAATTATAACTAGCTCAATTGAAATTGAAGTAATATTGAAATCGTCGCACTACCATCATGGAAACTCAAGTCTTAGTAAATGGTAAATAAACGATTCCATTGGAACCTCATACCAGCGCAGTATATGATCATATGCTTAGTACCTATGATAGATGTGCCTGACTGTTCTGTCTGCAGGTTCGAAAAAGCGCCATATAATATAGTGATTATAAACAAAATGTTAATATTAAAGTAATTTGCTTTAAACAGAACATTAGGTGTATGTCTGAAAACAGTGTAAGCGATATGCCAATCACGGGGCTCAAGGAGAATGCTACCGTAATCGAAATCGTAATGATGATAGAGATAATTTCAACATATACATTACAGCGACGGGTGAGCTCTTATTAATAACTGTTTTTTGGTTGAAACATTTATGACTCATAATCTACCGGTGCTTATGATATGGACAGCCTTAAACAATGTGATGTTTTCTTCGATGGCTGATTCGACGGATCCAAATATTAAGGTATTGCATAATCGAGCTACTTGTTGCGTGCTAAAATTCGTTATGTTAGATTCGTTATGTTAGGTTTTCATCGACTATGGCTTGAATATTGTTAAGTAGTTCTTCACGGTGAATGCTAAACACAGGACATACCAGTTAGAAATGCACACAATCTTCAGAAATATCATTACATATGTTATATATGGCTGAATCTATAATTCCGTAAGCATGTCTGTGCGAGTTACTTCCACTGACTGGTTGCATCGACACCGACACCTTCCTCTTCCGTTTCTATATCTACGGTCCCGGATACTGCGCCCCACCACAGGCCCAGTCTACCACACCTCCCCCTTCCTCCTTTGCACCTTGAAACTCTGCCAAATTCTGGCCATACATAGACATAGGTTGGACAATGGCGAGCGGCGTTCACAAAGTCAGCGGTCAGATATCAGTGCTGCCCCCTGCCGACAATAAGACTCCTTCCAGTTCCGGTGTCTCCCTGGGCAGCGAGCTGAGCTTTGACATCAAAACCCATAGAAGGTAAGGGGTTTGTGGGTTTTTCTTATGAAAATATGTGAGTCGTGAAAAACGAACATCATCCAATATAATGCATTATGAAAGGTAGTTCCGAGTAGTACCGAGGTTTAATTAGTTTAACGGGCCCTGTTTTTTTATGCTATAATGTAAGCGTTAGCCTGCCAGGAAACGGGCGGTGACGGGGCTCATCCTGCATGACGTCATATCCGTCTGCTATTCATAGATATCAGCCATTGACAGCCATCTCTAAAACCACTTTAAGTCACTTGAAGAATAAAACCATGGCAATCGTCTGTCCTGTCTATCTGTCTGCAGCCATATGAAAGCAGTGCCGCTGTTGATATTTTCACATTGCGAAGAGGCTTTTATTCAATCTCTCATGTGCCTTCGAGAGTGTGATGTCGGCTCCTTCTCTGCACCATATGTGTCATCGAAGGTTATAACCACAAAACAGTTAACAGCTAAAACCCTTCTCGATATTAACAGGCACCGCCATCAATGCATGCACCACGTTGAGGGTATTGTGAACAAATCAAAGGCATCACAATCCGAATTTCGTCACTAACTGTGTGGACAAACGAAGGACCGCTTCGGCTTACGTAAAAATCCTCTCAGTATAATCGATATCGCCTTAATACAACCGACAATGCCACCAGTATAACCACCAGCTATCACAACCCCAGCCATTCTCCCCCTCCCCAACGAACCACGTGTCAAGGAGACGTGACCTTGAGGGTCATAAGGACGAGGAGTCGGAAATTGGGACTCTGGAGTAAGGGGGCGGGGGCGGGGGGGCGGGAGGCGGGGGTGTGAGGAAAAGAGGCGCTGAAGGCTTAGGGCGGGACGTAATTTCTTTGACAAATTGTCTAAGCAACACACTACTTGGTCTCGCCCATCACTTGCGGCTCTGTCGCCATGGAGACGAGGAGTACGTGGTCAAATGGAAGCGTTCCTTACATGTCGTGTCTTACCAAGCACGTGAGTAATGTGACGTCACACTGCGGTTCAACGCCTCCAGTTGAACCGCAGTGTGACGTCTCCAGGTCGCTTTGATGTGTGCTATATATATGTGTCGATATATATTTATATATACCCCGGAGTTGGGACGGAGGGTCCATGGACGTCCTGACGTCAATGCCGCTTTCGAATAGTCTTAGTTTAGCTAAGTGTGATACATCATGGCCGCCGCCACAGGCACAGTACATCAATGTTTATTTTCCAGTTCCCAAAGGGTGGAGAGGGTCCAGTAATCCCAGTTTATGACCTCCCAAGAGAAACTGACATTGGTGATCACTATAGTTATACATCAGCAAAGAATTAAGTTGGGGGGACAAGCAATATTTATACTAGACATTGCAGATAATTTTCAGTTACATTTTTATTCTTTATGTTTTCATTACACAAGTAAACTTAAGTATGCTGATGCAAATGCCTTTGATTAATTCATGTATATTTTAATAAACCTTATCCACTTTCAGCAATTGCTAAATATTGGTCCCAATACTCTGACCCTGAATGATGCCTTAGCAGCTGTAATATGGTGTATCAGTACTGGAATATAAAAGTACAGAGGCATTTGCAACGGGTGTAGATTTTAGCATGAGGACAGATCTTTTCCTTTGAAATGCCAGCAGAGACTTCATTTTATTGATAGAAGATCAAGAGATTTGTCACCAATATGGTAGCTAGAGCTTTTCACCACATGCCAACTCCCTTTCTTTGTAATACTTTCGCAGTTAAGAATAAAGAAATCACACATTGAATGCTGAATTCACAGGCATCGTAAAGCGACAGAGCGAGGGGTGGAGCGGTATAGGGCCCATATATATGGATATATTATGCGGGCTCTTTACACCCTTAGCCCTGAAACAGGAAACTTGCAAATAAGCAAGCTTACTCCGATATTGACGCAGTGTAAGGCAAAGCAAGTCGATCCCCGGACTTGCGTTAGCGGAAGTAAGATCTGAGGAGCCTTCCCAGTTTTCTAGTCAGATCGGCGAGGCTGGGGTCCGTAACTGGAAGCAGTCGCAACCCGCACCTAGAGTTAGGATTGTCTTACGACAATCCTAAATATTTAGTAGTGTAACTCGAAGGGCACGTAACATCGGATGAAATGTTGCGTGCACGTAAGTTCACCAAAATTTAGTTGTGCCTCGGACCTGACTTAGGACTGTCATAGTTCATTTGGACAGTACAAAACTGGCGCTTCACCTCTTCCTTCAACACCGTCGCCGACGCGAACAAATTGAATGGATATATCGTGACAGGCGGAATCCCTTAGACACGCTGTCAGACATTGAAATTCGGGATCGCTATAGACTTACTAGAGCGACCATTCTTGAACATTTTTGAACATTCTAGAGCCATTGAGGCGACCAACAAGTCGCTCCCAGTCACTGCCAGTGTCCCTGCAGATTATGGCTGCACTGAGATAGTATGCCTGTGGAAGCTTCTTGGCAGTGAATGGCGACATCCATGGACTTAGCAAAATGACCATCTCCCGGTGCGTACATCAAGTTTCCGCTGCTCTCTGTGACCAGCGGCATCGATTTATTGCCTTCCCCATGGGACAAGAGCTTCGTCAAGTCAAAGCAGATTTCTACGCAATCGGGAACTCTCCAAATGTCATCGGATCAATTGACGGTACTCTGATACCTATACAAGCTCCCACTGAAAATGAACATTTATTTGTTTGTCGCAAAGGGTATCACGCCCTCAATGTTCAAGTTGTCAATGATGCTCACTTGAAGTTCACAAATATTGCTGCCAAATGGCCGGGCTCCACGCAGGATTCCTTCATTTGGAACACGTGCAGTCTGAAGGAGACTATTTGAGAACGGTGATATGGAAGATGGTTGGCTCCTTGGCGATAGTGGGTACGCATGCTCGCCACACATGATGACACCTATTATGAATCCTGGTACAGCGGCCGAACGACGATGCAACACAAGGCAACGGCTGACCAGAAACACCAGTGAGAGAAGTATCGGTGTTTTTAATGCGATTTCGATGCTTGCACAGATCAGGAGCCTCCATTATGTTCAGTCCGATCTGGGGCCGTGTTCACAAAGATTCCTTATAAAGAATTCCTTTTTTTTATTAAAGTAAAAAGTTTTGCTCCGTGAAGAAAATTTGTAAGAATCGTTTCTCGAAGTGAGATTAACGAATTCTGTACAGAGTAACACTTTAAGAATTCTTCAGGGCGTAATTTGTCCTGCCCGCTCTGGACCAATCAAAACAGCCGTATAAAAGCGGATATGGCACTGTTATTGTCATCGTCGTCACTGTTGTCATGGTGATAAATAGGTCTTCTGGTTTGTTGTGACGTCAAGTGTATTGTGACGCAATGCGTCCAAGCAGCAAACTATGCATACACCCCCCTCCCCTCCTTCGGCAACTGCCCATTCGATTGCTCTTAAAATTAGCTTGTCAACTCCTCATGGCAATTCATATAAAATACTGAAAGTTTAGTAAAGTCGAAATTAGTGAAATAAATCTATGTTAATGTGCATTTAAACATAAGACTCTTCAAAGCGATGGTTTTAGCGTTGTAGTGCCTCGAATATGTTACGCTCTATATGCAAGAAAACAATAACTGCCAAGTCAATTTCTATAATATTGGGCATTCCACTCCTTCGTGGCAATCCCTTTAAAGTGCGAACATTTCCCCGAAATCGAAGCAACAGTTTCTGCGTAATCACTGAAATAATATCGCTATGTCTTCGAATTATCAACTTATGACACTTTAAAGAATTCTCAGGACACCTTTATTTTCTCCTTATTGTTTACTCTAATAGAGTAAAACATTTTACTTGAGAATTTTCCAGAAACACTTTTAAAATTCTTAAACAAATTATTGAGAATTCTTGAAAATTCTTAAGAATTTGCCTAAGAATTTACTTAAGAATCTTTGTGAACACGGCCCCAGATGTGTGAAAGTGATAATGGCAACGGCTGTTCTTAACACTATCTGCATAGAAAACGGGATTCCACTGGACCAAGTCGCGGCCTGGTTGTCAGGTTCCTGACAGAAAGGCCGGGTGTAAGGACGGGGACAGGGGGGAGGGAGTCGGTGCATGTAGGATGGTTGTGGCAGGGGTGGAGGGGGGGGGTCGGTGCATGTAGGATGGTTGTGGCAGGGGTGGAGGGGGGGGGGTCGTTATAGATTGAGAGTCGGGGACGGTTGCTCTGGACTGTGTTCCAACATAACACAATTTCAGATAGAACCAATTGATACAGACAAAAGCCTGGGCGCATTATGGCTTACGGCCAGTCAATGCCAGGCAGACAGAAAGTAGGCGTAAGGTGCTGGGAGGAGACTTTGTGTAAATATGACTTGTGCTTAAGGCTTGGCTGGTCGCGGTCCACAAAGAAAAATATGGGCGGATAACCAGTATTTTGCACATCCCGTGAGTGACGTATCGCTTGATCAGGCATCACGCTGGGGGCCGAGTACCAGCCTAACGGACTAGCGTCACCCGTCCCCAATGTATCTATTCAATCATGCGCTTCTTTTGGTAAAAGATATCAGCCCACACGCGTCACAAGATCTCGTAGTTTGAGATTTTATTTTCTCAAAATTTTATGCAATTAAAGATGAAACTACCAAGAAGGAGAACTGTTTCTGTTTTTACAACAATGGCTAGCCATGGCGGATGCCAGTACCACGTGGTCTGTTCTGTGCTTCATTATGTGGCTCCAGGCGTAGTTTCGTGCGATCAGCTGCCTTGATTCCGAATGATATTCATATTACAGCTTATAACGATATATTAAGTTCAAACCAATAAACTAATGCTCCAGTTTAAAAAATGGCGACCAGAGTATCGCAAATTGAATGATATAAAGTACAAGATGTCTCGACTCGTCGTGTTGGTGCGCCTCATAATCTGTGACGTCACGAACCAAAGCCATGTTTCCAGCAACACTTTACCGATGGACACTGATGTCGCCTATCTGATCTAATGTATCCCAGGGGACCACTTGATGTCGGCACATGCCTTGCGATTGTCTCACGATCGCAATATCGCGTGATACTCGAGAAATACATGGCACGTCTTGTCCTTGATGTATTATCGCCCAGTGTAAAAGCAGCGTGGATTGCTGTTAGGGAGTTAGAGAGCGTGTTCCCCCCACCAAGCAGCCATTCCACTGGCGATGTTTCTATGGCGGCCGTGGTGGGGGCTGCCACTGTGACCGGGACTAGGTGTCCGCGTATTCGTCTCTTTGACGTTCAACTCTCATGATTCAATACCAGATGCATTCAGATGATGTACACATCTTACATTATCAAGATGGCTGACGTTTAGTAGAACTGAGACAGAATGTTGACACCCTCAGCTAGTTCTCCTGAAACAATTCTAATTATATCATAGCAGCCCATGCGCTTAGGTTATGAAATTTTTACTAAGATTGCAATTCATACAAAGGACAGTTTTCAAGGATATAATTTGGTCAAATAGAAACTAATTTCTGACTGATGCCCCCAATTCGTGTTAACGGACTATTTGACTATTTAATAATAGCGGGAAACGTCTCTGTGAAGCAGGATCATTGACGGCCATCTCTGCGGCACCATGTTAACGAGCCATTAGCACATAACACATACAATGTCCAGAGTCTGCTCCAATGTTACTTCATCAACAGTCAGACCGCCTGGTAGCCCCGCTGCCCGGTGATCCAATGATGAGATCAGTGGCCGGCCGGAAGCTGACTACCCTGCGCCTGGGACGACGGGAAAAACGAGGAATTGGATTCCTTGCATGTGTGCGGACGGCGGAGGTGGTGGGGGAGGGGGGGGGGGGGGGGGGGAGACATGGCCGCAGTGAGTGAAAGGCGGAGGTTCTGGATGGAGGTTGTCAACACCTTTTAGGCACACTCCCATTATACACGGTTAACGAAGATGAGTCGAGTCGCTGCCGCTGTAATACAATCTTGACATATCGCCAAGGCGACAGTGGTGGCACTCTACAAACACCGCCTGCCGCGGCTACCAGCTGCGCTGGTGTCAACCTGGTTTGGGTTATGATCTGTCAAATATGGCAGCCTAAGTCGACGTCTCGATCGCCATGTCATATCTAGTGTAAACTTCCGCTCCTTTTCGACCCCACTTCCCCTGTCCGCTGCCCTTGCCCTGCTTTCGCTATTATCATGCGTCTGTCCTCTACCCCAGCCCCATCCTTCGGAAACCTGCCTAATATTTTCAATTCTCAAATGTGCACTGCTGTCTACCGTCAACACACCCAGCCACCCTGCTAACCATTCTTGACACCTTAAGCACCCCGTGTCACTCTCACCCACCACGTCCAGCCATCACAGCGATCTTAACCCCCGAGGTGTCAGTTGTAACCCAAGAGGAGCGGAAAAATCCAGCCTCCCTCTATCTCTCAATACAGGACGCCACAGCGGGCCAGCACTCGACTCTGATCGCCGCTTTTGTGATCGCCGCTAGCCAACGTGTAACCTCGGTCTGGTTGTCAAGAGTCCCTACGGAATGAAGAAAGGAGGGGTGTAAAGTGTGTGTGTGTGTGGTGAAGTAGGAGGTGGGCTGGCAGGTGGGAGAGTTGTGGCGGGATTGGCACAAATTGAGACAAATACGGGGTTCGTTGCCCTGAGAATTGATTGTCGCAATTTAAGAGGGGCTACGCAGCTTTAACGAACCATTGAGGCCATATCATACTCTCTTCACCGGAGGAATTATTTGCAGTTCCGCTGTGGTTTGTAGCCTGAATCTACCGTTTCTTATTTCCAGTCCATCCATGGATTGCGTCCGCTTTAAAAGACTGGTATTAGAAACCAATCACGACGTCGCAGTCCAATCGACCACGGTGCAGCTGCGACGTTGATCATTCAAGGTACACAGCACCAACGGACCCTCCATTGTCCAATTATATGTATCTCAAATTCAAATTGCCTTAACCTTGCTGATAACGTCGAATTCTTGGCATTTGTTACTTTAGAACAGCCAATACTTGAGGTGGAACCCAAGATACGACATCAAGCTAGCTGGATCACGGGTAGTACAAGCCAAGGAAGACATACCAGGATTAATAGGGGTCCAGTGTCGTATGTCGATTTTTCAAAATTCTCAGTGTCGAATGTCTATTTTCACGAGGTTCCATGTCGCTTTTTGGCTACGTTTTGTGTCGTTTTCTCTAAAATGCCACTGTCTCTGTCGTTGTCGCTGTTTCAGACCCTCAGTGTCGAAAAGTTAGGGTCAAAATGTCGAATGTCATTTTTTTAAATATGCCCATGTGATGTGTCGCCATTTAACCCTTCCAGTCCCGTACTGCTCTCATACCTGCTCCTCCTCCGCCGTTTCTGCTGCAGCTGGCCGGTTCACAGTGTCTCTTCCCGGGTATGAGTGGGGCGACCCCTAGCGAGTAGAGCATGGCATCCATCACGGAACAAAGCTCGTGTCATAGAGGTGTCAGACGGTGGGTTGAGAAGGACACTTTACCCGGTGATTTCATATCGCGTCAATGAGGCGGACACCGGGTAGAGTGGAGCCTTGTCCCTCAGGGTATTCCTTATTCCTTCCCGTAATCCCGTCCCTTTTGCTGGTCGCAAAGGTCACAAGTAGACAGGATTATCCGCAGTATGGCTTACTTCCCTCTTGACCCCGTCCATTGTCGCGAAGCCTATGGTGACCAAAGTCTGTCTCTCTGTCCATCTCTCCCTCTCTCTCTCTCTCTCTCTCTCTCTCTCCACCTCTCCCTCTCTCTCTGTCTGTCGACTTTTTCCGTGCTTGGGTTTTCGGCTCAAGTCACGTTGCAGGAATAATAGCTATTCAGCCGGACAACTGACGCCAATGTCTCAAACAACATGTGATCATTCACAAATTAGTGTTTTCCCCCGGATGCAGCGAAGATTTATTCCGTCTGGGAGAGTCCTGGATATTGGCACCATCAGGTGTCACGTGACGAGCAACAAGTCGGATACATGATGACACACTTTAACATCTGACAGATCAACGTGAAGCTAAAGGAGTGTTGATGACGCCCATGTCTTACGTATATAACATTTTTGTAACTGCTTAGATTATGTGATGCACTTGCAGGCATGTAAGCAAATCACAAAAAATTAGTTTTTGCGTCGCACCTACATACAAAATGAGAATCACAGAAATGTGTGTGACTTTTATCACGCACTCGTAGCGCAAAAAAAAACTGTTACCTCTTACGCAACTCATTTGTGTATTTATTCAGCTGGGATTTGCATCCCGTCGGTCCTCAGACGATGATTAATTCAAGTTCGCTCATCGTCAATGTATTTACCATAACTGAGGTGGCCCCCATGAAAGCGACCGCACAGGTCTTAATGTGGGTCTCCTAATCAAGTCAATAAACTGTTTTTAAATGTATTATGTGTTACACACTGTATTAATGTACTTGATCCAATAAATGACACTGATTCTGATTCTGAGGTTACAATGCTGGCATTGTGCCGTGGTACGTGGTGGGACGACAGGTTACGTACCATTCAACAATGGTTGCATAGCAGCAACGACGTTGGACTTTGTTGGTTTATATTTAAATATCAAGTAAGTCGATGGAACCGTTACCTTGGTTTACGTTGACTTTTACAGGCAATTTAGTTGCGCTGATATATCAGCCACTTGGATTACAAGATGCGTAGGACATCCAGGCTTAATGTGGAACGTTTCCCCATCAGAGGGACATCACACAATCCACTTTAACAAGACAAGTGATTTTTCATGTGTGCGCTAAATAGGCCTTCGTTGTAGACTGACGAAGTAGGCGCGTTTTGCCGTTGAACTAGCATTTCCGAAGGATTTGAACATTTGGAACGTTGCATATAATTGTTTATACCCAAATAATGTAAAGATAGACAAAACTGAAGGGGGGTCATTTATCAGGCCAACGGGCCAAATTACAATGCCAACATAGCCATCCATCGGTTCACCTATGCTAAGGATAATCTAATACAGACCATATCAACATTTTGTTCCATCTTGTAACTGATACTTATATTACAATAATTATCTGAACTAGTTAAAGAACGAACTGGAGGGCATTCGCCAAAATAAAGCACGAGACGCGATAGGGGAAATGCGCGACAGCTCTTTAACGTGCATATACAACTGTTATAATAAGGCATTAAATTTGCTTATGGTTTGGGCGGTTCATTTTCAATGTTTGGACAAAGAAAATTGACCATTGTATCAACTGCACTGCCCAACTAATACATGAGCGAACATTATGGAAACAACGGTTTGTCATTGTGAAGCGCCAGGGGGGAGGTAGGAGTGGAAATTAAGGCGCGGAGGAAGTGGACATTTTGGAAGTTTTGTTTTCTAAATCACCACACAAGGGTCAAGTCATTACGTCTAACTTTCCTGGAAACCTCGCAACCTCAAAAGCGATATGAGGGATCTAACAATTCTGCTTGACAATAAATCATCCATATATGTCGTGTTTTTAAAAATATTAATCCCGCACCATTAAACACATTTATGTTTTGCGCTACGAAAGGGTGATATAGCTGGCTCGCCCGCAGCTCGTTCCCTGTACTGTTATAGAATAACACAAAGAGTTGTGTAAGTTGTTGGATAGGGCAACTTTATTGCCGAGAATACAAGGTTCAAGATTATCAGTGGCGGAAAAAGCACATCGCCACTCATAAACATGTGGCGGAAAACAGCATCGCCACTAATAAAAATGTGGCGGAAAAACCCATCGCCACTAATATACATGTGGCGGAAAACACATCGCAAATGGAAAAACATTTGTCGGAAAACATATCGCCAAGCAAAATGGTGAGGCGAAAACACATCGCTAATGACAAACGTTGTGGCAAACACATTGTCACTGGAAATTAAATGTAATACCCATCTGTGGCAATCAGACGTGAGACAGGCAAATATTAATGGATACTTATTGATATATATATAGAGATACCACATTATGCAGTCCACTATGGATATTCATGAAATGCTATATGAAAATAGATGTTGCCTTCATACATAGCATGAAAGGTGAGGGGACAAACGCCTCGTACAAATATGGAAATCACTGATCTAAGGATCATCATAGTTTACTATGAATTATTTCTTTAAACTTAACTTAGTTCAGTAGATATTTCTGAAATTATCAAAATACATATGCCGAGATACAAATTACAATAAGGCGTGATATAAAGATCATTTTTTACCATATATAAATGCCTCGCAAATACGGGTCGTCACATTTCGACATGTATTATATTTTAAACCCTAATAACAATTCTGAAATAATCCACGCGAATATGCTGTAATACTAATAACAATACGGCTTAATGATACAACGATTATATACGATATTTAAATGGCTCGTCAGCACATCTCATCTAGTTGCATACCGTATTATTATTGCTTAAACTTAATGACCTATTATCAGCAGACAAATCATGAAATTTTGCTCAGACCCTGTTGACTCGCATCGATGCAAAGTGGAGGCGATGTGGAGGAGGTGGTTCATTTCGTTGGTGGTTGAGAATCAAGTGAACCCCCGTGTAAACTGCCGCTGCATCGTCTCGCGGTTGACGCTTATCGGTAAACAATCGGCGTTGTCAGGGGGATTCCACTTGGACGAGTCCATTCGTTCTTCTCACCATCGGATAGGGGTGATACCACCACGTATTCCCATAACGTAGTACTCCAATAATTCTCCGCGCAGCCATAAAGTAAATTCGGATTAATCAGAATTATTATATGTGACACCTGATGTAGCAATGGCATGAAATGACAATGACAGACGGTCCTTCATTTATAGACGGCATGAGGAATATATGCAATCAATAACTGTCGAATTTCCATATATTTTGAGCTTTCTAGTCTACTCCCCCCCCCCGCCCATTGGAGCTTAGCATTGACTTGTGCATTCCATTGCTTGGCTTGAAATTGGCAAGTTATGACAACATCCGCTAGCCCGCTTCAGCTCAGCTCGGCTCGGCTGATTACACCGTGACACTTAGCGAAGTCAATATTAACATCAACTTTTCCTTACAAGATAATGCACAGCCTCTCCGTTCATTATTAAAATAATGCACAGTTTTGACGTTCTTCATTTAAATAACGCACACTTACGTTAATAAAACCTGGCTATGTCTGTTTTCCGATGCATTCTTCTAGAAAATGAACACCCAAAACAAAGGCGTGACGTCACACAATTTTTTGAACTTCGGAAAATGTTGGATGAGGTGTAACTGATCGATGTCCAATGCAGTAATCAGTAATTCGTTTATGACTAAGAACATGATTTATCAAAGGCATAAAGTATTTTGTTCATTATAGTCAATTGTGAGTGCAATGATACAACATACACGAATAGCAAATGACACAAATAATAAATATATAGCCCACGCAGCCATCATGGCTTATAAGTGACTTCGAATTAGATGCATACTATTCATCATTTGTCCATGAGGGTAAGAGCATGATAGTCGTTTAACACTTGTTTATACTACGTTTCTCTGTATGACCTGTAGATATCACAGACACATACAAAATAAACCTTATTTTCAATATCTCCTATAGAACAAAGACGACAAATGCGTTCCAGGGCACCGGTTTCGCAAAAATATTATTAAGTGATAATCAAATTGGGCCCAGATGTAGCAATCATCGATTTTAATGGGAAGGCAGAGTGACGTGCGAATTACTCAGAAAAAGAAAAAGGATTACACGGTTTGGTGTAATCGAGAATGACGGTGTGACGGGTACCATTGTCTAAGCGGCTAAAGTGTCATGAGAAGCAAAAATACCCTGTTATAAGAGGAATGGAGATGTTCCTACCCTAACGGACACTAAGCCATCTGGCGGCCGTCCGGGTGCCTGGTATATTCTGGTAAAGATAGATTGAAACCTAAATTGAAACGAAGACCCCATGCAAATTATTGTTGTATTTTTGTGACTTCGACAAGCCCAGACTACCACTTATTCCTCATATGCCTATCCTTCGCTGTTCTGGATTTAATAACAATGCAGTTATAGGTGTGGGGTCCATAATCACTGTCACCCCATCTGTTTGGGGAGTGTTTCTCAGCAGACAAGGCGTGGAATGAGTGCAACTAAATCGGATAACTGTGTAGCTGCGTTACCTTAGGCCGTGTTCGATTTACATGAAACTATAGCCGGTTTGCCGAACTGACTGTTTGGCAGGAGAAGAACTGAAACCGGTTTGCTCGAAACTGTGAAACTATCGAGAGAGCTGGTTTGACTTTTGGATCAAAGTATGACATTAAGTTATTAACGGAAGGTCCAATCGCGGGCATATTTATGCTGGCATAAATTCCTAAGCACATAGCCATTGCCAGAATACATGCTGAAACTGTAAACAAATGAAACGAGGCATTTGACTTTAGGTGGGCAAACCGTGAAAACCGGTTGCAAAAACAGTTTCGGTTTCCCGTCGGTTTCAGGTAAATCGAACACGGCCTAAGTCTTCTATTAACGGACAAACTGGCAACACATATCGGTGGCTGTGGAGGATGCGAGGCGCCCGTGCTTACCTTACTGTACAGAACACCGTTCGCATCTGACGAACCAATCATCGAATCAAAAAATCCTATCAGTTAATTATGTTATGTGCGTCGGTTAGCTAACCAACCAACATTCTCCGTTAGTGAAGTGTTCTTCATCAGCACTAAACACAAGTTATAAACATGAATTAATATCACTGTTCACTTGGGTAATCAGCTTACGATATGAGACCGCTGGCTCTAAAGCGCCTGGAAAAAAATAATACTTATCTCGGCAGAAATTGGATTTGACAAATGAGTCTATATAAAGGATGGTACGCTTCAATCGGCGGCATGCGTTACCATGGGAGCGACGCTTACTTATCGATCGAAACAAATCGTCACCGTTTGCATCCATATTGAGTTTGGCCACGGTTACGATTAAACAAAGCTAGATGTGTTGGAACAGTGTCCGGCATTAACCACTACCGTAATAACTAACAGTTAATATGTGGTTCTTAATGGGTACATGTCGGTAAAGCGGATTGAACAGTTAGTACTGTCTGGTGACGCAGTCAGTGACGTAACAACCACGTCGACTTTCACAGGCGAATTAAATGCCTGCCAGGCATCAGCCATTTCACATGGATTATAAGAAGCAATATACATCCGGGTTTCTTGTGTGCCACGTGCCTGAATAGAAGAGACCGGAAGTGGAGTTATTTAATGGTGCCACATTGGGAATAATAAAGCGAGGATTCGTTATCGCGAGGACCAATAAGTTTATATGATAATAATAACATTTATTTGTAGGCGACCACCCGTTGGGCCTCTATCGCCAATTTCGGTATTTAGCGATTGGGCGCAAGTAGCGGTTGAGAAGAGCTGTCACAGGCGGGGACGATTTCTCGCCCAGCTCTCTTTCATCATTGGTTTAGTAAATCCTTATCTTTATTGGTTGTTATGGTGAGCTAAATTATTTTCTTGTTTTTATTGCAACCACTGGCCTCATCGCGATCCTTATTTATAGTGGTTATCGCATACCTTTCACGGTATTACTGTTCGATATGCGAGTAATACTTGGATGATAACTAATTTAGCAGTGTCGTGTGTATGGTTTGATTTCTATTCCCTGAATTCCTTTAAAGGCGATGTGGTATGGGTTTGAACAAAACTTTCATAATGGGTTGATTGGTAACCTTAGTATGACTTTTTATGTGTGATATTATTTTATCGTTCAACCGTTAGTTACAATATACCAATGTTAATGTTTTTCTATATCGTGTATCATTAGAATATCTTACCATATCACTATGGTTATATGTCCATTAATATAACAATAGCGCGAGTTTGCGGGGCGTTAGGCAATTTTATTGGCCCGACATCAAGCTGTAGCAGCCCGCCAATTTTCATTATTCGGATAATGAAAATGAAGGGCTGCTACAGGTTGATGAAGGGCCAATACAATTTCTAACGCCATGTAAAACTCGTGCTATCACTATTATTACGAGTTGAATCTAAATTTAAGGCGGTGTCTCTGCTTCTTTCGTTTCATTTCCACATGCAACGGTCAAAGTAAAGCAGGGACCAACAAAAAAACACGTGCTCTTAGAACGAGTGCGCATCACGCTGGTGCCTTGCTGCAAATGCGTGACGCGCACTCATTGTAGTCAACGTTTTAGGGTTGGGAACCGGTCAGCTTCGCGGTTTGTGCGTAAAGAATCGAGTGGGTAAGAAACTATTTTTTGTTTGCTTTGGTCTAGGCATTGTTAACTATAAAATCATCATATAATTAAAGAAGACATTTATCTCTCCATAATGCATGTGGTCCGTTCGGTGAGACTGTTGGAAGCGTTGTATTTTGAGCCAAATAATCGATGTTTACCGTTCTACGACAGACGGAGCACCATGTGTCCTCACCTGCCCAGTCCATATAAGGAGCGTTGTTACGTAACCATGGATACCGCGCGCTGACACGCGCGTCATGATGATTATTACGTCAGACGACATGGAAAACCCCGCGCAGCACATTAGGTCGCCTGACACTGAGAGTCACTCATGAGACAACCGCATTCTGGTTTATCAACTGCCTAACCGCTCATAAATTACATAAATCTACTCGGATGGTTATAATTCGGATATGCACAGAACTTCAGTGGTTAGTTGTGCTTCCAAGGACAGCTTTAGCCAATCTTGTGTGTGAGGCGAGGGAAGGCAAACAACCGGAAGGTAGGCAACACCTACAGGCCGTTGATGCTAGGCATTGACGCAGAGCATAGGTATCCCTGTCTCGTGGGGTCTCGATAAGATCCCGAAGTGACTGTACAGCCATGTTAAATGCTATTGCACCAGCAATTTTTTTTAAAGGGTATCACCGGAATACCATAATACGTTCGCCGGCATAACGTTTCACCGCGATGCGGATGAATGAATATTCCAATTATTCCTCTTCCATGTACGACTACCGTCCTTGTTTGCGTTCCTACTTGTGTAGTTGTCAAGACAATTATTTAGTCCGCTGTATGATGAAGGTTCACATGCTATACATGCTTTATAGCGGCGTGTCCATGTGCCCATAGCAACGAATGACGTCTCCTACATAATGTCTGCACTGTAAAACATCGACGTTGCCACAGGGTACCTGTGCCAGTCCAGTGGATACTTATTTAACTAAGTGTGCTTCTGTTTCAGTGGTTCAGGGGTGGATCCCGGAATTTGAAAGGGGGCTCCAGTGAAACTTCTGGGTGGATCCAAGAAATTGAAAGGGAGGGCCCAGTGAAACTTCCGACTAGGGGTGGGGGGGTGGGGGGAGGGGACTCTGAACAAAAATGCGACCAGGTCCAATTTTTTTACGGCGGGGGCGGGGGGGGGGCACTGGAAATTTACGACTGCGGGCGGGTCCACGCCTCAGATAGCGTTCTTCCTGAAAAAGTGGGGGGGGGGGGAGGAGCAAACCTCAGACTGCCTCCAATTTGCATTGAAAAACGTAAGAAGAAGCACAGACTTTGCAGCTGATTTTGCACAGAGACAATTATTATATTTTTTGGGGGGGAAACACAACAAAATAATATGGAGGTCCATTACACAAAAAAAGTGTGTGGAAGTTGGGGTTTAGGGGGAGGGGAGAAGTCCACCTATTGGATATCGTACAGATACCGTGTATAGTAGAGAAAGAATCTCGGCTAAACCAAAGGGGTCAGCCAAGGGGGGGGGGGGCATGTTCCCAGATCATGAAGAATAAATGCCTTTATTCCCAGATCACTATGAATTAAAAGAACTCCTCGCATACAACGGAAGGGCGGATAAGTTACATGATGATTTCCCGATTCACGGTCATTTATTATTAAAATTCCCGGTTCACGATTAATGAAAATCCTTGATCTCGGCGGTCGGCTAATAAGCCTACCTCATTCCAGGTTCACGAAGAATTGTTTTCCTCATTCGCTGTTCACGATGAATCAAAAAGGCCATTCGCGAGGAACGGAAATACCCCTTGCCCCCCCCCCCCCTCCCCCCAATGGAAGTTAAAGGAAGAAAGATGCCACATTCTCTCTCATCTATCTCCACATGTCGGTAGTGCTTGGATATCCGAGCTTTGAGCGCTGTCAACTCTCCCCGTTTCCCCCAGAGTGCCTCACCGGGGCGCTGTCTCTTCCGGCCAGTCCTCTCATTACAAGGGAATGAATCAGCCTCCGAGAGAGCGGCGCCCCCTACATCGAATCAGCCACTTATTTTGATTAGGGTCCACAGAACGGGGATTTATCCTAAATTACACGTACCCGGAAATGAAGAATAATGCCTCTAACCAACAGGGAGAACGATGAGCTGTCTGCACTAAACAATGCATGCACTCAGGAGGCCCTCTGTATGTTGGCAGGATGTCTTGCTGAAGTGTCTACTGGTGGGTGAATAATGTTTGGTCTTTCACACAATGATATGCAATCATCACCATCAGCCTCCGATAATAATGATAAAGTGATAAATGCACGCTGTTGCATACAATACGGCAATTATTTATGTTTGTGGGTCTAATGTTGTTTGGTTCGCTAAAATACATGAACATGAATAGGAGGTCGTGTATTAAAGTGATTTGTTTCAAAACCCAGAGACAACCAGGAATTAGGGTGTTCCAACCTTGAATTGCAGATCCGCAAGAGTTATAGAGATGTAGCAATATTGAATGTTCAAAGATTCCGAAGGGTCAATAACTGATTTCCTCAAACCTGATCAAACTTAGCAACTGAGCCGTCCTGACAAACGCTGACGATCAGAATATGATATCGAGGGATACATACACTGCTGAGCGGATAGCGGAATACTTAGGAAAGTGGTCTCTGCGTTGAACCAAGAATTGTAAAAAAAAACGATAGGCGAATCTCCAAGAACTCCCCGATGCTCCTCGTTGAAACCGGAAATCAATGTTCCTATATCAGGAAGGAATCATCGTTTGATTCGCCCTTGTATGTTCACCAGTTTACAGGTTTACATGTCAGCCTAGACCAGAAATCTCCTTCCTATACTGTTCTATGCCATTCGTATTGACATTTGAAGTTTTCTTTTTAGTAATCCACCAACAGGTCAGCGTTCCGCTGTCGATGTCAAAAAAAGGCTCAATTAAGTCCAGGTGTATGATACGTCTGGCGAATTTTGAAACATATTAGACACATCTCATTGGTTGTCCGATCTCGGAGAGTCAAGTCTTCTCCACCGGCGGTTGCCGGAAACATGACATCCGCCGCGCGGCCCCCTGGGTAAAAACCAAACGGAAGTACCCAATTTAGGGGTTTTGGCTTTGTCTGAGATACTCTTGTGGTCTCCTTGGCTATGAAAAGGCCATCAGTTTTTGTGTCTGGGCCCAGTGCTCAAAAGCGATGCTCCGGGGTTAGGCCTGGTTGGGGTTGAGTTGGAGGGTTAGGTGTAGCGGGGGGGGGGGGGGGGAATACAAGTCTGTCTTTGGGTTTTGTGAAGAAATGTTCTGGTCGGCAACTCGCGTCACGAAATTAAACGGCGCTTGTCGAAATACCAGAGAATTGTGCATTATGCGTTCTTTTCAATTTAAGTTTCAATCTGTAGCCAGCTCGATATCTTACACAGCTAAAATCCACCAGAGGGCGCCGTGCCTCATGAGGTAGATTTTGACAAATCGCCTCATGGGTGCTCGTTGAGAGGTTAGTCTCCCAGACAGTGGCCCCCACTCCTACGCCGGGGGTCGGGATGTGGGGGGGGGGGAGGGGAGGGGGGGGGTGGATCCGGATTACAAATGCCGTCGAGGAAAGTGAACTGGTGTCCGTGTCTTTTCTTCAAACGTTGCGGGTCATTGATCCTGTGTTTTCTAGTTGACGTAAACACGAGCCACGGTCACCATGCACATAATCATGGGACCGCTACAGCCCTGGGGAGGTAATAGCATTGGCCCACTCCTCCCACGCGCCTCATGCCATATATTTGCTTTCAGATGGTTAACAAAAATACTGGTGTTCCCTGAGGTTATTCCGAGGCCATAGCACTTCAGATTATTGTGCCTGACACGCTTGTGCTGTAAGAAAGAAGCTTTATTTCGCACTGATCAGGCCATAGGCCCATAATAGTAAGACTAGTAACTGGTACAATCCCAATACATGTCTGCCTCTGCATGGAGGGGACAAACCAATAAAACGTGGAACTCGTCTTCAACAATTTTTTTTGTATTTTGCTGGGGCAGGTGAACTTTCTTACCTGAATCAAGTTGCATAGAATGTCAATAAAAAGCACACATCGGCTTTCAACCGCATTATCACATAACCCCAAACTCTGGAATTCGAGATGGGAGTTGTTCTGAAGCTACACGAGGCATTTGTCACATAACGCAGATAGTCACAGAGTTACGGCTTTGTTCTTTCCGTTCCCAAAATTCCTTGTTTTCTTTTTTAACTTTGAGGCAAAATCGCTTCATTCTATAAAACTGCCTCCTGAGCGGTGGTTAGCTTATCTTTGTTCCAACCACCAAGTACCATTTTCCATCTAGATGGAGCGACAGAAAGTCAGACTTGATCCTCCAAGATCCAAATAAAATTACACAATGACATGACGAATCTGTCTCCAAATCCACTGGACGTTTCGTGCACTCAGACGTAGATGAACCTTGACGTCGGCGTCGGCCAGGGTCCAGATCGGACAGCGTCAGTTGCATGTAGAGCGTACATTTGTTGCAATTAACGGCATTTTTGTCATGCGACCCGGCGTTACGCCAAATGTCATTAATTGCGACAATTATCTGCTCCACACTGCGGCTGTTCACTTATGTTTTATCGAAGGATGGTGGGCTTTCAGTTTGATTGTCTCGGACAAAGATTACGGTTGTCATTTACAGCTAAGTAGTTCGCTCTGTGATAGCCAGGTGGAAGCCGTTGTGTTTGCTGGATATCTATCAGCCATGATTCGTTTTTTATGGCTCAGTCTGTCGTCAAACATAGCTTAGGAGGAAACAAAACAAAGAAAAAAACTAGATCCGGGGTCTAGTTGGCAAAGGACTGATATAAAGCCATTGGGTTAACTGTCTTGCAATGAGTAAGACGAAACGTGTTTCCAGATAACGTAAAAAAAAAATATTATGCAGCAATAATAATTAACTAGGACCTCTAAGTGTACATATTGCATGTTTTATAAATATTTTTTGTTCGGCGCCCAAATCGCAAAATGACATCAATAAATGCGACTGTATTACACTATGATTCAATATCAAATATTGACGAAATCATATTTGTCACATTGTCAATTAGTTATTCATTCAAGTTACTGTTATTATGTCTTTGAACTAACCCGATCTAACATGCCATTCCGATATCAACTGTATCTTGGGTTTACTTAATTGAATCATCAATGGACATAAAGGTATGTAAGTTTTAAAGTTGAGATTCTGCAATGCCCAATGAATTATTGTATATCTAGCATATTGTTCTTTTTTATTATTACAATTGTTATTCATGTAGATCTTAAATTTTTTCACACAGGTCACTGCACCTTATTCTCTTGAAACCCAACGAAAAAGATTTAATCTTGTCATACCATATCAGCTTATTTGCATCATTCATGCGCATTGCAGACGCTGATAAATATATATCAGTGAAAATACTGCATGTAAAGTTTTGCCTGTAAGTACGAACTTGTTATTTAATCAGTCAGAGGCAGTGTACTGCCCCGTGCGGGAAGATAACGCATTTTCCGGTTGGCAACTACCGTTAACGACCATGATTTTTTCCTAACATTTGCGTCGTCAAAACGGAGATCATTTGACATGTAATGCCTTGTGACATATAACATTAATGTAATTATGGGGGTTTGATGTGTTCTATACAGTACAGAGAAAGTAATTTTTTCAAGAATTATAATTTATAAAACCAACTTCTGATGTACACTGTGTTTAATCCTGACTAATGGACTCTTTCCCCGTTTTATGATGTAAGCCTTCCGAGAAACTACCGGTGACGGCGCTGCCCCTGTAACATGACGTCATATCCGGTCTGTTTTTCATAGATGTCAACCGTTGACATAGCGACTAAAACGATTTTATTTTAATCACTTGAGAAACAAAACCATTGCGATCGTTTGCCCGGTCTGTCCATTGGTCTGGGATCATCAGTAAGTAGTGTCGCAATTGATATTCTTACAGTGCAAAGTTGGTTTCATTTGCTCTTTCATGTGCTATCTGGGTCATTCTACAGGAACTGCATAATTTCAAAAGTGTAATTTTGATAATAAAATTTTGTTCAAATCACGCGATATTTTCAATATGTAACGTCTAGATATCCATGGTTTTGAAAACACACAGAGCCGAGCTTACGCGTTGATAGTATCTGGTAACTGGACATGCATACGCTGAAAAGGCCTAACAGAGATGGCTAACATTCATATCTGCGCGTGTTTTAAGTCGGTGACTTAAGTCGTGCAAATTAAGAAAGGCTAGGCACCCCAAGAGATAATATGTAGTCCATTTTTTTTGTGATGGATAAGTTAGCAGTTTAGAAGATGCACAAGACAATGAGTAAAAGACGGATGCATGCGTAACTATATCTCTTCGCTGCAATTGTTTCAGGGCAATTATTGTTTATTTCGTACCAAATCATCGCGCAAAAGATGATTCTAACACTAGAAACGTAATCATGGCGTAAACATGGTTTAAAATCAACCTTGCATGTATTTTAACACAGTTGCCTATCATTATACGCAGTCAGTCAAAATAAGGCAAATATAAATAAGGCAACTCAGCTGCCAGACCTCTTTATTCAGCATCTGCCTTCTATAAAGACCCAACCTGCTGATTTTCTCCATAAATTATCATCTGGAAGTTGTTTTGATAGAACTTTTGTACTTTAATAAGCGAACGATCATCGTGTCACATTGACGCATCTTTGGCTTAACTGCAACTGAATTTGACAAAACAATAAGTCATAATAACGGGGCTTAAAAACGCTTTGTTCTTCTGTATTTCCAAAGGATATTCCAACTAAGGGCGAACGGTAACAAAATCGGGTTTTTAAAACCAGACCAATATCAACAGTGAAACCTAAGTGATATGTGTGAGTTGAATACCATCGGAGATGGCCTAATTGCTTTCCCTAAGTACATCATTTAGGGTTCAACTCGCATTCACACGCTCTATAAGGTTTCTTTTTACTTCGCCCGTTTTATTCCTTTTAGACCAATTCAGTTGTTTTATCTTTAGCTTCTGCTGCAGACACTGCCATTTTGTAAATGAAATAAGTTTCGAACTCTTGCAATGCTACATTTTTACACTTAATGAATGTATTATTAGGTTTGTAAAATAAGAAAGGTATCGGAAACTAGGTAAGAACTTTACGTATTAGCGAAGATAAGGAAGGGGGGGGGGTCAGATACAGACCAAGAAGAGTGGGCGGATCTAGAAACTTGAAAAGGGGGCTGTGGGGAGGGGGGGGGGGTGACCGCACGTGTCCAACCAAGTTTCTTCCAAATGGGAGGAGGCAGGGGCGTGTGCATTGATTCTTGAAGGGGGGGGGGGGGCACAAAAATGGAAAATAATGCGTGTAAAAGTCTGAGACGTAGGTGAGCGTGGTGCATACAATTTGAAAGAGGGGGGTGGATAAGGTATATCTTAGGGTCTGAAATAGAAGTGCACGTGCCCTCTGTGCCCCCCACCCCTGGCAGGGGGCACATAACTTTAAAAGGGGGGGGGGACGGATATATCCTAGGGTCTGAAAGGCGGGGGCACGTGCCCCATGGGAGGGGACCTCAGATGGCCTTGATTTTGCATGGAAAAACGGCATCCTTCCCAATAGAGGTCATTGAGAAAATTTTAAATTTATAACAGTCCTGGAGGGGGAGGGGGGGGGGTGTGTGTTAAATCCCCGCTTTCTTGGATCTTCCACTTAGAGATATATTTCGTTGAAAAACCAGACTTTTACAGTGCATTGTCTAGTTCCTAAAGGTCTTGGGGTGGGGTGGTCACCGCCTAACCCCGGCCCCCTAGATCCGCCCCTACTCGATGCTATAAGTTTATTAGGCGGTTTGATAAGGGTCCCTCATACCCCGTGCTAGGAATAAGGTGGCTAAAGTAGTTGTAGTGTTAGAAACAGCTATTACATGGTCTAGCTGTCAGCCATGTGACCCATGCTGTCAGCCCTGTTACCACGTCAGTGCTAACAAGGCTGACAGTAACAGGGCTGACATTTTCGTCAGTTAATGCCGGTCTGCATCGTGTCAGCCGTGATTATCGATCACATAAGATGTTCTCTTTAATGCTAGTTAAGCTACCAGGAGGTCACAACTTTTGTTCAGGGGAAATATTGGAAAATCGTTAAAATGTCTGCGTAACAGTGCTGACATATGCTTTACCCTGTTCATAAATGACCTTTGATGTCGTAAAGAAAACGTTTCTCTCCCAGCGAGGGCTCACGTGTCTGTGGCACGAAGTATTGTTCAGTGTCGCCATCTGTTGGGCAAATCTGTTACCAACAGGGATGGAGCACTTCCTTCTCAGCCCACATAATGTTTCAGGCAACAGGGCTGACAGAAAATCATGGGACAGGCATACAACGTGACATATTTCTGGAAATGCGGAAATGGCTGACATTAGACTACCCTTCATACATGCTCTAATATCTATGTAATAAATTCAAATAGAAATCGTAGTGAAATAACGATATTTCAGTCCATGGAGACACCAATGAATGACAGAGCTTCTGGGACAGGTCATTATTGGCGCTATATTCCGAATAATATATAAACCGGTGATGTCTGGTTAGAATAAAACACATGCTGTTGATGACCTTGATCTAATTGACCAAAAAAATGATACTTTCAGGCTCAAATACGATTTTTTATTATGATTTCCTCGGCAGGACCTTAATTATTCTCTTAACGTAGAAGGACCCATCTGCGCCACCTGTGTCATCGAACGTTATAGCTACAATGATGTTCAAGTTGAGACCATTTTTGCTTTTAAGAGGCGTCGCCGTCAATGCCATTTTGAGGGCACTGTGAACCTTATGGCTTACAAATCAGAGGTATCACAACCGATTTGCGGCTCTAACGTATTGTGGAAAAGCGAAAGAGAGCCTATCATTGCGTAAAATCAGCGTGGCCGCCGTAATGCAATCAACCATGCCATTAATAATTACTATAATCGGTAACCATCCAACCCCAGCCTCCCTTCCCCTCCCCTCCCCAACGGCCAACGACCAACGTGTCAGGGAGACGGGAGTTGAGACTCTGGAGTAAGGGGAAGGGTGGTCGGTGGGGTTTGGGGTAGGGCGCTGGAGGCTTAAGGCCTAGGAGTTATTTCTATTACACATTGCCTGAGCAACACACTACTTAGTCCATCACTCGCGGCTCTGTCGCCATGGAGACGAGGCGCACGTGGTGAAATGGAAACGTTCCTTACGTGTCGAGTCATACCAAACACGTGAGTAATGTGACGTCACACCGCGGCTCAGCCCTTGCATGTTCATTAGATCCCCGCTTTGATGTGTGCTACACATATATAAACCACGGGGTTAGGACGGAGGGTCAATGGGCATCGTGACGTCAGAACGTGATGTGATCGAGCGGGACAAAGTACTGTTCTTTGCCCTACAAATGGCGTCCGTGATGCAGGGCAGAACATAGAAATATGTCAAAACAGCGGGAAACAACCAGTCTATCAAGCAAGTTCATTGACGGTCATGTCGGTGGCACCATGTTAACTTGCCTTTAACACCTACATAACATGTCCAGAGTCTGCTCCAATGTTATGTCATCGACAGTCAGACCGCCTGGTAGCCCCGAGGCCCGTTGATCCAATGATGAGATCAGTGGTCGGCCGGAAGCAGACTAGATAGACCCTGCGCCGGGGGCGACTGGGAAAACGAGGAATTAGATTCCTTGCATGTGGGTGGAGGGAGAAGGTGGGGCGACATGGCCGTGGTGGGTGAAGGGATGAGGTAAGGGGACATGCATGGCCACAGATGAAGGGGTGAGGTTGGGTGTGTGTGTGGGGGGGGGGGGGTGCACAACCACCGTTGATGTAGGGATGGGGGGGGGGTGGATCGAGGTTGTCAACACCTTCGAGGCACACTCCCACTATACACGGTTAAAGCAATATATTCTCTATTTTTTGTATTATCAACCTCTTCCCAATGTCAAATAAGTATATTCGGTCTTGAATTTAAATCCTGAAAGCCCGTGGGATATCCGGTGAGAAGCAATTTGGTCACCGGAGCAGAAGTTGGTGGCCGACTTTATATCCCGGCGCGCCTGTTCGCTGTTTGGTATTCCGTGTGTGATATCGACCGCGGCTCGCTATCACGTCCGCGCGCGATATAAATAAACCGCGCAGTTTTATGTTGAAATTGTTGTTTTACAGACTATCAGAGATATAAAACATATATGTTTAAAAACATCATTTTGAGATACTTTACTCTAGATTCTAAAATGTAAAAAATCTATGATGCCGCATATTGCTTTAACGAAGACGAGTTGTCGCCCGTAATAGAATCTTGAGATATCCCCAAGGCGACAGCGGTGTCAACCTGGTTTGGTCATGATCAGTCATATGGGTAGCCTACGTCAAAATCTCAATCGCCATGTCATATCTAGTGTAAGCTCCCGCTCATTTTCGAACCACTTCCCCTGCCCGCTGCCCTTAATTGACCCGCTCTCGCTATTATGATGCGTTTGTATTCCACCCCAGCCCCATCCTTCCGAAACCTGCCTGATGTTTTAAATTCATAAATGCGTTCTTGTGGAGTAGAGGGGTGTAACGTGTGTGTGTGTGGTGGAGTAGGAGGTGGGCTGGCCGATGGGAGAGTTGTGGCGGGGCAGGGTGTGGCGGGATCTGGACAGATTGAGATAAATACGGGTTTATTGCCCTGAAAAATGCGTGTTGTAAGGCACGAGGTACTACACATCTTTAACAACTCATTGAGCTAATATCACACTCTCTTCACCGGAGGAATTAATTTGCACTTCCTAAGGCTGTGTTTGTAGCCGGAATCGACCGCTTGATGTATTCCCAGTCCCTCCATGGATTTCGTCCGCCTTAAAAGGCTGGGATTATAGGCCCATTATAGACCAATCACGACGCCCCAGTCCAATCGACAACGGTGCAGCTGTGACGTATGCGTTGACCATTCAAGTTACACAGCATCAACGGACCCTCCATTGTCAAGTTAGATGTCTCTTACATTTGAATTGCGTTACCTTCGCTCATAACGTTGAATAAGTATTTGTTTGCTTAGTCTAGCCAATACTTGAAGTCAAGCCCAAGAAACGCCATACAGCTAGCTGGAACAAGTGTAATACAAGTCGAAAGAGACCTGTCAGGACTGGTAGGGATTTGAAAGGAGTGTCGTGCCCAGCGTCGATTTTTCAAAATTCCCAGTGTCAAATGTAGATGTTTTACCGCATACCCAAAATCTGTGTCGATGTCGCTTTTTCAGATCCAGAATTAAGGGGTCAATGTGGAATATCGATTTTTCAAAAATGCCTGTGTCGCTTGTTGCCATTTACCCCTTCCAGACCCTTTCTGTTCCCATGCCTGCTCCTACTACCGTTTCGGCTGAAGATAGCCAGTGCACAGTGTCTCTCCCCTCGTATGAGCGGAGCGACCCCTAGCGAGTGGAGCATGGCATCCATCACGGAACAGAGCACGTGTCACGGAAGTGTCAAACGATGGACATTTTACCCTGTGAGATCATGTCACGTCAATAGAACGGATCAAATGTAGAGTAATCCCTTCCGCTGGCCGGGCGCAAGGGTCACAAGTACACATGATTGTCCACAGTATGGCTTACTTCTGTCTTGACCCCTTCCATTGTTCCTCTCCCTCTCTTTGTCGCTCGAGCTATTCAACCGGCTATTTGTCACCAATCTCTCAAACAACATGTGGTTTAATTATCCTGATGCAGCAAGATTTATTCCGTCTGATTGCTATTGCCACAGTCAGAGCACACGGCTACCTGACGGCTTGGCGGTGTCAAGTGACAAGCAACAAGTAGGATACATGATGACATATTTACCATCTCACAGCTTGACAAGAAGCCAAAGGAGTGTTGATGGCTTTTCTTCATGACATTTCTTATATATATATATATTATATAATACTATATAACAATGGTTATATACCTTTTACGCAACTAATTTATCAACCACACCTGCGACCGCGTTCATTCAGCTGGGATTTGCATGCCCTCCGTTCCCAGACGATGTTACAAGGCTGGCCTTGTTGCGCTAGACTAGATGTACCAGCTATAAATGTGTGTGTCTCGAACATGGTGGGAGGTAAAGTTGAGAGAACGAGCGATGCAGCCTCTAAACTGAGAAGCGGTTTGATGACACTAGTAGGCTATGGTGTAAGAACCGCTGAACTCGGCTGTGTATCTTCCGTGAGATTATCAAAGTAGTTATAGAACAAGAAGCAGGGAGGGTTTATCAGCGCTCGGTCAACTCGGTGCAGACTGCAAAATGGACGCAGGTTGTAGCCGCTGGAAGTTCGGTCGTGGCACAATTTGTGCGGCATGGAATTGCCACAATTATAACGGGACAAGAGGAGATATTTCCTTCTTTCAATTCCCTACAGACAAGGAGAGGTAAGTGTCTTTTCTATGATGTTTCGGCGAACAATCGGGATTAGTCCATGATCATGTTTGTTTATGTTTTGACAGGCGAACTGTCATTGTCAACTGTGAACTGACTGTTTGACAGCTCAACCAGTGTTAACTGCGTGTGTGAAGATCTGTAAATTAGGCATTGTTAGTCTGATCAGACTCATGGATGTGGAATGTAGCCAAAGATATTTTCATTAATGCTTAGCGTATCTCCGTTAAATTACTGTTCAACTGTGTTATCCCACTTTTAACACTCTTTTTCCATGCCTATTTAGGCTATGGCATGCAACCTAAAAATGCATCCATTTTTAGTGTCTACGCTTCTTATCCTCCGCCCCCCTCCCCCTCCTCCCACGACTCTTATGGGGTTTCCGATTTCAAAGAAGCGAACCTTTAGAATAAAATAACCCGCAAGCAAAAGAAATCGTTAACAAAATTGCCTTAGAAAAATCGAAAAAAAACCTCAGCCTGCCATACCCTCTCCCCTCCACGTCCCTATTCCCCCACCCCTCCGCCGTTACCCGCCCCCATCCCACGCCTCTTAGCGTTCGGGTGGTGTTAATGAAGCAAACCTTTTTACTCAAAAACCAATATTAAGTACAAGAAATCGTAAAAACAAATATTATTAAAATAAATTAAAAATCCCTCTGTATCCACCCCCCTCCCACCCCTACCCCCTCCTCCCACGACCCCTAGGGGGTGGGTAATATCAAACAGGCGAACCTGTATACTAAAATAATCAACAAGCCAAAAATAACGGTAAACAAATTGCTCTAAAAAATTCGAACAAAAATTTCTGAGCATGCCGACTCCCCTCCCTCCCCCCTAAGGCCCTACCTCACCCACCCCCCTCCGCTGTTAACCGCCCCCATCCCACGTCTCTTAGTGGTCGGGCGGTGTAGATGAAGCAAACATTTTCACTTAGAAAACAATATTAAGTACAAAAAATCGTAAAAAAAAAATATTTTTAAAATAAAATAAAACAATCCATCTGCATCCTAACCCCCCCCCTCCCCGAAAAGACGTATGCTCTAACATTTCTTCGCGAAAATATAACCGAAACAACCTAGTGTTGACACACTTTCTTGATGTCAGAAGATAAAACAAGGTATATAGAATACGTAAACACTATGATTAAACGCGCACACATTATGATAAAGGCTTCAGTCGATTCCCGACTGGCGTCTAAAGAACTTTGCATGGACACCGTTGTGCCCCTAGAAAGCGGGCTTGCCTGGGGGCACTTGCGCCAAGGCCATCTGTAGCCTGAATGTTCAGACGTTACAGTTTGACAGTCTGATGCTTACTGTAACAGTCACAAGAACAAGTGTCAAGACTGTACCGTCTGAACATTCAGGCTAGGCCATCTGATGATCTGGTCACAGGCGCCGCAGATCACAGGCACAGTAAATCAGTGGGTGGAGGCCGGGGGGGGGGGCCCACAACGCCCCCCCCCCACCCCCCCGCCTGTGTCAGTCGATCTGCACCTCGGCCGTTTCGCAGTTCGGCCGTTCTGCATGGCATTCCCGCAGATGTGCACCTGTGATCTGGTAATACCACTCCTCGCCCTCCCCCCGCCCCTCACCGGCCTGTGTCAGTTGATTTACGTCGCCTGTGCAGCCACTGGCACAGCAGGAACCCTCTACACTACAGTACAGGAACCCCAAGCGCCGGTTGAAATGGCAAACGTTTTAGGGAGTGGGGGGATTGGCCTGCCTCTCTCTCGATCTGGAGTTTGTGGTTCGATACTGTGTCCCCCTATAGTATAGGCTATACTGCCACTAGGACACTAGCCTGGGGCCATTTTCTTGAAACCTCGGTGAGCGCTAGCTGTTCGCCCCATTGCCAATGGCGAGAGCCAATTGTATGGGGCGCAAGACTGGCCCATACATGTCGCCACATTGACGAAAACAAAAGAAATGGCCTGGTTTTCGATCAACGATCAAAATGCGACTTAGCGAAACTGATTGCCTGCAATGATACGGAGGGGAAAAATACAACATATATGTGGCTAATGGGATCTGTGTGTGGCTAAAGAAGGTATTTAGCCATAGTGGCTAATTGAAATGAATTTCTAGAGCACACCCAGTGACATCATCGTCTGTTGTTATGTGTATGAACCTTCGTACATAGATTGGGACCCATTAGTCGTGTTCCCCTCGTTAACATAAGATACGTTATTGGTTCCTTTGTACATGGGTCTACGAGTGCCTCAACCTTAGCCCTGACCCTGTTGCATGCCTGCCCCCAATTATTTGGTGGTTTTGGTGTGGCGAGGTTGAAGGCCACATGCCGTTCTGTTACTCAGGGAAACTTTCAATGGCTCAGGGAAAAATCAGGGAATTGTCTTAGTGTTTCATGTGGGAACCATGTGCCTCGGTATGGTCTTGGTTTCAGGCTATACCATTTATAAAATTATCTTTGATATTTATTTTGTTTCTTACTTGATGTATTAATAAATGTAGTACAAACTTTTGTATGATATCTTTCCAACATATTACCATCCATGTCCTATAATGCTAAACAACACCGGCGAATAATAATTTACTAAGATGATAAGTATATCCTTTGTTACAGATCAAGTCAGGAGAAAATTTCCTGGCAAAGATGTAAAAGAAATTTACAAGTTAATGTGAGAGAAGATCAGCAATATGGTACAGGCTGGAAAGAGGGAAAACGAAAGGATCTACTTGTTTTATCAATTGAAATGAATATATTTGTATAAAGTATTGTTTATATATGTTATATGCATTGAGTAGTAGTCGTTTTAAAGTTGAGTAGTAGTTCCGAAGTACTGTTCATTTTGAGGTGGAATTTGTATGTATCAGTTAGGAATAAAAAAGATTACTTTATCAGTTCAATTTTAACTAGATGATAAGTAGATTCCTGCATATGAGTTAGAGTATACATATTATTTGAGTAAATACCTAATACAGCTGTTTTTTATATCATGTATATACTTCTAGTATGCCTACCGGTATATACTGTGTGATTTTACTGTGCATAGTTACTAGACAAATTTCCATTATGGCATTTTCAATTCATTCAAACATGTATACGTTGTAAATTGAACACAATTGAATCTCAATATATCAATCATTTAAACAAGCATTGTTTTTATTCTGTCACTGTCACTTTAAAAAAAAATTTAATGTAAAATTTAAAATGGAATGTGTGTAAATATGATGCTGCTGTATATTAATATCATTTGTTGATTTTATTTTTTATGTCAATATGCATATAAGCAATGAACATTTCTATACATAATGGTAGCTTTTTTTTCTAATATATCTATACGGCTAGAATGTGTATTATATCAATCTTTTGGAATTTGTGTCATTTAAGTGACGAGTAACCATGAGCTAATTATATGTATATAATGTGCATGTCACATGTTCACATACTGCACCTTTTTATAATAATACATATATGAAAGTGGATTGTGAATCTTTGTATGCTTTATTCTTGTATTTTTCAGACTTGATGGTGATTAGTGCCATGGTATCCATGTAGTAAGGTATTATGGTACACATACCATGGTAAGATACCATGGTACATTAGCATACCATGGTATGATACCATGGTAAATACCATGGTATGATACCATGGTAAATTACAATGGTACATTATACCATGGTATACCATGGTAATTTACCATAGTAATTTACACAACCCTTTTCTGACCGGTGTCCGACGTCGGATACCGACGTCGCGCACGGGTGCAAATCCAACCAAATTCAGACCAAATGCGACGTCGGCACACAACCTTAACTCGACAGTCGTGACATCGTCGGTGTGCCCCCTGGGGTGGGGCTGAGCTCTGGTGGAATTTAAGCAGGGGCGAGTTAGCTCAGTTGGAGCAGGCTCATTCATTTTGCCTGCGGTTTATCCAGAATTTTCCCAGAAATTCTAGCGCAACTATCACTCGATGCATGGTGAATGATCTTGGTTTAGAATGTACGATCGACGTCAAAAAGTTACAGTTCCTGGGACGCCTATGCCGGCTACATGTTAGCAAACTGGCTAAGGTCGTCTTTGTTGAGCGACTCTTTCAAACCGCTAATGGCCAATGTACAGGTACTGTTTCAGCTTCATACAAAATGAACCTTATGTCCAATCTCTCCCATAGACAAATGCGTTCGGGGGCATCGATTTTGTGAAAATATTATTAAGTGATAATTAAATGGGGCTCATGATAACACAATGATCGATTTCCATGGGGAGGCAGAGTGACGTGCGAATTACTCTGGCAGAGACATGGTTTAATGCCAAAGAGCGGTGAAAGGAGCACCACTGTCTAGGTGGCGGAAGGGGTATGAGCATGATTAAAAGCAAAAAGACCTTGTTATAAGAGGGATGATGAAATACCTGCCACAAGAGACACCGCGCCCTCTGGCGGCCGTCCGGTGCATGAGACATCAGGTGAGAGATAGATTGAAACCTAAATTGAAAAGAAGACACCATGCATATTATTGTTGTATTTTTTGTCAATTCGACAAGAACAGACTACCGCTTGTTCCCTCATATACCTGCCACCACCAACCCCCTCCAATCCCATGATCTCTCTGTGCTCCGTCACCTGGTCCGGCGTTTTGCGGCAATAAGGCCAGATACAAAAACTGTTCTCTAATGGCCTTTTCATAGCCAGATAGATCACAAAAGAGCCTCAGAGGAAGCCGAAACCCACAAATTGGGTGTTTCAGGATCGTCCTTACCCAGAGGGCCAATTGGCGTATATTATGTTTGCCGCACCTTCCGGTCAGACTTGACCCCCCGAGATCGGAATACACAATGAGGTGTGTCTAGTATGTCTTTAAATCTAGTAAACATGTCATACACCTAAACTTAGATGAGCCTTTTGACGCCGACAGCGAAACGCTGGCCTGTCTGTGTGTGACGTTTATTAAGCCTGATGCGACAGATGTAGATACAGCTTTCACAATTCATATATCATTATAATTGGCCAAGATCAGATTAGGAATGAGAATGGTCTTGGACATGCTCCTCAGTATGAACTAATCGAATCTGAAACCTGGGTTGAAGGTAATGACGGGTAGAATATTTAAATGCTCCCGCTTTAGCATTGGGCTGAACTTCTCCATTATTCCTTGAACCGAATCGTTACCAATACCTAATTCAGTGGTTCTACATTTAATTGCAATGAAGGCTTGGGTGTGTGGTCCATATTCACTGTCACCCCATCTGTTTGGGGAGCGTTTCTCAGCAGACAAGGCGTAGAATGAGTGCAGCGAAATTGGATAACGATGTGGCTTTACCTTAGTCTTCATTAACGGATATACTGGCGACGGGTGGCTGTGGAGGATGATCTGTGCCCCACAAGTTGTCATTGCCTACCTTAATATACAGAACATCGTTCGCATGTGACGAACGAATCATCGAATACAAAAATCCTATCAGTTACTTATGTGATGGGCGTCGGTCAGATAAGCAGCCAACTCTCTCCCGTAACTAACTGGTTCTTCATCAGCAATGATCACAAGTTATAAACATGGATTAATATCACTGTTCATTTGGGTAATCAACTTACGATATGCGACCGCTGGCTCTAAAGCACCTGCAAACAAATAATACTTATCTCGGCAGAAATTGGATTTGACAAACGAATCTATATAAATTGTGGTCCCCTACAATCAGCGGCATGCGATACCATGGGAACGACAACTGCTGCGGCTATAGTGGCATCAATATTTGGCGATGGTAAACACATTGATTGGTCACTCGCGGACACGTGTCCCAAAAACGGCTGCTGCCTGTAGCATCGTGGTTGGCAGTCACTTTTACATTGTATTATAACCTACAGACAAGACAAAACAATGCTCATTTGGAGGCTAGACACTTGGGTATTACATGAATTGGCATAGCAGCGTTAGAGGCGAGGCTGGCTGCTCCCTTTAACATACCACCCACATCTAGGTTGGTAAATAAGGACGCCTTAATCAATGAAACGTTTCCGTGGTGAGGACGTGTCCCATCCGGGGAGATATCGCCGGATCCACTTTTGTGGATTAGACCCTTGTGCATTCCCCAAGCGGGATAATAATATCACAAGACGTGGATCAACTTGTGGAAGTAATTTCCAGTCTTGATTTGACTCTTTCAATCGACCGCCAAAAAGACACGATCTTTGCATCCTCATGCATTGCATTCGGGGTCAAGAGTTCATTAAAAACCTTCCTTCGAGGTTTTATAGCAATCTTGCTAGCACAAAAAATGCGTTTTCCATTTGAACACAAGAAATACTTGTGATAATAGTAGAATTTCATGTCACAATAACACAATAACTAAATACAAAAAAAATGTTGGCTGGTGGGAACCAAACTTATACTTAGGCGATGCAATATCCACACTGAGAACAAATAACTATTTTCTGGATAGAAACTTATATCGACAAACATCCTGTTTTACTGCATAGAAGCCTTCTTATCACGCGACTTGTTATCACGCCTTCTCCCCATATCCCTTTATTACAGACCTCGGCGAACCCAACCCCCGACGTTTCTATGCTCCACCTGAGCTGCTTCACACCACGGCGCCATAAAAGTGTCACCACAGCGGTATAATATAGCACAGCCAATGTGCCTCATGGGGCCACTCAAGGGCAATAAATGTGTTCAGATACCGGGGGGGCGCTGTGGTATACTGCCAACCCGTGGGTATTCAATGTCCACAAGGCTGACCCACACCATGTCCCGGTAAACGTTTGACTACAGGGTGAGCCACGAGAACCATTGATCGGTGCTAAATACCCAGCGAATAAAGTGTCAATCACTTGGCAGCACAAGGGTGAACTAACATGGTGACCATCGGGTCTTAACAATTTCTTCGGCCCCTGATGGTGTTGCGAATGACGTTGAGAGAATTTTCTGGCCATCAGGCGGTCGGATAGCAGTCATTAAGCCATTCTGTCTGAGACATACCAGCGCGCCAAAGCAGACGATAAAATAAACTAAATTGTTCTAATACTTCCAATTAAGATAAATGTTCCAATCCGTGTAGACAGGCCAAGAAGACATTAGTTTTGTTAGTTAATCTGTTAACGCCTGAAGAATCATATACATATATTCAATACACGTGCGATATTATAAAACCTGTCTACATAGTCTAAAATTTCGTGCGTGACAGTCCGCAAGAAATTTCAGAGGATCTGTTATGTTATGTTACTCAAATCCCCATCAAATCCCCCACCCCCTCGACCCCATACCACATATCGTTATGTGAATTCAGTTCAGCATTGCCCACCGAGCAACCGGCTAAATGTCTCTTCAACGAAGAAAAGACCAGGACGGGCATCAGGTGAAGCCTGTCATAGATCTCACAAATGAACAAAAATCCTGAATAGACAGCAAAATCAAAATTTGCATTCTCAAATAGGCTTGTTATACAACCATAAATTCTTATCTAGACCCAGTCGCGTTTGCCATATCTACTCTTCCTTCGCCGGCGCCGCCCTCGCTCTTTGATGTTGGCCGATCGTATGGTCCTGATGACGTAAAACAATCTACTGCCATGGCAACAGAATGTCGAATGCAAAGCGTGTCTATTTCGAGGCCAACTTAAAAGAATCAAATCAAGGATCACACGAACGAGCCTGAGTTTTCAGAATGACGCTCCATTAACGGCATGAGCAGCAATGTAATGAGTACTATGCATTGCAGCTTGCATGTAGAGGTTTTCTATAAGGATGGGATGACCACTTATCTGATATGGTGACAATTATTTCGATTTGGTAAAACATTTATTAGTCTCGGCAAAAGGCAAAGCTGTATTTAGGGACAATTGTGGGGGTGTGTAATAAATATCCCTTACTCTGGTCAAGACGTTTTGCTCCATGAGTGTCGAGCTCAAATTGTTATTATTAAATTATTGGACATGCCCCTAACTAAACAGGCCTGACAAGTCCTTTGGTGGTTTTCACACCTGGCTGCCCTGTCGGCCACCAAACCTTTGTATCATGGTTCAGTGTACCTATGACCGTGCCACAAATGTCGTTTTTAATGATAAAAGGGTTTGTGTCATAACGAGAGGACCAATTTGCTAATCGAGTCAGGACTGGATAACAAAGAGACCCGTTCATTGTATCATATCGTGTGTAGGTGTATCTCCTTTCAGGCTGAGAGTCGTACGTGTTCAAGGGGTCTAGTGAAAGAAGTACTATTATACCAGGAATTTTCCGCTCACTTCCTTCGTGCACCCCATTCCGTCGAACCCACTCCTCGACCATGGCCAGCGCAAAGGGTAACGGCAGCAGACAATATGGCCAAAGTGTAAGGTGACGCCCCTCAAGCTACCCTGACTGACTATCACTCATCTATCTCCACTTGTCGCAATGGCTTGGATATCCGAGCTTTGAGCAACTCAAGCTCCCCGCACGGTGGTGCTACGCAAGCTAGCTTTTACCGCTGCTGTCGGACGGGGGCAAGTTTCAAGATTCTTGAAAAACGGTCAAATCAGCTGTAATTTCTTGCAACATTATAGTTTTCAAGAATACAACATAAAATAACGACCTTTGTGTATTTATTACAACAAAAAGCACTTTTGTACCCTTTCGAAAAAGTCATAGAACTTTTTCGTGACAGAACTCTTTCTTTTCATCACCAGATTTCATGTGTTATTAGGCTTAGGCTGGGTCCCAGCACTAATTTGTACAAAATGCGCGACGCCTTTTTCCTATCGACTTTCGCAGCGCCTCCCTGGCGAGCGAGTGTGAAAATGCATTCGGGCCGTAGGCGACAACAGAGATATAATGGAGCTCTAGCGGAGTGAGTCGAAGGCAGAGAGTGTGAGCAACTGTCTCCTTGTCCCCCAGACTGCCGCACCGGGGCGCTGTGTCTCTTCAAGCCAGTCCTCTCATATCAGGGATCAGTCTCCCAGAACGAGCCCCCCCTCCCCCCCCCCTACATCGAATCAACCACTTATTTTAATGACATCTGACATAACGACCAAGAACCCAATTTAAGGGTTTTGACTTTGTCTGAGACACTCGTGGTGGTCTCCTTGGCTATGAAGGGCCATCAAAGCTCAGTTTTTGGGTCTGGGTCTAGTGCTGGAAAGCGATGCCGCGGGGTGGGAATGTGGCCGCTGTTTTCTGAGGTTATTCCGTGGCCATAGCTCCACCGTTCCTTGTGCCTGACACTCGTGTGCTTTAAGAATGAAGCTTTATTTGACACTAATCAGGTCCATAGAACAGAATACATGTACATTCGATCAAACTATGGATACATGATTTCGAATTTGCATTGCATTGATAGTTACGTACTCTTAATTCTTACGCTTGGAGTTTAATAAATTCAGAAATACCTGTTTAGTAGGACTAGTAGCTGGCCCAGTCCCAGTAGAGTTCTGCCTAACATATGCATATAAGAGGGGGCAAACCATTAAAAGGTGGAACTCCTCTTCATCTGTAGCAGAGAGCGTGGCGGGGTGTCAACCACTGGTTTCAGCTGTAGCAGAGAGCGTGGCGGGGTGTCAACCACTGGCTTCAGCTGTAGCAGAGAGTGTGGCGGGGTGTCAACCACTGGCTTCAGCTGTAGCAGAGAGTGTGGCGGGATGTCAACCACTGGCTTCAGCTGTAGCAGAGAGCGTGGCGGGGTGTCAACCACTGGTTTCAGCTGTAGCAGAGAGCGTGGCGGGGTGTCAACCACTGGCTTCAGCCGTAGCAGAGGGCGTGGCGGTGTGTCAACCACCGGTTTCAGCTGTAGCAGAGAGCGTGGCGGGGTGTGAACCACTGGCTTCAGCTGTAGCAGAGAGTGTGGCGGGGTGTCAACCACTGGCTTCAGCTGTAGCAGAGAGTGTGGCGGGGTGTCAACCACTGACTTCAGCTGTAGCAGAGAGTGTGGCGGGGTGTCAACCACTGGCTGCAGCTGTAGCAGAGAGCGTGGCGGGGTGTCAACCACTGGCTTCAGCTGTAGCAGAGAGCCTGGCGGGGTTTGAACCACTGGCTTCAGCTGTAGCAGAGAGTGTGGCGGGGTGTCAACCACTGGCTTCAGCCGTAGCAGAGAGCGTGGCTTGGTGTCAACCACTGGCTTCAGCTGTAGCAGAGAGCGTGGCGGGGTGTCAACTACTGGCTTCAGCTGTAGCAGAGAGCGTGGCTGGGTGTCAACCACTGGTTTCAGCTGTAGCAGAGAGCGTGGCGGGGTGTCAACCACTGGCTTCAGCTGTAGCAGAGAGTGTGGCGGGGTGTCAACCACTGGCTTCAGCTGTAGCAGAGAGTGTGGCGGGATGTCAACCACTGGCTTCAGCTGTAGCAGAGAGCGTGGCGGGGTGTCAACCACTGGTTTCAGCTGTAGCAGAGAGCGTGGCGGGGTGTCAACCACTGGCTTCAGCCGTAGCAGAGGGCGTGGCGGTGTGTCAACCACCGGTTTCAGCTGTAGCAGAGAGCGTGGCGGGGTGTGAACCACTGGCTTCAGCTGTAGCAGAGAGTGTGGCGGGGTGTCAACCACTGGCTTCAGCTGTAGCAGAGAGTGTGGCGGGGTGTCAACCACTGACTTCAGCTGTAGCAGAGAGTGTGGCGGGGTGTCAACCACTGGCTGCAGCTGTAGCAGAGAGCGTGGCGGGGTGTCAACCACTGGCTTCAGCTGTAGCAGAGAGCCTGGCGGGGTTTGAACCACTGGCTTCAGCCGTAGCAGAGAGTGTGGCGGGGTGTCAACCACTGGCTTCAGCCGTAGCAGAGAGCGTGGCTTGGTGTCAACCACTGGCTTCAGCTGTAGCAGAGAGCGTGGCGGGGTGTCAACTACTGGCTTCAGCTGTAGCAGAGAGCGTGGCTGGGTGTCAACCACTGGCTTCAGCTGTAGCAGAGAGCGTGGCGGGGTGTCAACCACTGGCTTCAGCTGTAGCAGAGAGCCTGGCGGGGTGTCAACCACTGGCTTCAGCTGTAGCAGAGAGCGTGGCGGGGTTTGAACCACTGGCTTCAGCTGTAGCAGAGAGTGTGGTGGGGTGTCAACCACTGGCTTCAGCTGTAGCAGAGAGCGTGGTGGGGTGTCAACCACTGGCTTCAGCTGTAGCAGAGAGCGTAACGGGGTGTCAACCACTGGTTTCAGCTGTAGCAGAGAGCGTGGCGGGGTGTCAACCACTGGCTTCAGCTGTAGCAGAGCGTGGCGGGGTGTCAACCACTGGTTTCAGCTGTAGCAGAGAGCGTGGCGGGGTGTCAACCACTGGCTTCAGCTGTAGCAGAGAGTGTGGCGGGGTGTCAACCACTGGCTTCAGCTGTAGCAGAGAGCGTGGTGGGGTGTCAACCACTGGTTTCAGCTGTAGCAGAGAGCGTGGCGGGGTGTCAACCACTGGCTTCAGCTGTAGCAGAGAGCGTGGCGTGGTGTCAACCACTGGCTTCAGCTGTAGTAGAGAGCCTGGCGGGGTGTCAACCACTGGCTTCAGCTGTAGGAGAGAGCGTGGTTGGGTGTCAACCACTGGCTTCAGCTGTAGCAGAGAGCGTGGCGGGGTGTCAACCACTGGCTTCAGCTGTAGCAGAGAGCGTGGTGGGGTGTCAACCACTGGCTTCAGCTGTAGCAGAGAGCGTGGCGGGGTGTCAACCACTGGTTTCAGCTGTAGCAGAGAGCGTGGCGGGGTGTCAACCACTGGCTTCAGCTGTAGCAGAGAGCGTGGCGGGGTGTCAACCACTGGTTTCAGCTGTAGCAGAGAGCGTGGCGGGGTGTCAACCACTAGCTTCAGCTGTAGCAGAGAGTGTGGCGGGGTGTCAACCACTGGCTTCAGCTGTAGCAGAGAGCGTGGTGGGGTGTCAACCACTGGTTTCAGCTGTAGCAGAGAGCGTAACGGGGTGTCAACCACTGGCTTCAGCTGTAGCAGAGAGCGTGGCGGGGTGTCAACCACTGGCTTCAGCTGTAGCAGAGAGCCTGGCGGGGTGTCAACCACTGGCTTCAGCTGTAGCAGAGAGCCTGGCGGGGTGTCAACCACTGGCTTCAGCTGTAGCAGAGAGCCTGGCGGGGTGTCAACCACTGGCTTCAGCTGTAGCAGAGAGCCTGGCGGGGTGTCAACCACTGGCTTCAGCTGTAGCAGAGAGCCTGGCGGGGTGTCAACCACTGGCTTCACCTGTAGCAGAGAGCGTGGCGGTTCGTCAACCACCGGCTTCAGCTGTAGCAGAGAGCCTGGCGGGGTGTGAACCACTGGCTTCACCTGTAGCAGAGAGCGTGGCGGGGTGTCAACCACTGGCTTCACCTGTAGCAGAGAGCCTGGCGGGGTGTCAACCACTGGCTTCACCTGTAGCAGAGAGCCTGGCGGTTCGTCAACCACTGGCTTCAGCTGTAGCAGAGAGCGTGGCGGGGTGTGAACCACTGGCTTCACCTGTAGCAGAGAGCGTGGCGGGGTGTCAACCACTGGCTTCACCTGTAGCAGAGAGCCTGGCGGGGTGTCAACCACTGGCTTCACCTGTAGCAGAGAGCCTGGCGGTTCGTCAACCACTGGCTTCAGCTGTAGCAGAGAGCCTGGCGGGGTGTGAACCACTGGCTTCACCTGTAGCAGAGAGCGTGGCGGGCTGTCAACCACTGGCTTCAGCTGTAGCAGAGAGCGTGGCGGTTCGTCAACCACCGGCTTCAGCTGTAGAAGAGAGCGTGGCAGGGTGTCACCACAATGTTGTTCAAGTTAAAACCCTTATTGCTTTTGCTGAATTTTGAGGGCACTGTAAACCTATGGCTTACAAATAATAGGCATCGCAATCCGATCTTCGTTGCTAACTGTGTGAAAATACGAAAGAGAGCCTCTCATTAGGTAAAGTCCCCACAGCGTGACCGCCCTAATGCAATCAACCATGCCATCAAGACTTATTATAATCGGTGACCATTACACCCTCAGCCGTCCCTCCCCTCGGCAACGGACCACGAACCACGTGTCAGGAAAACGTGACCTTGACGGTCATAAGGACGTGTCAGGAGTCGGGAGTAAAGGCGGTGGGGGGGGGGGGGCAGTCGGCGGGAGGGGCGCTGAAGACTTAGGGCGGGGGCGTAATTCCTGTGACAATTTTTTTAAGCAACACGCAAGTTTTTCCCACCCATCAATCGCAGCTCTGTCGCCATGGAGACGAGGCACACGAGGTTAAATGGAAACGTTCCTTGCGTGTCTTGTCATACTAAGCACGTAAATAATGTGACGTCACAAAGGGCTCAGCCCGGCAGGTTCATTAGGTCCATGCTTTTATGTGTGCTGTATATATAAGCCAAGGGGCTGAGACGGAGGATGTATGGACGTCGTGACGTCAGAACGAAACGTGATCGAGCGGGACAAAGTACTGCTCCTTGTCCTACAAATGGCGTGTCCGTGATACAGGGCGGGCGGAGTGGGTGACTAATGGCCGATCGCCCAGATCATACTGAGTTTTCATAGAGTTTCCATAGAATGTCCATAGAGTTTCCATATATCTTCCGGGGGGCCTCCCTATTGTAGTGATTAGCGTACTCGACCGCAGATCAATAGGTCCTGGGTTCGAATCCGGACTCGGGCACATAATCTGGGGCATGTCTCATCCTTTCATCCTTCATCGTCCCGAAGGTTCCTTGGCCCGATTTAGCTTTCATGTGCACAAAAGTGGCCTAAACCATCAACATTTGATCAGAATTTCCATAGAGTTTCTAAAGAAAGCGCACGTCACGACAGTGCATGGTACAAGGTCGCCCTGGGTGAGTCCAACATCAGCTCCGTCTCGGCTGAACCAGCACAACCGTTGGGCAGACCTTCACATCTCATGCTGCTAATGTTATTGTCCAAAGGTTTTTGCTCCGCCGCTACTCTCACTTCGCAGCAGACAACCGGTGCGAAGGTCAGCATGCCGGCAAGGCTTCCAAAGTTCCTTCAATGCGAAGTTTTAGATCTTTGAATATCACCTTATATAGTGCCGTGCCGTCGGTATCCCTTCGTATACCGCTTGCAGGAGTCTTCTTACACAATATATTCCAGCATTTGTCAAACCACTCGTTCGCTTGTCGCAGAGAACATAGCGTACGTGTGTTAAATCCGGAGCTAGATGTTGCGCCTGCCGTCAGTTGTAAGGCCGGTATCAGTAGCTGATCTAGGGGGGGGGGGTTAGGGAACGTTGTATGTTCTGGTCCCCCCCCCCTTGGGAACCAGAACATACAACATACATGTTAATATATATGTTAAAGTCCCAAGTCTTCAGAGAGCACCCCCCCCACCCCTTGGGAACCTGAACATACACTGTTGAAGTCGGCTTCTCCGAGCACGCCGTCCCCCCACCCGGTCGCAAGTTTTTCAGAGAGCGCACACCTCGGTCGGACGTTTTCAGAGAGCAACCCCCCGCCCCCACCCTTGGCAAATTCCTAGATCCGCCCCTGGGTATGGAAACTATTCAAACTCGATGGGGACTATGCAAACTCTATAGAAATTCTATGAAAACTCTATGGAAATACTATAAAAACTCGATAGGAAAACTTTAAGAATTTCCATAGAAAAATCGATAGAAACCTGTAGAATTGTTTTTAGTGAAATTCTGTAAGATTTTTGCCTGTGGGGTGTATTGATGTCTGATAAACTTAATGCCATGATTCGCGTAATAAATCTAGGAAGTGAGAATTAACTTCATGTATCGTTTCACATAAAGAGTACTTCTACAAACCTGCAAACGTACCTGATCATAACCGGCTACGAGAGTAAAAAAAAATGGCTCTGTCGAAATATTATCTCTATATAAGTTCTATAGAAACCAATTGCTCTATAGAAGTATCCCTACATCTTCTATAGAAATAATGTTTTCTATAGAAATATCTGCTTACGTTCTATGGAGTTCTATCAAATATTTTGCTACGGGAGGTTACAATTTCATAGAAAAAAACATTAGGTTTCTATGTATCTATGTATAAATACAACTTTTGCATCTGAGATACTCTGCCCAAATGATAAAAAATAACCCCCAAACAAGCAAGTGCTAGAAAAAAGTCTATCGAGCAGTGTCGGCCATTGACAGCCATCTGATTGGCACCACGTTGACGCGCCTGCTCCAGTCTGCTCCAGTCTGCTCTCAAGTTAGGTCATCGACAGTCAGACCGCCTGGTAGCCCTGCGGCCCGGTGATTTAATGTGGCTTCTCCATGGCGGATCAAGGGTTGGGCGGCGCCTGTTCCCTTCTCATGGTACTCGAGGGTATTCCCCTGCTCTTTTTGGAGAAGAGCACTGTCATCCTGCGCCATGATAGATATTCGCCGAGTGGGGCGTGAACCCTCAGCGCCGGGGGTGGGCTGACGAGAGGCATTGGCGGTCAGTGGGTCATAACACATCGATGTCATGGTGAGTCGGCGGTAATCCGGCGGTAATCCCGTCGTCTGGGTGGTCGCACAACACCGGATTATCCCCACGAAACATGCCGCATTCCTCTCTTGGCATCTTGCATTGTCGCGAAATATGACGGTGTCCAACTTAATTCGGCCGAACTATCTATTTCTCTCTCTTTGTTCTTTTCCTTTCTCTCTCTCTCTTTGTTCTTTTCCTTTCTCTCTCTCTCTCTTTCTTTGTTTATTTCCCTTATACCTCTCTCTCTCTCTCTCTGCTTCTCTCGTTCTCTCTCTCTCTCTCTGTCATTATTTTGCACTACTTGGTTTTACGGCTCATGCCACGCAGCATAAACTATAGCTATTCAGCCGGCTATTTGACGCCACTATGTTAAACAACATGTGAGCATGCCCCAATTTAATATGCTGAGTGTGTTTTCCCCCTGATGCAGCAAAATTTATTCCGTCAGGGGGAGTCCTAGTTATTGCTGCATTCAGGGCACATGGCGGTCTGAAACAGAGGCGACGTCCGATAGCAACAACTCGGATACAATTACTTTCCTTCAAGATATTTCACTATAAATGATATCATGATTTTTTATGTATCATGACATCAAGATTTTTTATGTATCATGACATCAAGATTTTTTATGTATCATGACATCAAGATTTTTTATGTATCATGACATCAAGATTTTTTATGTATCATGACATCAAGATTTTTTATGTATCATGACATCAAGATTTATTTATGTATCATGAAATCAAGATTTTTTATGTATCATGACATCAAGATTTTTTATGTATCATGACATCAAGATTTTTTTATGTATCATGACATCAAGATTTTTTATGTATCATGACATCAAGATTTTTTATGTATCATGACATTTGAAATAAAAACCTTGTTTAATCTTCTGAGAAAAATGTATACAAAAAGTTCACTATATATGAGAAAGGTTTGACCAGTTCTCTCTAATTAACAAGGTTTGTTATAGCCGTTTGCATGTTATTTATTTTGTTCTGTATTTGTACGATAGTCGTGGTGCCTGAAGTTACCAATAAATTCTGATACAAGGTGACACATTTAAGAGCTTTACGTAAAAGTAAGGGATTGTGTGGACTGTTTAAGTAGACGACCCAAGTTCCTACTAAATATGACTATATATATGATGCACGTGAAGAGATAGAAGTTGTGTCGCTGCCGTTAAATCCTAAAATTCCGTGATTCATTGTACCTATTAATACGTAGCGAAACGATTCACATACCATGAATTTGCATGCGACCTTAGAATGCCGGTCCTGTTGCATACGTTATGTGCCAGCATTATGTCTGCGCCTCGAACAAACCCCAATCATGTTGGAGGCAACTCATGACCTTTTCCAGACATTGACAGCTACCGTAACTCGGGACTTTGGAGGTTCATATTAACTAATCATGTCGGTAAAGGCAATTTGAAAGTGAATGTAAAGTAGATTGAATCTTGGTATATGGCGTCTTTTACAGGCAATTTAATCTGATATTTCAGCCGCTTGGATTACAAGATGCATAGGACATCAGAGCTTAATGTGGCTGACGTGACTGGACCGACAATACTATTTCATGCAGCCATATCGGGAATAACAAAACGAGAATTGTTTACGACAAAGAGGAATACCGGAGCGCGAAATATAAAATTTAAATCCTAGATATTAAGACCGACGTCATGATAAAATGTCCCCCTGGTGAGAACGTTTTCCCACCAGGGTGCTATGCCCGGATCCACTTCGACAAAACTCTAATTGTGGATTCTCAAAAACGTGTATTAAAAGCCTACGGAAGTGATGCCCAGAATTACAAAACGAATGATGGAAGTCAATGGGAGTTAGAGTTCTTCGCTCGTTTTAAGGGATAACCGACCACTCTACGGCACGCGAAGGGGCACTGACTAAAGATGGATTCCTCACATTATCTTCGTCCTAAAGCTTCGGTTTTGTGCCGGTCGCTGGTCATAAATATGTGTGCACTAAATAGGCTTTCGCGTACTGACAATGTAGGCACCCTATGCAATCAGGCAATGTTTTTTCACGTGCAATCCCACGACGTCAGTTTCGAAACAATCAATCGTCATCTCCGTCTTCACCCGTCTTAGCTTGGATCATATTTTCGATGATGATGCAACGTAGCATTCATTAAATCGTTTATGTCTTAGCACGATCTAATAGATATATGCAAGAAAACCAATTGACAACATATACACATAAAAAATGTGAAAGAAATCTCGTGCAGAGACTTTTAGAAAGCTACAGTCACATATTCAGTCCGAGAAAATCATGAATGATTGCGAATATTAAAACACAACGCAAGAATTTCAATTTTTGTCTATGAACATTTTGCTTCTGTACAACGCATGTTTGATACACATATTATCAAAAAGATCAAATATATTTGTATTGTGTGTTAGAGAAAACTCCAGTTTATTATCATGGTTTCAATGATTGTCTCTTAATAACAGCCCATCTCAAGCTGAATGCCCATGATGTTGGCATTGTGTGATTCTACCCCCTGACCTGAGCTGCTTTACGCCATCATACCATAAAGGTGGCACCGGTGCGGTGAAAGACAGGACGGCCAATTGTGCCGACTGGCCGGTCAAGGGCAATAAATGCGAAGACGCCGGTATTCGCTGGGCTTTGTGAACCCACCCCATCCCAACTACGGTAAAGAAAACGAACAAAGCTTATCTCCCTAGCGATCTAAGGGCGAATTAAGTAGACATAAAATACAACCGCAATGCCGGCCCAAATCACGTGACCGTAAGGTCTTGGCCATTGTCTATTTGCTCAGCTCTTTGCCCGGATTTCGTTGGTGCTTGATGTAAATCAGCCTGAGAGGATGGAATTCTGTAGGCTTGGAGGGCCGCCAGCAGTCGTTAAACCTTTGTGACGTGTCGGAGCGACACAGGACAAAGGCATCGGCGGGGGAAGTTCCCTTGATACAGGACACATTTGATATATTATTGAAGTTTTCTAGTCGCTTCTCAAAGCACGAATGTTCATTTTTGCTTTCTTCTTGCGAAGCTTGAAAAGATATATATATATATATATATTATTGCAGTCTCCTTCGGTAAGTGGTCCGATACTGTATTGCGGTAACCGACATATAAATAAAACTGTCCAGAAACGACTGAATCCCCTTGATATCCTAGTGCCTTTTAAACTCTATATCCTGAACATGGTCAGAGTTTGATGTCAGCGAACAGCACCAGTTCCAAGTAACCACCGCCCTAATGCGGTGCCACAGTGCTGCGCTCTCGTGGGAGCAGAACCCAATGTCATTATATCCATTAACATACCATTCCGTATTGCATTTGCGCCCCGAGCAAAATTCGATTTGTATCATGGCTTTACAGGTCAATTGGAAACAAGAAAAGGGTGAACGCGACTTCGGACCTTTCCTGCGAACGGTTTTGTACTTGTAGTGTATTCTGTCCTCCATGGACAATACCGTACAACGCATGAGCTGTGTCCTTCGTAACTGACACATACCCAGGGATATAAATAATCACGCCCATACCCACGTTCTGGTTCCATCCTGCCACCCCTCGACCAATGCTGGACCGTAGCTCTCCTGTAATAAAACCATGTTTCTTAACGGCCGGTTGGCTGGCCAAGTTTTTGCAGATGGGCTCAGCGGGTTGGCGTTATAACGAGAGGAGCAATGCGCTAATGGTGAAGTCTTGTCAGGACGCCATTATTCGGAAACAAACTCAATTTACAAAACCGTGGGTGGGTGCATCTCATTATAGTTGTTGTTGTCAGTGTTTACCGATAAGACTATGTATGTATCTACGAATGCTATATTTATTATGCAGCATTCCAGATTGGCATCGGTAAAAGTAAACAATGGAGAGGGTAAAGACCACGCGTCAGTACCCGAATGTAGATGACATCACATGACGGCACAAGGACCACAGGGAAAGTGTATTTACACAGGTGGTATTGTCAAACCACTCGTTCGCCTGTCGCAGAGAACATAGCGTACGTGTGTTAAATCCGGAGCTAGATGTTGTGCCTGCTGTCAGTTGTAAGGCCGGTATCAGTGGCTGATCTAGGGGGGGGGGGGGGTTAGGGAACGTTGTATGTTCTGGTCCCCCCCCCCTTGGGAATCAGAACATACAACATACATGTGAATATATATGTTAAAGTCCCAAGTCTTCAGAGAGCACCCCCCCCCCTTGGGAACCTGAACATACACTGTTGAAGTCGGCTTCTCCGAGCACGCCGTCCCCCCACCAGGTCGCAAGTTTTTCAGAGAGCGCACACCTCGGTCGGACGTTTTCAGAGAGCAACCCCCCCCCCCCCACCCTTGGCAAATTCCTAGATCCGCCCCTGGGTATGGAAACTAGTCAAACTCGATGGGGACTATGCAAACTCTATAGAAATTCTATGAAAACTCTATTCAAATACTATAAAAACTCGATAGGAAAACTTTAAGAATTTCCATAGAAAAATCGATAGAAACCTGTAGAATTGTTTTTAGTGAAATTCTGTAAGATTTTTGCCTGTGGGGTGTATTGATGTCTGATAAACTTAATGCCATGATTCGCGTAATAAATCTAGGAAGTGAGAATTAACTTCATGTATCGTTTCACATAAAGAGTACTTCTACAAACCTGCAAACGTACCTGATCATAACCGGCTACGAGAGTAAAAAAAAATGGCTCTGTCGAAATATTATCTCTATATAATTTCTATAGAAACCAATTGCTCTATAGAAGTATCCCTACATCTTCTATAGAAATAATGTTTTCTATAGAAAGATCTGCTTACGTTCTATGGAGTTCTATCAAATATTTTGCTACGGGAGGTTACAATTTCATAGAAAAAAACATTAGGTTTCTATGTATCTATGTATAAATACAACTTTTGCATCTGAGATACTCTGCCCAAATGATAAAAAATAACCCCCAAACAAGCAAGTGCTAGAAAAAAGTCTATCGAGCAGTGTCGGCCATTGACAGCCATCTAATTGGCACCACGTTGACGCGCCTGCTCCAGTCTGCTCCAGTCTGCTCTCAAGTTATGTCATCGACAGTCAGACCGCCTGGTAGCCCTGCGGCCCGGTGATTGAATGTGGCTTCTCCATGGCGGATCAAGGGTTGGGCGGCGCCTGTTCCCTTCTCATGGTACTCGAGGGTATTCCCCTACTCTTTTTGGAGAAGAGCACTGTCATCCTGCGCCATGATAGATATTCGCCGAGTGGGGCGTGAACCCTCAGCGCCGGGGGTGGGCTGACGAGAGGCATTGGCGGTCAGTGGGTCATAACACATCGATGTCATGGTGAGTCGGCGGTAATCCGGCGGTAATCCCATCGTCTGGGTGGTCGCACAACACCGGATTATCCCCACGAAACATGCCGCATTCCTCTCTTGGCATCTTGCATTGTCGCGAAATATGACGGTGTCCAACTTAATTCGGCCGAACTATCTTTCTCTCTCTCTCTTTGTTCTTTTCCTTTCTCTCTCTCTCTCTTTCTTTGTTTGTTTCCCTTATACCTCTCTCTCTCTCTCTCTCTGCTTCTCTCGTTATCTCTCTCTCTCTGTCATTATTTTGCACTACTTGGTTTTACGGCTCATGCCACGCAGCATAAACTATAGCTATTCAGCCGGCTATTTGACGCCACTATGTTAAACAACATGTGAGCATGCCCCAATTTAATATGCTGAGTGTGTTTTCCCCCTGATGCAGCAAAATTTATTCCGTCAGGGGGAGTCCTAGATATTGCTGCAGTCAGGGCACATGGCGGTCTGAAGCAGAGGCGACGTCCGATAGCATAAACTCGGATACAATTACTTTCCTTCAAGATATTTCACTATAAATGATATCATGATTTTTTATGTATCATGACATCAAGATTTTTTATGTATCATGATATCAAGATTTTTTATGTATCATGACATCAAGATTTTTTATGTATCATGACATCAAGATTTTTTATGTATCATGACATCAAGATTTTTTATGTATCATGATATCAAGATTTTTTATGTATCATGACATCAAGATTTTTTGTGTATCATGACATCAAGATTTATTTATGTATCATGAAATCAAGATTTTTTATGTATCATGACATCAAGATTTTTTTGTGTATCATGACATCAAGATATTTTATGTATCATGACATCAAGATTTTTTATGTATCATGACATCTGAAATAAAAACCTTGTTTAATCTTCTGAGAAAAATGTATACAAAAAGTTCACTATATATGAGAAAGGTTAGACCAGTTCTCTCTAATTAACAAGGTTTGTTATAGCCGTTTGCATGTTATTTATTTTGTTCTGTATTTGTACGATAGTCGTGGTGCCTGAAGTTACCAATAAATTCTGATACAAGGTGACACATTTAAGAGCTTTACGTAAAAGTAAGGGATTGTGTGGACTGTTTAAGTAGACGACCCAAGTTCCTACTAAATATGACTATATATATGATGCACGTGAAGAGATAGAAGTTGTGTCGCTGCCGTTAAATCCTAAAATTCCGTGATTCATTGTACCTATTAATACGTAGCGAAAAGATTCACATACCATGAATTTGCATGCGACCTTAGAATGCCGGTCCTGTTGCATACGTTATGTGCCAGCATTATGTCTGCGCCTCGAACAAACCCCAATCATGTTGGAGGCAACTCATGACATTTTCCAGACATTGACAGCTACCGTAACGCGGGACTTTGGAGGTTTATATTAACTAATCATGTCGCTAAGGTCAATTTTAAAGTGAATGTAAAGTAGATTGTATCTTGGTTTATGGCGCCTTTTACAGGCAATTTAATCTGATATTTCAGCCGCTTGGATTACAAGATGCATAGGACATCAGAGCTTAATGTGGCTGACGTGACTGGACCCACAATACTATTTCATGCAGCCATATCGGGAATAACAAAACGAGAATTGTTTACGACAAAGAGGAATACCGGAGCGCGAAATATAAAATTTAAATCCTATATATTAAGACCGACGTCATGATAAAATGTCCCCGTGGTGAGAACGCTTTCCCACCAGGGTGCTATGCCCGGATCCACTTCGACAAAACTCTGATTGTGGATTCCCAAAAACGTGTATTAAAACCCTTCGGAAGTGATGCCCAGAATTACAAAACGAATGATGGAAGTCAATGGGAGTTCGAGTCCTTCGCTCGTTTCAAGGGATAACCGACCACTCTACGGCAAGCGAAGGGGCACTGACTAAAGGTGGATTCCTCACATTATCTTCGTCCTAAAGCTTCGGTTTTGTGCCGGTCGCTGGTCATAAATATGTGTGCACTAAATAGGCTTTCGCGTACTGACAATGTAGGCACCCTTTGCAATCAGTCAATGTTTTTTCACGTGCAATCCCACGACGTCAGTTTCGAAACAATCAATCGTTATCTCCGTCTTCACCCGTCTTAGCTTGGATCATGTTTTCGATGATGATGCAACGTAGCATTCATTAAATCGTTCATGTCTTAGCACGATCTAATAGATATATACAAGAAAAACAATTGACAACATATACACATAAAAAATGTGAAAGAAATCTCGTGCATAGCATTTTAGAAAGCTACAGTCAACGCAAGATTTTCAATTTTTGTCTATGAACATTTTGCTTCTGTACAACGCATGTTTGATACACATATTATCAAAAAGATCAAATATATTTCTATTGTGTGTTAGAGAAAACTCCAGTTTATTATCATGGTTTCAATGATTGTCTCTTAATAACAGCCCGTCTCAAGCTGAATGCCCATGATGTTGGCATTGTGTGATTCTACCCCCTGACCTGAGCTGCTTTACGCCATCATACCATAAAGGTGGCACCGGTGCGGTGAAAGACAGGACGGCCAATTGTGCCGACTGGCCGGTCAAGGGCAATAAATGCGAAGACGCCGGTATTCTCTGGGCTTTGTGAACCCACCCCATCCCAACTACGGTAAAGAGTCGACTGCGGAATTGGCCAAAAAAGACCCCGCACTAGATACCAAACGAACAAAGCTTATCTCCCTAGCGATCTAAGGGCGAATTAAGTAGACATAAAATACAACCGCAATGCCGGCCCAAATCACGTGACCGTAAGGTCTTGGCCATTGTCTATTTGCTCAGCTCTTTGCCCGGATTTCGTTGGTGCTTGATGTAAATCAGCCTGAGAGGATGGAATTCTGTAGGCTTGGAGGGCCGCCAGCAGTCGTTAAACCTTTGTGACGTGTCGGAGCGACACAGGACAAAGGCATCTGCGGGGGAAGTTCCCTTGATACAGGACACATTTGATATATTATTGAAGTTTTCTAATCGCTTCTCAAAGCACGAATGTTCATTTTTGCTTTCTTCTTGCGAAGCTTGAAAAGATATATATATATATATATATATATATTATTGCAGTCTCCTTCGGTAAGTGGTCCGATACTGTATTGCGGTAACCGACATATAAATAAAACTGTCCAGAAACGACTGATTCCCCTTGATATCCTAGTGCCTTTTAAACTCTATATCCTGAACATGGCCAGAGTTTGATGTCAGCGAACAGCACCAGTTCCAATTTACCACCGCCCTAATGCGGTGCCACAGTGCTGCGCTCTCGTGGGAGCAGAACCCAATGTCATTATATCCATTAACAAACCATTCCGTATTGCATTTGCGCCCCGAGCAAAATTCGATTTGTATCATGGCTTTACAGGTCAATTGGAAACAAGAAAAGGGTGAACGCGACTTCGGACCTTTCCTGCGAACGGTTTTGTACTTGTAGTGTATTCTGTCCTCCATGGACAATACCGTACAACGCATGAGCTGTGTCCTTCGTAACTGACACATACCCAGGGATATAAATAACCACGCCCATACCCACGTTCTGGTTCCATCCTGCCACCCCTCGACCAATGCTGGACCGTAGCTCTCCTGTAATAAAACCATGTTTCTTAACGGCCGGTTGGCTGGCCAAGTTTTTGCAGATGGGCTCAGCGGGTTGGCGTTATAACGAGAGGAGCAATGCGCTAATGGTGAAGTCTTGTCAGGACGCCATTATTCGGAAACAAACTCAATTTACAAAACCGTGGGTGGGTGCATCTCATTATAGTTGTTGTTGTCAGTGTTTACCGATAAGACTATGTATGTATCTACGAATGCTATATTTATTATGCAGCATTCCAGATTGGCATCGGTAAAAGTAAACAATGGAGAGGGTAAAGACCACGCGTCAGTACCCGAATGTAGATGACATCACATGACGGCACAAGGACCACAGGTAAAGTAAATATTTACCGCCACGCACGATGCTTCAGGCACTACAGGGCTGATGGGAACACATGTATTGGTATTGTTTGGGGGCGTGGGGCGTCGTTAAGGTGCTGTCTAGAAGTGAGCGTCAGGTTGTGATCTGGTCCTGACACGGGACATATCACGTAAAGCAGGTGTTGTCAGCCAGGAATACCACGGCATTCATCATCTGGCCATGGTGGGGGCTATCCGTGGATTACGCACCAGAATAATGCAGTCAATGCTTGATATCTGACAAAATAACGGGTATGGTAAGCATCCAATGTAATCATTGTCAAACGGTTACATGATTTGTATAAAAATGCCACCATTGCTTGTAAAGCAAAAAATGTAATTCTGATTGTTTCTTGTCATTTTGACAGTCAAATATGCACTTTTTTCGGCAACCTTGATACAATATCACCATTTATTTGGATGCGCAAATATAGTGTCCACGAATCAGTTTAACAATGTTGGATATGTGACCTGGTAATAACGAAGGTTTGGTGCTCAGTTGCATCTACATCGAATTTGTAAAAAGTATTATTTAAGCGATTGTAAAATGTGGCCCCAATTTTTATAGGGAGGCAGAGAGGCATGCAAATCATTCTTACAGAAAACAAATCTAACATGGTTTAAAGTAATCGTGAATGGCGGTGTAAGGGGCACCATTGTCTAAGTGACTGACGTGTTATGAGCGATATTAGAAGCCAAAAGACCCTGTTATCAGCAAGATGGAGAAGTACCTGCCCCAAGAGAAACTGCGCCCTCTGGCGGCCGTCCGGTCGGAGATAGATAAAAGCCTAAATTGAAAAGAATACAGCCGACGGACTGGGCGGAGTTATCATGCTGCTTCCAGTGGCTTTGGGGCATCAGGCCAAGCGATATGTCACCCTCCAACATCGCAATAACTAAGGTCGAAGGTCTGGCATAAAGCTCTTCATGTACCGTATCCAACACGTACATGTAAATGTTCTTGCGGAGATGGAGGGCGTTGTCTCTCATGAAATGATAAATTCCGAATTTGCTTTAATGTTTCAGGGAAAATGGTGTATTCCCCCTATTCGTTCCCATAGCCATTAGCTCCATCTCGCGATCAGCAGCACAAATGTTCTCCCTCTGCAGGATAAAAATACCATGTCCTTCTCCGTCAAGCACGTGGACCCCGTCTCATTTGATCTTCCCATTGATTCCCAAAATGTCCCTAAAGCCACTAAGCAACCAAATTGCAATGTTGTTCGATGATTTGCAAGGATGCGTCTAAATCTGTCTTGAAGGCACACAAAGACCTACATAGAATCAGAGGCACTATGTTGGAAACCGAAAAGTATTTCAATCTCCTGGTATTCGATTCCATTTATTCTGTGTCAATGAAATTAATATGGACATATCAGAATGTAGATCTAAAGCATGCATAGTATATTCAATGAGCTCAGAGAGGTACATCAGTCAAACACAACCTTCTTAATATAAGTCGAACAACATTCTTAATAATAGTCGAACGACATTTTAACATCCATAAATGATCCAGAACATTACCTTAGTGACCAATGTGATCCAGTGTGACGCTATGGAAATACACGCTCCTGCACATTAATGCTGTGCATTAGATTCGCTCTTTGTTTCACTTCTATATATGCTTAGCATGATCTCTATAAGTGAGAATCATCATAGAGAATCATCATTTATTTCGACCAGGAAAGAAAAAGAGGATACCGTAAATGGGCCAGTATATTGTAATATAATGCTTTGGTATGTATACTGATAGATAATTAATCGTTGCAATCGTTAATCGTTTGCCGCTCCGTTCATTCTATTCAAGTTGCGATAACTCTCGAGGCAATAATGATAAAGGCCAAACTCGTTGGCAAACCACAAACCACTAAATGTATTAAAAGTAACAAAATAATGTAAATCACAGTGGCGTCGACTAATACGATAGACCAACCTCCAGCGCGATGGTATGAGATAATGTTATGACCCTATGCGGCCGGAATGGATTTGGATTGAAGACTTTACAATGATGACATAACTTAACTTTAACGTAAATTTATTGTTATGTATGAAGCCCTGCGCCTACATACATCTAGCTTAACGCCTTAAAAAAACAAATAACTGCCTGCAAGTTGTCCCCTGTTTGTATCCAAATTGAATATGCCCTCGTCAAGTTACGATTCAACAAGGCTAGATGTGTGACAATAGTCAGAAATTTATTAATACCGTAGGAAATAACCGTTTATATGGTCGGGTGACGTAGTTTGATGATGCAACAACCATGTCGACTTTTACAGGCAATTAAATTTCTGTGAGATATCCGCCATTTCGCATGGATTACAAGATGCAGTATACATTCGAGTTTCTTGTGTGTCGTGTCTAGACAGAGAGACCGGAAATGGAGTTTAAAATTTAATTTAATTGTGTCATATCTGGAGTAATAGAACGAGGATTCGTTATCGCGAAATCAGTACGGTTTTGCGACTGCGACTATAATAAAATCAATGTTTATCGATGGTAAACACCTTATTATTAATATATTAGTAGACAACCGTCCGTGGGGCCTCTTTGGCTCATTTCGGTATTTAGCGAGTTGGTGGATTGAAAGGAGCTGTCACACCCGGGGACGATTTCCCTCAGACCTCCCTTTCATCACTGGTTTAGTAAATCGTTATCTTTATTGCCTCTTATGATGAGATTAATTATTGTCATGCTTTTATACTGTCCATTGCCTAATCGAGATCCTATTGATCCTTAGTTGTTAGGGCATAACTGTCATGGTATTGGTCTTCAGAACTGTCATAATGGGCTGATTAGTAAACTTAGACTTTTTATGTGCCATATTATTCTGTCGCGCAATAAAATGCCAATGTTAAAAACATGTTTTTGATGTCTTGTATCGGTAGAATCTCTTACCATATCACTATGGTTTTATTTGCATTAATTATACGTGTTCGCTCATCAATATACGTTTAATCGATGTGGGGCATGTCAGGCGCCCTCTCACAAACCAATTTGATTTAGTTTAGTAATGGCCGGCTGAAAATGCAAGCAAGTCACGATTGTAATTCAATTCGCTGCCCACCACCAATGTCTGAGGTTTTTGGCCCACCGAATTGATACGGCTACGAGTGGTTAGCCCTGAATCCCGGCCAGATCGAATCCGGCGTATGGTGATTATTTAATGGCGATGAATTGCTCATGTTTAGTATTAGCAAATCAGTCATAAATTACCATACCACTATATCCATTGATGTGCATAAGAAAGAAGTTCATAGAGTATGATAAAACCCCATTTAGTAATCGACATGACTTAACATTTACCGACCGTCAGCATCTAGGTTATGCGATTGCTCGCCTTATTTCTTAGGGTGTTGGGTAAATAAAGACTCCATGAATGAAACGTCTGCGTGGTGAGGACGCTCCCCGCCAGAATGATATTACCTGATGCACTTTCTTGTGGATTCCCCAAGAGGCGTATTGAAACTGCAAGACTTGGATCCACGTGTGGAAGTAATTCCAGTATTACAATACGAATGGGGGGAATGCAACCCTTGCATCGGACAACCTAGACTAATGAAACCGTTATATTGCTTTACATTGTGTACCATAGTTACTCGTACCGGTGAAGTCCGTGTCATTCTGAAAACTGATGCTCGTCCGTGTGATTCTTGATTTGACTCTTTTAGTCGGCCGCCATATAGATACGCTTAGAGTCAATAACTATTTGCTCTATTAAAGTTCACATATGTCGACAAACATTTTGTTTTACTCCATTCAAGTCAGGTAACTCAATGACCAGCCCGCCGAAGCAGACGATAACATAAACAAATGTGTCTAATACTTACCATTATGATAAATGTTCCAATCTGTGTTGCCAGACCAAGAAGACCAAGAATTAGTTTTTATTTTAATCTCTAACACCTGAGTAATCATATACCTATATTCAATGCACATGCAATAACATAGAACATGTCAGAACAGTATAAAATGTCGTGCATGACATTCTGCAACAGATCCACTATATTATGTTACTCAAATCCCCCTCAAATCATCCCTCGTCCAACCCAATACCGCATATCGCTCCAGTTCAGCACAGTCCATCGCGCAACCGGTTAAATGACTCTTCACGGAATAAAATACCAGCACGGGCATCATGTGAAGCTTGTCATATTTTTTTATGTTGGCCGATCGTCTGTTCATGATGACGTAGAACAATCTACTGCCATGGAAACTGAAAGTTGAATGCAGAGCGTGTCTATTTCGCGGCAAACTTGAAAGAGTCAAATCAAGGATCACACGAACGAGCCTCACGTTTCAAAATGACACTTTTTTTGTCGAGCTAAATGATTCAACATGCCCCTAATTAGACAGGCCTAGCTGTCCTTTGATGGTTTTCCTAACTGGCTGCCCGGTCGTCCACCAAATCTTTGTAGCATGGTTCAGTGGTCCAGGTGACCAAATGTCGTTTTAATGATGAAAGGGTTTGTGTCATAACGAGAGGACCAGTTTGCTAATGGTGAAATCAAGACAGGATGTGAGAACCCGTTCATCTCATCAAATTGTGTGTGGGTGTATATCCTTTCAGGCTGAGAGTTGTGCGCGTTCAAGGTTATAGTGACAAAAGTACCAGGAACTTGCCGCTCACTTCCTTCGTGCACCCCATTCAATTGTACCCACCCCTCGCACAAGGCTAGTGCCAATGGTAAAGGGGGCAGAGAATATGGCCAAAGTGTAAGGCGACGGCCCTCAACCTTACCGCACTTTGACTATCAAAGCCGCCAATGTTTCATGCGTAGATAAAAGGAAATATGTTTCGTTCACGCATTCTATTGGAATTTGTTTGGTTACTACGAAATATGACATTTGAGCGCTGATTGGTAAGCTTCCTAGCGTACAGTTATTTCATACTTCATGTTCCCCGTCTTTTAAATTAACTGTCCCCAATTATCTCAAAACGTTACTTTCACCGCTTAAATATGCAAATATGAAAGGTCAAATACATATATGCAAATATATGCAGCTCCTCAAATTGTTCAAATGTTTATATTATTGTACTAGGAATCAGTAATTTTTTGTTTTCACTCCTTGGTTAATAATGTTGAGCAAACCACGCCACACCTGGAGAAGCACAGGGGAGAAAATTTGCGACCAGGATACCACAATACGTTCCCTGGCATAACGTTTCACCGCGATACGGATGGATGAATATTCCAATTATTCCTCTTCCAGTTGTGATTATCGTCCTTGTTGGCGTTCCTACTTGTGTAGTTGTCATGACGACTCAATTATTTGGACCGCTGTGTGATGTAGGTCCAAATGCTTTGTAACCTTCAAAGCGCCATGTTTATGTTGCCATAGCAACATAAACACAGAAAAACTCTTCACCATATGCATGGAAAGGGAAACATCGACTTTGCCACACGGTACCTGAGCTCGTATTTATTTCTTTGCGCGATATCGTAGCAACTGTAGACATTTGGATTATTCCATTAACTCCTTCCCACTCACGGATGCCTTTTGACGCCTTAGTGGGGAGGCGTCAAAAGGCGTCTGTGAGTGGGAAAGAGTTAAGATCTCCCATAATTCATCTGAAAGAGGAACCGTGCGAATTAACATACAACATCACCGTTTAGATGATTGACGGGAGTTGGGAGGACGCTTTAATTGTAAGGTTATATCAGGCGAAGGGAAGTTAAAGGAAGGAAGATGCCACGTTCTGGTACATTCTATACAGAGAGTGGCATGGGATATGGGCATGGGTCAATGAAAGCTGAAGTCCCCATCGACGAGTCATATTTCTGAATGCTTGAGTTACACAAAACGGTTTACCAGCTAAAGTCATGGCTCCGATAACTTTAAAAGACCCCCCCCCCCCGCTTCCGCCCCTCCATCACTCACCCATCTTCACTTGTCGCAATGGCTTGGATATCCGAGCTTTGAGCAACTGTCAACTGTCTCCTTGTCCCCCAGACTGCCGGTTCTCTCATAGCAAGGGCATGGATCAATCTCCCAGAACATGGCGCCCCCTACATCGAATCAACCATTTATTTTGATGACATCCGCCCCCCCCCCCCCCCGCCCCCCCGGTCAAGACCAAGAACCGAATTTAAGGGTTTTTACTTTGTTGTCTCCTTGGCTATAAAAAGGCCATCAAAGCTCAGTTTTTGGGTCTGGATCTAGTGCTGGAAAGCGATGCCCCGGGGTGACATTGTGGCCGGTTTTCTGAGGTTATTACGTGGCCTTAGCTCTTCGTTTTCTTGTGCCTGACACTCGTGTGCTTTAGGAAAGAAGCTTTATTTGGCACTAATCAGATCCATGGGACAGAATACATGTACAATCGATCAGACTACGGATAAATGATTTCGAATTTGCATTGCATGATACACAAGTACAGCGACATTCGGTATAGTTCTGTACACTTCATTCTTAAGCTTGGACTTTAATAAATTCAGAAATACTTGTTTAATTTGATTAGTAGCTGGCCCAGTCCCAATACAGTTCTGCCTAACATCTGCATATAAGGGGGCAAACCATTAAAAAGTGGAAGTCATTTTCAACAATTTCGCTAGATAGATTCAAAAAATAATTACAAAATAGTTTATCTATGGACAATAGTCCCCGTTCACTTTCTGCATCTAATATAATCGACGAACAACACAAACGGGATATGGCTATTCTGTGCTAAATGACTTCAACTGAAGTCAGGTAGCGCTACGGTTAGAGAAAATTTTAAAGCGACAGTAAGTGTCCAGCTTCGAGAGGGCTTGGGTATCAGATGATCACTCCTGCTGTGCCAAATCACATTTCTATAAGAAACATGTTTGCATCGCCAACTTCCTTATTTTTCTGGCCCATGTGACCTTTACGGCATTACTTCCGACCTGACCAGTTTTAGCCAAAATTTACCACATATAAAACAACTCTGAAATTCAGAATTAAGTTTATGTGTTCGCGAAGATGTTATTTAGCCGGGTAAGGAAACAAAACCCCCCTCCAGTACAGAAACAAGAATGAACTCTTCCACGTTGACGCGTCTAGCCACCCGCTGTTTACTGAAGTCAGCCAATCAGAGACCGGCTGCTGGCTGGCGGCAAGAAGTTCTACCCAGTCGGTCATTCGGACAACAGATGCTGACGAGGTTAGAGATAAATACACTTATATTCAGTTAGAAATTGTATTAATGGTTCACTGTTTAAGAATATAATAAGGAGCCATTGTGATACAGGCGATATTTAACCCAAATATTCACAATTCTACTTCTCAGGTCTCCTTTTTATCAAAGCCTGGGGCAAGACTTCCCAATATAGTAGATTTCTTGACAATGAGTCAAGGTCATGCAACACCCCTGGGCCTATGAGCCATAACACTTTTAACTCACACTTGTGCCTAGCATTTATTGACATAACTTTCGTGTCTTGGTTTTCGGTTTAACGGATTATAAGGTGCAATTTATTCCGACGGCTATCATGCATTTTAATTTGAAGAAACCTAAAGAAGCGGTTTAGAAATAAATTTGGGTTTGGAAATCGGTAGGGCTAATGCATAGCCATACTTTTGAAACGATATATATTTCCTGTCCGGCAAATGATTTATAGTTTCGCTCACTTCAATGAGCAGTTCAGAATGCCAAAAGAAAAGTAGGCTAGGGCCTACTCAAACTTACCATTTTAGTTGAATTCCGTTAAAGAAAAACGATAGCAGTTTTTCAGTATGCCACCACGAGAAATAAGCGCTCAACCCTCTACCTACACCGAGGCCGACTCAGTGTTAGAGAAAGAAGTCTAAATGCGTGATGCGTCTGAGAACGACCCCAGCATATGGACTGCGACGGCATGACTGGTGACTTAATAGCAGCTGCGGTCAATAATCATTCAAATTGAAGTGAATTGCTTGTGTTATTGCGAAAGTAATTAGTCAGAGGCGTTTCGTTTTGGCATCATATCTTTAAAATCAAGACAATAATAATTTCTAATATGTACCTATAATGTAAATTTTTGTCCTTTGGTTATCCAGAATGAGCATTAATAATGTTGCTACATATGCTGTCTTGAGTACTATCTTTGGCTTACTTTTGGTTACTATTTTCCTACTCATAGTCTACGTATCTATATGTTCATTGCTACTGTTGTCCTATACTTTTTCATTAGGGTGTACTGGACCTACTACAGCCAAGACGAATCACCCAGATGCCTCGATTAAACTCCTCTATATAATCAGATGCCTCGATTTAACTCCTCTATATATTTAAGTTATCATGCTCCAGGAGGGTGAGTAATGTAAGAATAGCCACCAGAGAGCGATCAGACATTCTAACGTATCACATTCTCAGGACCGAAATTGACGAAATTAATTAATCTCTTTTACTCTGGCGTCCGAAAAAGGTAAAATCGTGTCGTTCAACATGATGGAATCGGTGTTAATTATTATTTACCACAAAAACTTTCAATGGCCAGCACATCTAGTGCAATGTCCGATAGGATTGTTCATGCAAATCGTGTACCATTTGTTATTGTACTTTGCCTAAATGGCTGTGACACCGTGACGTCCATTTCTATAATACGCGTAATCACATTAGTGCCACGCTACTATTTTGTTCAGTTAACTTTGTCTATTGCATGTAATTTGACAATGGATTGAGCAATTATTCCATGAGCAAAGTAAGCAATTATCCGACCTGTCAATTTCAGTGAGCATTTTATGCCAGAGCTATAAGGAAATAACTCATTCGTGCGAAAGGTTTGGCATGTGAGCTTCAACCTTGTACATGGGCCTGCGTTGTCGAGGGCTTTGATTGAATTTATGGGTTTGTGTTTTCATTAAAACCCCATGAATAAGGACGAGGATAATAGTGGCATAAGGCACATCAGTTTGAGCTTCTGTTACGGATATTACACCCCTCTCATACCTTACAAAGGAAGTATTGACATTAACTCTTGTATTCTAAATACCTAGTACTGTCTGGTTTGAATCAGTCAGTCAGCGCATGACAATAGATTTGCAACTTTGCTGTAGTTTAGAATGTTAACGCGGCATTTTTAATTGGGAACAAATAAGCTTATGTGACCGTTACAGCTCACCGCAGTAGTCCCGTCAATGACCCGTCGTAAGGTAATATAAGCGGGTAAAGACTATAGAGCGAATCACGAGTTACAGTAATTGCGGTATTTTCGCCAATCGTTAACCTGATATGTCCACGAAACAAAACTTGTTCCGTAAGCAGAGAAGCCTGGCTACAAATTTATTGACCCCTTTTCTGGATAAATTTATGAATCCTTGTATTATATATATATATTTGAACATATGGAGTAGTCTTTGGACGTATCAAACTATTCAGACTCTTGTATATAGGATTCGGAGTAGTCTTTGGTATATATATATAACATATATAGCCTATAACTGGTTCCTGATGACTTGCGAATATTACGCTTAGATCTATAAAATATAGTACACGACTTGTACTCTATTTGTTTGGCTGTTAACTGAGAATCCACTTCCCATGTTGAACAACGATGAAGGCCAGAGCATGATCATGCGTCAACTTACCTATCATGCATTTGTTACAATATAGGAAATCAGAAATGACTATGCTGGCACAATAAGACAGCAGCGGCGATAGTTGAGTGTGCCAGTTTCTTGTTTGCACTGTTTCCATCTATAACTTGCAGACAAAACGGTCAAGTCATGCATCTGACACTTTTAAGCGGTATAGTTGTAAGATGGTAACCTGAAAATAGTTAAAGGCAATAGGTCTGCTTAGCCGGGGCTGAGGACCAAACGTTGCCCAACGCCTCCATATCCATGATGCGATGATGTCTCAATGAATTACAATATGTTGTATAATTTCAGATTCCAGTAAGCTTATGACAGCCGTGTGGGCAACAATGAATGAGGTGGCCAGTAAGTAACATGCAGGCATGGTGAGAAGTGTGATTTGGTGAAGGACAATATTTCTGCTCAGCCGAGGTGGAGGACACAAAGTTGCACAATGCCTCCATATCCATGATGCGATGATGCCTCAATGAATTACAATATGTTGTATAGTTTCAATTTCCAGTAAGCTTATGACAGCCGTGCGGACAACAATGGATGAGGTGGCCTGTATGTAACATGCAGGCATGGTGAGAAGTGTGTTTTGGTGACGGGCAATAACTCTGCTCAGCTGGGGCTGAGGATCAAAAGTTGCCCAACGCATCCATATCGATTATGCAATGATAAGGCAATTATAAAAATATGTTTTATAGTTTCAGACCCTTAACAATAGTATATATATTTAATATATGAATAATAAGCTTTACAATTATGCGCCGGGGTCCCGGTATGAATTAAATAAGCTTTGCTCTGCCGCGGTAATCATTTCCTATATAACTAGCCGTATGCAAAGTAGGTGTATTTAGCTCAGCAGGGCCTGAGAAACCACTTTGCTTATTTGTGGCAACCATGATGGGATTAACTTAATTTATTGACTGAACACCGATGTCAACATCAGAAGTAGATCTGCCTAACTTAGGTAATCATGTATCATATAATCAGCCACATGTCATCTGAAAAGATGTGTGTTTAATAGAGCTGGGGCTAAGAAACTACACAACTTATTTGTTACAAACAAAATGTGAATAATTTAATTTACTATTTGAACACCGCAGTATCGGTTAAAAGCAAAGTTTCCTCGGCCGGCAACGACTCAGATCTCCTGTACGTAAGTTACATGAGGATTCACGCTGGCTACGCCCTTGGGTGGGGGTGCTGATCATACATCTGGTTATGTCTAATCAGCTGTGGCGGATGTCCCCTCACCTTTCCTGGCTTAACGATAAGAGTAATCAGCTCAGTTGAAAATTTAGTACGTGGTAACTCAAGCTGACTGAAAATGATATGTCAATTTTAGGCCAACACATTAATTCTGAGTGGTCATAATTCATTTTTAATTTCGCTCTTACTTAAACGTGCGAAATTTACCATGTATCGTCAGCATATCCACTTTTACCAATTCTAAGGTGATCAGTCCATATATATTTGGATAATGTATTTGGCATACGTACATGCCAATGTGTGCCACCTACGTACATGGCGATGTGTTCCGCCTTCGTACAGGGCGATGTGTGCCGTCTTCATACAATACATGTCAATTGGTTACGCCAACCCATAATAGGGTCACGTGGTCTATTCACGTTTATTGGCGATGCGTTCCGCCAATTACTGGCGAAGTGTTCCGCCAGTTAGTGGCGAAGTGTTCCGCCACTTTTATTTAATTTATTTGACAATTTGCTTGTCATGTAGTGTCTTTCTCACTCGGCAAATAAATTTGCCCTTTCCAATTCTATACATTGTGTTCTGTTTTCTTGCCAGGAAACAAGGTGCGGGCGAGCCAGCTTATCTTTACGAATTCGTAGCGAATAACATAAAAAACAATCTGAAATTCAGAATTAAGTCTATGTGTTCGCGAAGATGTTGTTTAGCCCGGTAAGGAAACAAAACCCCCCTCCAGTACAGAAACAAGAATGGACTCTTCCACGTTGACGCGTCTAGCCACCCGCTGTTTACTGAAATCAGCCAATGAGAGACCGGCTGCTGGCTGGCGGCAAGAAGTTCCACCCAGTCGGTCATTCGGACAACAAATGCTGACGAGGTTACCTCCTCCTCCCCACCGCCTCCTTTATAATAAGTTTTGCTTGCATTTCAGTTTTATCACTACTCGAGGAATTATTAAATTGATAAGTATAGTAGGATTTATACCATACAATTATACCATACAATTCTTCTATGTATGAACTTTCGTAATCGAACTGACGTAGAATTATTTTGATTAACAGATAACTTAACATTTAAGGAAATGGATGACCAGTGTTCCTTATTTTTCTGAACCTCATTTGTAGATGCTATCATACCTTCGATAACCCCAGCTTTCAACACAATAGAAAGCTACATTACATATCAGAATTCCAGTGACTAGCCTGAAAGCGACCATACGAAGTTTTAATCAATATTATTGAATCTCCAGACCAAGTATAAATCTTGAAATTTGTTCATTTTAATGGAAGTTTTCCCCCATTTTATTTTGGTTACTCCACTGAGGGATCGCGATTGGGAATAAATCCCAATTATATATGTACCAAGGTATTCAAATTTGAAACTTAATGCCTGTTATTGTTATATTTATGAGCATGGCGGATGTCCCCTCACCTTTCCTGGCTTAACGATAAGAGTAATCAGCTCAGTTGAAAATTTAGTACGTGGTAACTCAAGCTGACTGAAAATGATATGTCAATTTTAGGCCAACACATTAATTCTGAGTGGTCTTAATTCAATTTTAATTTTGTTCTTACTTAAACGGGCGAAATTTACCAAGTATTGTCAGCATATCCACTTTTACCAATTCTAAGGTGATCAGTCCATATATATTTGGATAATGTATTTGGCATACGTACATGCCAATGTGTGCCACCTACGTACATGGCGATGTGTTCCGCCTTCGTACAGGGCGATGTGTTCCGCCTTCATACAATACATGTCCATTGGTTACGCCAACCCATAATGGGGTCACGTGGTCTATTCACGTTTATTGGCGATGCGTTCCGCCAATTACTGGCGAAGTGTTCCGCCAGTTAGTGGCGAAGTGTTCCGCCAGTTAGTGGCGAAGTGTTCCGCCAGTTAGTGGCGAAGTGTTCCGCCACTTTTATTTAATTTATTTGACAATTTGCTTGTCATGTAGTGTCTTTCTCACTCGGCAAATAAATTTTCCATTTCCAATTCCATACATTGTGTTCTGTTTTCTTGCCAGGAAACAAGCTGCGGGCGAGCCAGCTTATCTTTACGAATTCGTAGCGAATAACATAAAGATTAATATAGAACACACATCGACTTGCAAGGAGTAAGAGAATGTTTTTCAAGATAAAAACGTGTATGCAGAAGTAGACCTGGAACCTGGGACCCAAGTGTAGATATTACATCTTTTTGTTCGGTGCCCGATCGCACAATGATATCAACAAATGCAACAAATGCAATTCCGTTTTATCCAATATCAGCTGTAACTTGGGTTTACTTGACTCATGAATGGACATAACGGTATTTAAGTGTTAATGCTGGTTTGAGATTCCTCAGCGCTTAATGAATTATTGTATTTCTGACATAATTTTTTTTTTTTTACTATTACAATTGCTATTCATGTAGCTCTTAAAATGGTTCAGACGGGACACTACAATCTATTCTCTTGAAACGCAACAAAAAAGACAAAAGAGACAAAACAGGTGATCCCAGGCAGTTTTGAGTGACCCGGCGTATCACGTAGGCTTGCGTTGAAATCACGTGCTCACATGGGATATCTTCGGTCAAATGGAACATGGCAGCGTTCATCGGTAAAATAAAGGTGGAAACATCGACTTTGTTCTTGACTCGAGTCGCAAGTCTTGAGATCTGCACAGACCCGACAAGCCATCACGTATTTCAAGTTGCGTCTAAGTACGAAATTGTTATTTCATCAGTCAGAGGCAGAGTGCTACCCCCTGTGGGAGATAAGGCCCCTTCCGGTTTGCAACTAACGTTAACGACCGTGATTTTCTCATGAAATCCGAGTAGTAAAAAAGATCATTTGACTTGTAATACCTTGTTACATGAATGTAATTATGGGGTTTTGATGTGTTCTATGAAGTAGGCCTACCTAAAAAATCATTTTTCCAAAAATTATAATTTATAAAACCAATTATGAGGTAAACTGTGTACCGGCTAATCGACTCTTTTCCCGTTTTATGATGTAAGCCTTCTAAGAAACGGCCGGTGACGGCGCTGGCCCTGCAATATATGACGTCATATCCGGTCTATTTTCCTTAGATGTCAACCATTGACATAACGACTAAAACGACTGTAAATTAGTCATTAGAGGAATCAAACCGTTGCAATAGTCTGCCCTGTCTAGAATCATATGTAAGCAGTGTCGCAACAGATATTCTTACAGTGTGAAGTGGGTTTTGTTCACCTTTTCATGTACTGTTGAAAGTGTGATGTCGGCTTCCTCTCAGGGCCCTCTGTGTCATCGAAGTTTATAACCACAATGCTGTTCAAGTTAAACCCCTTTTTCCTTTTGATGAATTTTGAGGGTACTGTAAACCTAATGGCTTACAAATAATAGGTATCGCAATCCGAATTTCGTTGCTAACTGTGTGAAAACAACGAAGGAGAGCCTCTCATTGGGTAAAGTCCCCACAGCGTGACCGCCTTAATGCAATCAACCATGCCATCAATACTTATTATAATCGGTGACCATTACACCCTCAGCCGTCCCTCCCCTCGGCAACGGACCACGAACCACGTGTCAGGAAGACGTGACCTTGACGGTCATAAGGACGTGAGTCAGGAGTCGGGAGTAAAGGCGGGGGGGGGGGCAGTTGGCGGGAGGGGCGCTGAAGACTTAGGGCGGGGGCGTAATTCCTGTGACAAATTGTCTAAGCAACACACAGTGTGGTCCCACCAATCAATCGCAGCACTTTTGCCATGGAGACGAGGCGCACGAGGTTAAATGGAAACGTTCCTTGCGTGTCTTGTCATAACAAGCACGTAAATAATGTGACGTCACAAAACGGCTCAGCCCGCCAGGTTCATTAAGTCCATGCCTTGATGTGTCTATATATATAAGCCACGGAGGATGTATGGACGTTGTGACGTCAGAACGAAACGTGATCGAGCGGGACAAAGTACTGCTCCTTGCCCTACAAATGGCGTGTCCGTGATACAGGGCGCGCGGTGTGGGTGAATAAAATGGCCGATCGTCTACATCATACTGACATAACGTAACTGTGTGTACTGACCATTGTTGTGTGGTGTACTAAAACTAATCCTTATAATACACCTTTCTTGTCATGGAATTGTTACATCGCTTAGGTTGCAATTTTATATAAACAACATTAGGTTTCTAAGTATCTATATACAAACACAACTTTTGCCTATGAGATATACTCTGCCCAAATTATAACAATTAAACCCCAAATAGATAAGTGCTAAAAAATAGACATTTTCAGAAACAGTGCGAAATAACAAGTGTATCGAGCAAGCTCATTGTCAGCCATCTGGGTGGCACCATGTTAATGCGCCTGCTCCAGTCTGCTCCAGTCTGCTCTTATGTTATGTCATCGACAGTCAGACCGCCTGGTAGACCCACCGCGGTACATAGCATGTCCAGAGTCTGCTCCAATGTTATGTCATCGACAGTCAGACCGCCTGGTAGCCCCGCGGCACCACGGTGATCCAATGATGAGATCAGTGGTCGGCCGGAAGTAGACTGGACAGATCCTGCGCCCGGGGCGACGGGAATAACGAAGAATTAGATTCCGCGCATGTGGGTGGAGGAAGGAGTGGGGGACATGGCAGTGGTTGTTGGAGGGAGGAGGTGGGGGCGGGGGGGGGCATAACTGTGGTTGGTAAAGGGAGGGGGTGGTCTCAAAGCGATCCACTCAATAACTACTAGCCCCAACCCCAATCGACGGCTTGGTCATATGTTAACGAAGATGCGTCTGTAGTCGCTGCACCCCATAAAAGAATCTTGACGTATCCTCAAGGCAGCAGTGGTAGCACTCTCCAAGCCCCCGCTGCTGCTGCCGGCTGAGGCCCTGGTCAGTGCAAGCTGATTAGTGGCAGACCGCGTCGCAGATCGACACGCCATGGCTAGTGCAACCTTCCCTCCTCACATCGCCGCACTCACCCACTCACCCACACCCTCCTTCTTTCTGTACTCTCACTACTATCAAGCGTTTACCTATCGCCCAGTTCTTTCCGTGGAAAAGGGGCCTAATGTTTGCAATTCCCAAATGCGCTCTGCTGTCTGCCTTCGACCCCTTACCCCACCGTCTCCCTGGTTACTAATCTCGCTCCCGTAAGTACAGCAACCCTTATCCCCCCGGGGGTGTCAGCTGTAACACAGACGCAGTGAGACCCTCCCTCTGCGCCTAAATACAGGCCGCAACAGTGGGGCTACACAGCTTAAACAACTCATGGAACAGATACACAATCTCTTCGCCGGAGGAATTAATTTGCAGTTCTTTGTAGACTAATACGTCTTTAATGTGGCTTCTCTCTGGCTGGCCAGTTCACAATGTCTCTCCGCGCGTGTGAGTGGAGCGACCCCTAGAGAGTGGAACATGGGATCCATCACGGAACAAATCTTGTGTCACGGAGGTATCAGACGGTAGGTTGAGAAGGACTTTATTCTGTCATATCATATCGCGTCAATGAGGCGGACACAGTGTATAGCGGTGGCTCCGCTCAACACTGAGGGTATTCCCCTACTCTTTTTGGACAAGAGCACTGTCACTTTGCACTGTGATAGATATTCGCGAAGTGGGGACTGAATTGTGATGACGGGAGACATTTGCGGTCACTGGGTCATAACACATCGATGTCATGGTGATTAAATGCTAATCCCGGCGGTAATCCCGTCGCCTGGGTGATCGCAAAACATCGGATTATCCCCTAGACGTATTCCTCTCTTGACATCTTGCATTGTCGCGAAGTATGATGATGTCCAGCGTAAATCAGCCGAACTCTCATAGCAAATTTGCATAGGGGAATTAGCTGAATGAAACAGCACGGCATAGGAGAACTAGCGTAATGGTGGGAAGAAGTAGGACGGCAGGGGGCGCGTGGGTGAGATTGGGTAGTAAACATCCGCCAGGGGAGGAAAACGAAGGGAAGAGAGAAGGAAAGTTAGAGAATTGGAAGATCAGCCATTTTATCATTATCATTAGCCAGTATCCTCATGAATAGTTTATGTATCTTTTTATGCAAGTTGTTTTAGCAGGGTTCCCCAGTGGTTTGAAGAGTATTGATGAGCATTTTGGCCCTATTTGTAAGTGTAGAAATACAGTTGCTTTCATTATCGCTCATTGGTCAATTTATGGGGTAGCGTCATCAGAGTTAGCGTCCCTGGGATAGGGGTATAAAAGGGCCTGCATCACAGCCAGAAGTCAGTTGGAGTGGGGGGGGGGGCAGTGCAGCGCCAGCGCACCTCTCACTCCCTCTCAGCGCAATGCTAGCGCACCTCTCCTCTTAGCGCAGCATCCGCGCACCTCTTTAACTCTCCTCTTAGCGCAATGCCCGGGCACCTCTTTTACCCTCTCCTCTTAGCGGAATCAGCAGTGGAATATAGAAAATTGACTTGAGGGATAACAGAAATTATATGACATAAATGAGAGATTGATCGGACCAGCAATTAGGCTACAAGAAGTTATACAGCATGTACAGTGATATTTGAGTGTGTGATATTGGCGGTTTTTTGAGATATGGTTATGAATATATCTACTGAGAGGCTGATGTCATATATATATCCTAGTTATATTGTTAGATTGGTCATACATTTGTATGTGGTGGCAGCATCTCGTTGAGTTAACCCAGAATAAATCACTTGAATTATAACCACTTTCTTATTATCTGATTGCTTTATTATATCGCGGCTTAAAACGCCCCCTTCCTGATATCACACCACAAACATACACCTTCGGCACGCTACAAGTTTGGTGGCAGCGGTTGGATTATGGCCACACACACACTCGGCACGCTACAGTTTGGTGACAGCGATATAAGTTGGCCACTTACACCCTTGGCACACTACAGTTTTGGTGGCAGCAGTGATATTTGGTCACCTACACACACTAGGCACGCTACAGTTCGGTGGCAGCGGTGGGATTTAGCGCCACTTACACCCCTCAGCACGCTACACTCTCTCTTCCTTTGTTTGTTTTCACTATTTCTCCAACTATGGATCTCTCTCGATCTCTATCTCTGTATCTCTCTCTATCTCTCTCTCTATTTTTCTCTTCCACTCGTTCTCTCTCTCTCTCCATATCGGTTAATATTTTGCACTGGAATTAGTCGCCATTCTGTATTCCGCCAATGGTGATATATGACTTTACAGAAACGACTGATCTCTCCTGTTACCCTAATGCCTTATAAAATCTAATTCCGGCACATAGGCACAGTTTCATCTCAGCCAACAGTACCAGTTCCAAGTTACTGCAGCTCTGATGCGGCGCTCGCACGGGGCATAACCTCATGTCATTACATCCCTTAACATACCATTCCATATTGTGCCACAATATGTGGCACATTGTATTTGCGCCCCGACAACGAATCAATTTGTATCATGGCTGTACAGGTCCATTGGAAACAAGCAACGAGTGGATGCGGCTTCAAACATTTCCTTTGAACAGTTATTTACTTCCATGTAGTCTGTCCTCCTTGGACAATAGCGTACAACGCATGAGTTGTGTCCTTCATAACTCACACGTACCCAGGGATATAATCACTCCCATACCCATGTTCTGGTTCCACCCTGCCATCCCTGGAGCATTGCCGACGCCGCCCTCGTTCTGGTTCCACCCTGCCATCCCTGGACCATTGCCGACGCCGCCCTCGTTCTGGTTCCACCCTGCCATCCTTGGACCATTGCCGACGCCGCCCTCGTTCTGGTTCCACCCTGCCATCCCTGGACCATTGCCGACGCCGCCCTCGTTCTGGTTCCACCCTGACGTCCCTGGACCATGGCCGGCGCCGCCCTCGTTCTGGTTCCACCCTGCCACCCCTGGACCATTGCCGACGCCGCCCTCGTTCTGGTTCCACCCTGCCATCCCTGGACCATTGCCGACGCCGCCCTCGTTCTGGTTCCACCCTGCCATCCCTGGATCATTGTGGGCCCCGCAATCCTTCAGGGTGACCACTTATAGCGGTAATCACCACAGCGACAGCGGTGTTTGAACCTTAACGAAGAGGTTATTAACGGTGGTTTCCTCCTGTCAAGCAGTTTTATCTCATGGGGATTACACACAATTACAGGACATGCTCATAATGAAGCACTCCGTGTCAGTCACCTTGAAGGATCCATTGATGGTAGCTCTTCTGTAATAAAGTGGTGCTTCCTAACGGGCTGGTGGCTCACCAACGTGTTGCAGACGGGCGCAACCTTCCTGTCACAATGCCTCAAATGCACATATTTCCTGTTAGAACGAGAGAACGCATTCACTTATGGTGTAGTCTTGTCATTACATCTCATCACATACAAACGTAACGAACGTAAACAGCGGATAGGAGAAAGAGGACTCTGGAAGCCATTGTGACAATTATCGAACATGATATATATAGGGTTTCTTGAATTATTTAGGCAATAATCGAACAGAGAAATAGAATTTCATGAACTACTGAGGCAATAATCGAACAGATAAATAGGACGTCTAGAACTATTGAGGCAATAATCGAACAGATAAATAGGACGTCTAGAACTATTGAGGCACTAATCGTATTCAAGTGCAGTGTTCTCCTTCGGGTATATTGCGGAATTAATGAAATAAAAATAAGTGGACTCGAGGCACTATTGCCGTATTAGGCCAATGCATGAGTAAGAATTTGGTGGTCCTTTAGACATATTGCGACAATAATCAAACTCGGGTACAGGGTACGGTAAACCATAGTGCGGAACAAATTCCAGTCTTTACAGAAACTTTGGTCAGTCCTTCATGAAATCGGCGCGTGCATTCTATAATCATTCCTCTGTCCGTAAGAAAAAAAATGGATACATATCGGATTTTTTTTAAATACCTAGGGGCATAAAGCAGGGGTGTCCACCTTTTGCATTGTTGTTTATTATATCGGTTGAGCTTTTAGCAGTCAGTTCAAGAAGCAACAAATGGATAACAGGTTTTGAGATGTCTATTAGGCGATCAAACCGAGAGTATAAAATATCACTTTATGCTGATGACATGACACTTTGTCTTCGTAATACAGGGCAGGTAAAAACTCTTATGTTCTAAATGCTTATGTTCTAAATGCTTTTGAACTAAATGATTTCGGGAAAGTATCAGGATTGCATTTGAAACCGATGAAAACGCCGTGTTTGCAGAAAAGAACAAATGAATCTCGCCCAGAGCAGGAGCTAAATGGAATTGCAATAACGGACGCACTTGCACTTCCTGCCTTGTATCAAGACCTTATCAGTGCTTATGCAATGGCAAAGGCCAGCAAAAACTGCAACACGTAGCAAGTCACCTGGCAGAACCAATATGGGGAAAAGGATTTTATGGGGCATGCGATCCTAAATTATAAAGGGTCGATCGCGGATGCGGATTTGGCCCGCCGGATAGGAGATAAGAGGATATACTGCAGCAAGCTGTATTATTCAGGAAAACATTTAGACCCTACAGCGAAATAGACCCGCATATCGCCATAACCGGGATACGAAGCAATGTCATTCTCTTTACCATAATTCGGAGACTGATCAAGCCAACTACCTCAGAAAAAGTAAACAGTTTATATATGAAATCTAATTCTAATTGGATGTAGAAACAGGTGTGGATATCTAGTGAGTGATTTCGGTCGTTTGTTCATCATATATAATACTCAACTACGCATGCAAATTGCTACGTAAATTAACTGTTCTATTTTATATCGATTGATCATAAATGACTTTACAAAAAAAAACACACAAACACACAATCCAATCTTTCCGCCCGTCAGTCTAGTCTAGTTTTGCAAAGTTTTAGGGTTTGTTCCATAACGACCCATGCAGGGGTTGCACAAAACACGAAGTCATCCATCCACCAGAACCCATCATGTGACCGCCATTCGAAGCCAACGTTGCCTTGTTTTATTCAGTTTCTTATCAGATCAATATCAGAAACTTTAATTTCTGGGGACTTGCATGTGATTGAGGCGTCCGTGTATAAGAGCCTATGGGTTAGTGACCACGCGCCGCCAGTCTCGTGTGGCCATTGCCATGACAACTGTAACCTAGTTACAGGAGTCGGAGAAACGTCTCCGAGGTTCAACCCCAGTCACATGATCCACGACTTGACTACCTACACATGACCCCCACAAATGTCCCTACAAATAACATCTTCTGTTTCTGTACATATTCATCTTTCCCATTTCCCTGGGCGATGGTACCTCCGCCCTTCGGCTAAAACGTGAATGTTAGGCTTAAAGATCTGTCCAACCAGAATACATTTGTTTTTGTAGGCAAAGATCGCGAGAGTTTCAGAAAATGGTACGTATTTGTTCGCATATTTATTACGGACCATTGTACTCGCGGTTATTTCCGCAATTTGTCTTATAGACCACGGAACTCGTGTCGGATTATTGTCATAATATGTCTAGCCGACCACTGTACTCGTGTTTGATTATTGTTACAATGTGTCTAACCGACCACTGCACTCGTGTTCCATTATAGCCGCAATATATCAAGTGGACCGCAGTACCCGAGTTCCATTATTGCCGAAATATATCAACTGGACCCGCAGTACCCGATTATTTCATTATTGCCTCATTAGCTCAGCAGTCCTCCTTCACATGACGCAGGGTTCCTGTCACTTGTCAGCCGTCTGTTGCTCGAGTGTCTGCCTTGCCCTGTCGGCTGTTCAACTATGGCAAGACATAACCTGGTTATTGCGGCCAATGGTGTAAAGCATTGTACTCTTTGGGTCTTCAGATACCGGGCTTTTTAATATGAAATGGCATGAACGGAAAAGGTTTTCTGATATTATATTTTAGTCATTTTAATCACCATATGTTCCGTGGAGCGCTTGTTGGCAATTTACCTGCTTCCGTTACCACTAGGGTGTAAAGCTATATATCCTGCCATACTGGTTGTATCCACATTGCGTAGAAATGTGTTAATGTTTCAAGGGTCAGTAATAACACCCTGAATGTATGATTGTCAGTTTATGTATGTCTTCGTTTTCTGACGCCACTAAATAATATCCTTCGTCTTCATATATATGTATCTAATTATATGTAAGGCGGGTTATTTATCATTCGACTCAGGGTTTTGCACATACACATGGTTAATGCAATGGAATGATAGCTGGTTGGTCTGATGGATCTTTGTTCTGTTTTAGTATGATAATGACTATTGCTTTTTTTCCAAGAAAGTAAAATTATTACACCTTGGCGAGGTTGGGGGAATGGCGTCTTCGGTAATATGGTGAATGTTTTTGATAAAGAGTGCTATTGAATCTGGTTTGTTGTTGACGGAATGAGGTTGGACATGTTAGTCACACAACTTCTGGTAATGGCGTGAGACGGCTTAATTGAATTTCCGTTGGGAAACTTTCTCCGTTGGAGTAATTGGGAAGTGCTTACAGCCATGGAGGTTATTTGCCACTTCGCAAATAAAATCTCAGGCCATGAGACATTGGTTGCATTACTTGGAATTCGCTCCCCGGCTTAATGATTTAAATCTGTTTGGCCATCATGACATTTTATGAGGGCAATTCAGTTATCGTCTCTACAGCTATTGCGGGTACGGTGTGGAGTTTTCACGAAACATGGATACTTACGTTCTACGTCAACGCTTAGCACCGGGGTGCCTAACTTCCGGTTGCTTGGTTTTACAAAATCGGCTAACGCCGTCCTTGGATGCACAACTAACCACTTAATTTATAAACACCGATGATTCGCCTCAAAATGCAACGATTCCAACAGTCTCATCAAACGGACCACATGCATTATGGAGAGGTAAATATCTTATCTTTAACTATATTATGATGTTATAGCTAGAAATGCCTGGACCAAAGTAAACAAAAAATAGTTTCACACCCCCTCGATTCATCACGGACAAGCCGCACAGCTAGCCATTTCCCAACACACAAACGTTGACTACAATGAGTGCGCGTCATGCAACTATAGCAAGGCACCAGCGTGACGCGCACTCGTTCTAAGAGCACGTGTTTTTCTGTTGGTACGCAAAAGGACCTAAACCGGAAATAGAACCCGCGAGAAATGTATAGCGGTATATATACCACAAATAACCATAGAACGATCCATGTCCTGAGTCTTTTCCAATGTTATGTCATCGACAGTCAGACCGCCTGGTAGCCACACCGCGGTAAATAACATGTCCAGAGTCTGCTCCAATGTTATGTCATCGATAGTCAGTCCGCCTGGTAGCCCCACCGCGGTACATAACATGTCCAGAGTCTGCTCCAATGTTATGTCATCGATAGTCAGTCCGCCTGGTAGCCCCACCGCGGTACATAACATGTCCAGAGTCTGCTCCAATGTTATGTCATCGATAGTCAGTCCGCCTGGTAGCCCCACCGCGGTACATAACATGTCCAGAGTCTGCTCCAATGTTATGTCATCGATAGTCAGTCCGCCTGGTAGCCCCACCGCGGTACATAACATGTCCAGAGTCTGCTCCAATGTTATGTCATCGATAGTCAGTCCGCCTGGTAGCCCCACCGCGGTACATAACATGTCCAGAGTCTGCTCCAATGTTATGTCATCGATAGTCAGTCCGCCTGGTAGCCCCACCGCGGTACATAACATGTCCAGAGTCTGCTCCAATGTTATGTCATCGATAGTCAGTCCGCCTGGTAGCCACACCGCGGTACATAACTTGTCCAGGGTCTGCTCCAATGTTATGTCACCGACAGTCAGATCGCCTGGTAGCCCCGCAGCCCGATGATCCAATGATAGGATCAGTGGTCGGCCGGAAGCAGACTGGACAGATCCTGCCCCGGGGGCCGACGGGAATAACGAGGAATTAGATTCCTTGCATGAGGCTGGAGGGCGGAGGTGGGGGAAAAATGACCATTGTGGGTGGAGGGTGGATGTGGGGGGAAACTAACCATTGTGGGTGCAAGGTGGAGATGGGGGGACAAAGTGGCGGTGGATAGAGGGAGGGAGGGGGTGGTCTCAGAGCAATCCTCTCAACAACTACTAGCCCCACCCCCAATCCACAGCTTGGTCACAATGTTAAAGAAAATGAGGCTATAGTCGCTACCGCCCATAATAGAATTTTGACATATCCTCAAGGCAGCAGTAGTTGCAGTCTACAAACGCCCGCTACAGTTGCCGGCAGAGGCGCTGGTGTCAACCTGATCAGACATAGTGGCATACCACGTGGACTATCGACACGTTGTAGCTAGTTAAAACTTCCCTCTTCCCGTCGCCACACTCACCCACTCACCCCCTCCCCACGTACACCGTCCTTCTTGCTCTACTCTCGCTGCTATAGTGCGTTTTACCTTCAGCCCAGTTCTATCTGTCGAGCCTAATACTTTCAATTCCCAAAGGCGCTCTGCTGTCAGCCTTCCACCACAGTAGGGCTACACAGCTTAAACAACTCATGGAACAGACATCACAATCTCTTCGCCGGAGGAATTTATTTGCAGTTCTTAACGCTGTGCGTTGTAGACATACCCATCTTTAATGGGGTTTCTCTATGGCTGGCCAGTTCACAGTGTCTCTCCCTGATAATGAGCGAATCGACCCCTAGCGAGTATAATATGCCATCCATCACAGAACAAAACTCGTGTCACGGCGGTGGCAGACGGTGGGCTGAGAAGGACACTTTACTCTGTGGTATCATATGACGTCAATGGGGCGTACACAGAGTAGAGCGGAGCCATGTCTCTGAGGGTAGTTCCCTACACTCTTCGGACAAGAGCACTGTCATCCTGCGCCATGGCAGATATTCGTTGAGTGGGGCGTGAAGCCCCAACGCCGGGGGTGGGATGACAAGAGACATTGGCGGTCACTGGGTCATAACACATCGATGTCATGGTGAGTCGGCGGTAATCCCATCGCGAAATATGATGGCATCCAGCTTAAATCGGCCGAACTCTTTCTCTCCCTCTTTGTCCTTTCGGCTTCTCTCTTCTGTCTCTCTATCTCTCTCTCTCTCTCTCTCTACCTGTCATTATTGTTCTTAGTTCTACGTTCTTAATTCGCTCAGGTCACGTTGCATAAGCAATAGCTACTCAGCCGGCTATTTGACGCCCCTATGGCAAACAACATCATTTCCCAATTGAATATGCTGTAGAGTGTGTCTTGCCCCTGATGCAGCAATATTATTTCAGCCAGGGGGAGTCCTGGATATTGGTAAGTCAGAACACACGGCTAACTAATGCTGAGGTGATGATGTTCGATAACAAGAATTCGGATGAAAGGTGAAACATCTCCGAGCCTTACGTAGAAGCAAGGGATTGTGTGAACTGTTTCAGTAGACGACCCACGTTCCTCAGAAATATGACAATATTAACAGGTTATATTATGTGATACATACGCAGACAAAAAACGTAGCGAAAAAAATCACATACCATGAGTTTGTCGCGTTTGACGCAATGTATTAATAAGTCCTTTAAAGACCGAGAGACTGCCTGCCTTAGGATGACTCTGTGACATACGTTATGTGTGTACTAGCATTATGCCTGCGTCTCGAACAGACGCAACCCATGGTGGCGGCAACTCGTGATATGACTCGGGATTGACAGCTACCGTAACGCGGGGACTTTGGAGGTTTATATTCACGAATCATGTCGGTAAAGGCAATTTGAAGGTGAATGTAAAGTCGATTAAACCGTTAATACCCTCTGATGATAAAAGAGCGGCGTTATAACCCGAAGAAAGCTTAGTTTATGTCGCCTTTTACAGGCTATTTATAGTCTGATATATCAGCCGCTTGGATTACAAGATGCATAGGACATCAGAGCTTAATGTGGCTGACGTGACTGATTCCTAAAGAAGTGTATTAAAACCACAGGACGTCGATGACCTCCTCGCAAGTGACGCCCAGAATTACAAAACGAATGATGGAAGTCAGTGGGAGTTAGAGTCCTTCGCTCGTGGCAACGGATAACCGACAAAAAACCGCAAGCGAAAGGGGCATTGACTAACGGTGGATTTCTCACATTATCTTGGTCATAAAGCGTCTGTTTTGCGCCGGTCGCTGGTCATAAATAGACCTTCGCGTACTGACAATGTAGGCACCCTTTGCTATCAGTCTGTCTTTTCACGTGCAATCTCACGACGCCAGTTTCGAGACAATCAATCGTTGTCTCCGTCTTCACCCGTCTTGGATTGAATCATGTATTCGATGATTACAACGTAGCAATTATTAAATCGTTTTTGTTTTAGCACGACTTCATAGATGTATACAAGAAAAACAATTGACAACATACACACACAAATACTGTTACAGAAATTTGTTGCAGGAAACTTGAGAAACCTACAGTCACATATTCGGTGCGAGATAATCATGACTGATTGAGAATATTAAACCACAACGCAAGATGTTCAATTTGTATGAACATTTTGCTTCTGTACCACGCAGGTGTGATACACATATTATCATGCAAATAAAATATATATGTATTGCGTTTCAGAGAAGAATCCAGTATATTATCATGGTTTCTATGACTGTTTCCTAATAACAGCCCGTCTCAAGCTGGATGCGCATGATGTTAGTATTGTGTGATTTTACGCCTGACCTGAGCTGCTTTACGCTATCATACCATAAAGGTGGCACCGGTGCGGTGAAAGACAGGACGGCCACTTGTGCCGACTGGCCGGTCAAGGGCAATAAATGCGAAGACGCCGGTATTCTCTGGGCTTTGTGAACCCACCCCATCCCAACTACGGTAAAGAGTCGACTGCGGAATTGGCCAAAAAAGACCCCGCACTAGATACCAAACGAACAAAGCTTATCTCCCTAGCGATCTAAGGGCGAATTAAGTAGACATAAAATACAACCGCAATGCCGGCCCAAATCACGTGACCGTAAGGTCTTGGCCATTATCTATTTGCTCAGCTCTTTGCCCGGATTTCGTTGGTGCTTGATGTAAATCAGCCTGAGAGGATGGAATTCTGTAAGCTTGGATGGCCGCCAGCAGTCGTTAAACCTTTGTGACGTGTCGGAGCGACACAGGACAAAGGCATCTGCGGGGGAAGTTCCCTTGATACAGGACACATTTGATATATTATTGAAGTTTTCTAATCGCTTCTCAAAGCACGAATGTTCATTTTTGCTTTCTTCTTGCGAAGCTTGAAAAGATATATATATACATATATATATTATTGCAGTCTCCTTCGGTAAGTGGTCCGATACTGTATTGCGGTAACCGACATATAAATAAAACTGTCCAGAAACGACTGATTCCCCTTGATATCCTAGTGCCTTTTAAACTCTATATCCTGAACATGGCCAGAGTTTGATGTCAGCGAACAGCACCAGTTCCAAGTTACCACCGCCCTAATGCGGTGCCACAGTGCTGCGCTCTCGTGGGAGCAGAACCCAATGTCATTATATCCATTAACATACCATTCCGTATTGCATTTGCGCCCCGAGCAAAATTCGATTTGTATCATGGCTTTACAGGTCAATTGGAAACAAGAAAAGGGTGAACGCGACTTCGGACCTTTCCTGCGAACGGTTTTGTACTTGTAGTGTATTCTGTCCTCCATGGACAATACCGTACAACGCATGAGCTGTGTCCTTCGTAACTGACACATACCCAGGGATATAAATAATCACGCCCATACCCACGTTCTGGTTCCATCCTGCCACCCCTCGACCAATGCTGGACCGTAGCTCTCCTGTAATAAAACCATGTTTCTTAACGGCCGGTTGGCTGGCCAAGGTTTTGCAGATGGGCTCAGCGGGTTGGCGTTATAACGAGAGGAGCAATGCGCTAATGGTGAAGTCTTGTCAGGACGCCATTATTCGAAAACAAACTCAATTTACAAAACCGTGGGTGGGTGCATCTCATTATAGTTGTTGTTGTCAGTGTTTACCGATAAGACTATGTATGTATCTACTATATTTATTATGCAGCATTCCAGATTGGCATCGGTAAAAGTAAACAATGGAGAGGGTGAAGACCACGCGTCAGAACCCGAATGTAGATGACATCACATGACGGCACAAGGACCACAGGTAAAGTAAATATTTACCGCCACGCACGATGCTTCAGGCACTACAGGGCTGATGGGAACACATGTATTGGTATTGTTTGGGGGCGTGGGGCGTCGTTAAGGTGCTGTCTAGAAGTGAGCGTCAGGGTGTGATCTGGTCCTGACACGGGACATATCACGTAAAGCAGGTGTTGTCAGCCAGGAATACCACGGCATTTATCATCTGGCCATGGTGGGGGCTATCCGTGGATTACACACCAGAATAATGCAGTCAATGCTTGATATCTGACAAAATAACGGGTATGGCAAGCATCCAATGTAATCATTGTCAAACGATTACATGATTTGTATAAAAATGCCACCATTGCTTGTAATGCAAAAAATGTAATTCTGATTGTTTCTTGTCATTTTGACAGTCAAATATGCACTTTGTTCGGCAACCTTGATACAATATCACCATTTATTTGGATGCGCAAATATAGTGTCCACGAATCAGTTTAACAATGTTGGAATATGTGACCTGGTAATAACGAAGGTTTGGTGCTCAGTTGCATCTACATCGAATTTGTAAAAAGTATTATTTAAGCGATTGTAAAATGTGGCCCCAATTTTTATAGGGAGGCAGAGAGGCATGCAAATCATTCTTACAGAAAAAAAATCTAACATGGTTTAAAGTAATCGTGAATGGCGGTGTAAGGGGCACCATTGTCTAAGTGACTGACGTGTTATGAGCGATATTAGAAGCCAAAAGACCCTGTTATCAGCAAAATGGAGAAGTACCTGCCCCAAGAGAAACTGCGCCCTCTGGCGGCCGTCCGGTGAGAGATAGATAAAAGCCTAAATTGAAAAGAATACAGCCGGCGGACTGGGCGGAGTTATCATGCTGCTTCCAGTGGCTTTGGGGCATCAGGCCAGGCGATATGTTACCCTCCAACATCGCAATAACTAAGGTCGAAGGTCTGGCATAAAGCTCTTCATGTACCGTATCCAACACGTACATGTAAATGTTCTTGCGGAGATGGAGGGCGTTGTCTCTCATGAAATGATAAATTCCGAATTTGCTTAAATGTTTCAGGGAAAATGGTGTATTCCCCCTATTCGTTCCCATAGCCATTAGCTCCATCTCGCGATCAGCAGCACATATGTTCTCCCTCTGCAGGATAAAAATACCATGTCCTTCTCCGTCAAGCACGTGGACCCCGTCTCATTTGACCTTCGCATTGATTCCCAAAATGTCCCTAAAGCCACTAAGCAACCAAATTGCAATGTTGTTCGACGATTTGCAAGGATGCGTCTAAATCTGTCTTGAAGGCACACAAAGACCTACATAGAATCAGAGGCACTATATTGGAAACCGAAAAGTATCTCAATCTCCTGGTATTCGATTCCGTTTATTCTGTGTCAATGAAATTAATATGGACATATCAGAATGTAGATCTAATGCATGCATAGTATTGTGACAGAAATGGATTTGACTTGTCTTATCACTACGCCTTGCTATTGGGACTTGGATTTGTAATAAAATTGGGCGGCTACTCTCATCACAGATTCAGGAAACATAGGCCACACAACATGCTTCAGATCCAGGACAAATTACTTCACTCAGTCTGATCAGCTGATCACCAGATGGCAGACCACATGATGAGCATTGCTGGCACATCTCAAATGAAACCGGACCAAAAAATATCTCTTCCACCTGAAATCTATGGATCTATCAACATTAAATCAAACTAAACAATTGCTAACGAATAATTTAACAGATGGCAACCGAACAGCCTCAACAGGCTGCGAGATTGAAGATTTGCAAGCACTGAGGCTGAGCACAGGACACGCACCGCGAAAAGAACCGGCAAGTCGAAACTTTGGACGATAACAGCGGACGATTTGAAGCCAATCAACTCTTCCGATCAACGCCATTTAGTTCTACTTACTTCAAGGAGAAGAATATCCAATTCTCAAGTGATGTCAACTACCCGAGATAGCAGTATTTCCAGAAACAGAGGATTCGACCCACGAGGGACCGACATCGCAAGACACCAAGCGGCCATGACAACGGATGTGACGCGCCATCTCATTAGCATGCAACCAGGCCGGGTCACCAGGTCATCAGAGCAGACGGCGTTTTAATGTTTACATCGAATTTGACAGATAGTTTTAAAGTGTTTTTTAAAAGTATTCGTCCAGAATATCGAGTTTAACGAAATAGTGGTAAGTATTAGCACGGAAAGTGGAACATAGAGCCAGATATCCAGGGGATATTCATTTTTCGATAGAATATTAAATGTAACGAGCGTTTTCTGCTGGCATCGTCTGCTAGCAGAAAGTGACAGAGGTCTGCTAAGTTCTGCGTATGCAGAATTCTGCCAAATTCCGCCGAATGCAGAATTCTGCCGAATTCCGCCGTTCTTGCGTGCGCATTCGTTGGCGGAATGTTTGGAGCCTATATAAGGGGAGAGCTGTCGTAAGGCAGCAGTGCCAGATCGCTCCTGGACGTGAAGGTACTCGCTTTGGTTAAAACTGGCAGACGGTTTATTTCCCTGAGCCAGACCTCAGTTGGGTGAAGAGCGTAGCCTATTTTCCATGGAGTAGTGTAGTCTAACCAGGGGTTAGCATTAGCTCACCTTTACTTTTACGAGCCTATCGCACGGTGAAATTCGGTTTAACCCAGATGTGTCATTCCTGGTGTTAACCCTATTGAACCTGAGTGAAGCTTGGTGTAGTTTGAGTTTAAGCTAGAGGGCTTGGTCAATCCGTCAGATGAGTAATTCCTGGGATCCGACAAGCTAGGCTTCTTTATCTTTGGTAGCATTTATGAGAGGCCATTGGGCATATTAGGAGATAGGTGTTGAGACTTTTTAGCGACGAGGTGCGCTGTAGACACATTGGAATTTAATATGAAGTGAATATGTTATAACCTTTAGTTGACGCTCCAGATTAAACCGGCGTATGAGTGACTTAACCTGTGTGCTGTGTGAATGATTAACTCTCAGGGAGTAGTGGTGAATTTCCACAAAACCTGAATGCAAGACGGTTAGCTCCTGACATTAACATTGATTAAGGGTCCAGGGAGGTGAACGCCCCCCAACGGACAACCTAGTTTAAGGCTGTAAGGGTACGTGTCTGATTGAGCAAATAAATAACAGAAAATTACATATTGGGTACGGAGTTATATGTGATCACCCACCACGTTCGAGCTCTAGCGGCTAATACCGTTACATAGAAGCTCGTTTAAAAATTTGGTGTCAGAAGTGGGATGCTTTAAAATTATTGCATCCTGCGATCGAACAAGGGTGATCACATAGTTAATATTAAAATAGTTAAGAAAGCTCAATCTATAAGACACAATACCAACCAAACTAGTTAAATGAAGGGTAAAGGTAGCAGCAACAAAACACATCTGACAGAGAAGGTTGATGCAGCATCAGCAATGGGAGATCCCAAGGACGTGCCTGCTCAACAAGAAGGGGCCACGGCCAAGGACACATTGTTGTCCCAAGGACAGAGGTCAACTGCAGCAGTTAACCAGGGAGCAGATGGCGATGCTTCGGCTTGTTCAGGAGCCGACGACGGGCGTGTCCCGTTGAATGCAGTACAGTTAGAACAGTTTATAGAAGTCTGTATGCAGCACCGGGAAGATTTGCAGGACGTCTACAGACTAACGGCCCCACTGATAGCACTAATCAATGCCGGAGAGTTCTGCTGGAATGAAGAATGTCAGCATTGTTTCAACAGGCTATCACGGCAGCTTAGCGGGATTGCCCCTCCATTGAATTCATCGGAGACAATCGGTGAAGGCCACCGCAGCTGGAGGCCAATGCATAAACAACAGACAGTGAGCAACCAGACTGCCCGCCAAGGGTCACCGCCGCGACATCTGCAACGAGGCAATGACGAGAGCATGGAGTCCGACTATAGTGATGACCTCTCCTATGGCCGCCACACAGCTAGAAGGCAGCGCATGAAGAACTTCAACGTCAAGATCCCAGTTTTCACAGGGCGTGAATTGTGGAACGTCTGGTATAATCGATTTGTGGAGCTGGCAGACAGAAGGCAGTGGAATGAGGAGGAGCGACTCGATGAATTGCTGATACGAATGCAAGGCACAGCTGGTGACTTTGTTTTTGGCCAGTTGCCAAAAAGAGTACGTTCACAGTATAAATCACTGGTCAAAGAATTGAATTGCCGTTTCCAGGTGATTGAAACCTGCAAGAGTCACGGAGTCAAGTTCAGTCGGAGGACCCAGCTCCCAAATGAAAGTGCTGAAGATTATGCAGCAGCCCTCAAAAGCCTGTATGATAAAGCCTACCCCACCAGAGACAGACAAGTACGGACCGAAGACCTGCTCAGGAAATTCTTAGATGGTCTCCTTGACGACCAAGCACGCTTTCAGATTGAATACATCAAAGAGCCCTCAACCATTGAAGAAGCTGTGTATGAAGTTGTGAATTTTGCAGATACAAAGAAGAAGGCAATTCCTGATCGATCAATGGAGAAGGGGTTGAAGAAATCTACACGCATGGTCAAGCCATCTGATGATGACAGTGATGATGAGAGTGACAGTGAGCCAGCGGTTATCGCTGCCATGCAACAACCACAACCAACCAGGAGAGATAGAGGTCGCAGGTTACAAGGAGAAAAGGAGAAGAAAACCTCACCAAACCCGGGACATAATGGGGACAGGAGCACAGCTGCTCCATTATCACTTGAGGAGCAGTTGAAGATACTACAGCAACGGATTGCAGAGCTAGAAATGCAGAAGACTCAGCTGCACACTAGGCCTGTTTATAATAAGAGACAGACCGGACCAAACAGCAACTGCTGCTACAGGTGCGGTACACCAGGACATTTTGCCAGAGATTGTCCTAATGCTCAGGCTTCACAATACTTCCAGAGCAGACCCCCACCCCAACAAATGACCAGAGCTGGGCAACCTGCAGTACAACCCCGACCTATGCAGGAGTTAAACTAGCTGTCTCCGATCTTGTCAGCCAAAGACCGGATGTAGAGACAGACCAGGCTGAAGATGCTGTGAGAAGAGGGACCCCCAGTTATAATGGAGTATATGTCCAAGGGGCTATACAAGGAGTCTCAGTCACATTTACAATTGACACAGGTGCCACGAAAACAGTGGTGTCTCGGGAAGTTTACAACCAGATAAAGGATGCAAACAAGCCTACCTTGAGGAAAACCCGGCCACTCAACGGGGCTGAAGGGAACAAGATTAAGGAGCTGGGAAAAGGCCTGTTTAACTTACAGCTAGGACCCCTACCACTCAAGAAGGAAATTATTGTGGCCGATATTACCGACCAGTGTTTATTAGGAGCCGACATCCTGTTAAGCGATGAAAGTGGACCAGCAGATATCCTGCTAAGCAAGAACCTCATCCGACTGCATGATGTGGACATCCCTTGTGAGTCAGTGGGCTCACGAATAAGAAAGGTGTGTGCTGCACAACAATTCACCATACCTGGCTATGCAGAAGCAATGATTGAGGTCAGTGTGGATCAAGATAGCTGCGCTCCGGTGGAAGGCAGAGATTTCCTAGTCGAACCCACAGAAACATTCTCACAGAGGCATCCCCTAATAGTGGCCAGAACTTTGGTCCATGTTAACAGCCAAGCCCAGGCTATGCTGAGGATAATGAATCCTTTCAAAGCCCCTGCTACAGTCCAACAAGGAACCTTACTTGGAGGAGCAGAATTTTATCAAGAGGAAGTAGACGTGATTGCTGAAGCGGAGAGTGAAACAGAGATGACAGACAACCAACAAATCCGACGAATTCAACTACAAGAGACACAAGGGAAAATCGGTAAACCCCCATTCCTGCGCAAGACGCCCACGGAAATACCTGACCATCTACAGGCTATGTATCGCCAGGCAGCTGAAGGACACTCAAAGTCACAGCGACGAATCATTTCAGAACTGCTCACCAAATATCAAGACATATTCTCCAAGGACGAAAATGATTTGGGATTAACAGACCTTGCTGAGCATGCCATTGACACAGGTGATGCTCATCCCTTGAAGCAACCCCCCAGACGTGTACCATTAGCTCTGGCAGCAGAAGAAAAAGCAGCCATTGAACAGCTTGAGAAGCAGAGGGTGATTAGAAAGTCCAATTCACCTTGGGCCAGCCCTATCGTTCTAGTTAGGAAGCGATCTGGGAAAATCAGACCATGCGTAGACTACCGACGACTCAATGCGGTGACAAAAGTAGACGCATTTCCACTACCTAGGTGCCAAGACTGTATTGATGCGGTGGCTGGAGCAACTTTATTCAGCACATTCGATTTGACCTCTGGCTATCATCAGATTAGAGTCAAAGAAGAGGACATCCCAAAGACAGCCTGTACGACCAAGTATGGCTTGTACGAGTTTGTGACAACCCCGTTCGGGCTTACCAATGCACCAGCCTCCTTCCAGCGTGTCATGGAACTTGCCCTTCAAGGCTTGCAGTGGCTTACCTGCCTTATCTACCTTGACGATGTCATTGTTTTCTCTCGGGACTTTAATGAGCACATATCAAGAATATCGGAAGTAATGGAACGCATCAGAAAGGCGAAAATGAAATTAAAACCAGAGAAATGCAAACTACTCCAACAAGAAGTTGAATTTCTGGGCCACATCCTGAGCAAAGATGGTGTAAAGCCAAACCCTTCAAACATGGCCAAGATCATGGAGTTCCCTCGTCCTACCAATGTAAAGCAAGTGCGATCCATTCTCGGAATGGGGAGTTATTATAGAAGATTTGTCAAGGACTTTTCCAAGCTGGTTCGACCCATGGTCCAGCTTACAAGGAAAGAAAAGAAGTTCATATGGACATCAGATTGTCAACAAGCCTTCGACACACTGAAGCAAGCTTTAACAGGAAGTGAAATAATGGCCTATCCCACCAATGAAGGGGACTACATATTGGACACTGATGCATGTGACCACAGCATTGGCAGTGTACTGACGCAGATTCAAGATGGGCGGGAGAGAGTGATTGCCTATGCAAGCAGGACCTTGAATCGAGCAGAACAAAACTACTGTGTTACGGACAAAGAATTACTGGCTGTGAGATATTTTATTGAATACTTTAGACAGTACTTGTTGGGACGCAAGTTCAGAGTACGAACTGATCATCAAGCACTTGTGTGGTTATTCAGCCTAAAGGAACCAAAGAGCAGAATTGCCAGATGGTTGGAGATCCTGTCAGCTTACCAGTTCAGTGTTGAATACCGACCTGGTACAAAGCATGTCAACGCTGACTTTATGTCAAGATGTGAAAACCCTAGTGATTGCCAGTGCCCTGAAGCAGACAACTTAGAGATGCTAAAGTGCGGCCCCTGCGACAAGTGTAAACGAAGGGCCAAGGAAATGCAGAGTTCATTCCTTAACGCCACAACAGAAACAGCAACAAGAAGAACCACAGAGACGAACCATACTTGGCTTACGCCAGTGTACCTATTGCTCCTGCAATTACTGTCACTAATCAAGACTGGATATGCAGCCCTGCAACCTGGACACCTGCTTAGAGCAGTTACGACCAGGGCCTCGAGTAAAGTAATCCAGACCAAGACAAGCCTCATTCAGCCGTGGTATAGTCTACTCCCTCAATCAAACCTACAGCAAATCCAAGAACAGGATATTGATATCAGTGTAATCCTCAGCTGGATGAAGACACAGAAAAGGCCAGATCGTGCAGTGGTGACAACCCACAGCCCAACTGTTCGACACTATTGGAATTTATGGGACAGCCTTGAAGTCAGCCATGGACTGCTATGTAGAAAATTTAACAGGAGGGATATCGCTGCAACCAATCTTCAATTAATCGTACCTGAGAGTCTGAAAAAGAAAGTTTTATATCAGATGCACAACTCACCACTCGCTGGTCACCTTGGAAGAAAGAAGACAAAAGAGAAATTGTTGCAGCGCTTCTATTGGTATGAGGTTCGAGAAGAGGTGAATAATTGGATAGAAGGTTGCGACACCTGTGCAGCAAGTAAGCCCCCAACCAAGAACCCCAGGGCCCCTCTTGGGGATATGCGAGTTGGAGCCCCCCTGGACCGACTCTCCACAGATATATTAGGCCCACTACCACTTACCCCCCGAGGCAACAGATATATACTGGTTGCGACAGACCATTTCTCACGATGGGTAGAAATATTTGCTACACCAGATCAGACAGCGGTCACATGCGCCAACAAGATCCTAAACGAAGTTATTTGCCGATTTGGATGCCCTTATGACCTACACTCTGACCAGGGCAGGAACTATGAAAGTGACATCTTTAAAGAATTGTGCAGACTATTGGAAATAAGGAAAACAAGGACTTCACGCAGGAACCCAAAAGGAAATGGCCAGACAGAACGATTCAACCGTACCATGTTAAAGATGATAAAGGCTTACATCAAAGACGAACAGACAGATTGGGACTTAAATTTAGGATGCCTAGCAGCTGCATACCGGGCCACACCACATGAATCTACAGGACTCACCCCAAACATGGTAATGCTAGGACGTGAAGTACGTCTACCCGCTGAAGTAGTACTCGAAGAACCCGAGGAAGGCTATGTTCACACTTATGGGGACTATGTAGGAAAACTCCGGACAAGGCTCATGGAATCCCACCATGTGGCTAGACGACGGCTGGGAAAAAATGCAAGAAGACATAAAGCCCTATACGACAGCAAGACAAATTTTATAGATTATAAATTTGGTGATGCAGTATGGTGTCGGGCCGAGACCAGAAAGGTGGGAATTTGCCCAAAGCTGCAGCCGAACTATGAGGGACCTTACGTTGTGGTCCGAAAACTGAGCGATCAGGACCTTGTCATTCAACGGGAACGGAAGGGGAAGAAGTTGCTAATACACCATGACAAGCTGAAACGATATACCGGAAGTAACCAACCGAAATGGTTTAGCAACTTCCATAGTTAAGCAAAATATGATAAGGTTATTAAGTTTCATCCACCCCCTAACACAGACGGAAGAATGACAGAATGAATGAAAAAGAGACGTGAAGCTGCAGGACTATTCCAGAATTATAGTCATCTCATTCTACTTCCAGAAATATGGCGGAGTCAAGTCTTCGTGGAAGAGCCTATTCATGTACATGTGGGAAGTTTGTGGGGGAAAAGACAAAAGTTATCGCCCACATCTACAAGCACCACCAGCCCTTGGAGGACTGCCCGTTCTACTGTACGCTGTGCTTGTTTCGGTGCCTTCGCCGCAGCGACCTGCACAGACATGTCCACACATATAAGGCCCACCTTTCCCAGCTGAGAGGACGAACTGGACCCCCTCCAAACTGCCTCAGAGAAAGCGCCAACCCGTACGAGATTACGGAGAAGGATATGACCCGCCTGTCAAAAGAAGAATCTGAAAAGATCTGGAAACAGAGGAAACAACTGGCAGTTCCGGAATACAACCCCACACCCCTCGCACTCCTGGCCCCTCCCGACTCCTCCCAAGTTGCTGACGTTGACCTTCCTGACCTTCCCCTGCCCACGATTGACTTCACAGACCTTGACCTGGACTTCCTGGCAGATGGCGTTGGGCCACACCCCACCCTGGAGGAGAAGCCTAGGGAACCTATGAAACGACCATCGGAGGGGGGAGAGGCGCCGGCAGCCAAGAGAAGAAAAGTCCAGGAAGCACCACCAACCCCTCCAATGTCACAGGATTCATCCCCAGACAGCGTTGCAAGTGAGGAGTCACAGTCTTCACAGGAGGAAGGCCCCTTAGACCTGTCCACAGCAAAGCATCACACCCCCAGACCCCCCACCACCCCACAGTCGGAAGCAATCACCCCTTGCCCTTCCCCTTCCCCCCAGATTCACCCACCTCACCTGGACATCGCAACACTGGTTAGGGAAGCCATGGCCGCCACCTTCCAGCAGTTCCAGCCAACGCTGGAGTGCCTGACAACACAGATTCAGGCCCAAAACGACATCCTGCGAGGACTTAATCAAAATGTGATGGACCTCAACAAGTACCTGAGCCCACATAGAGCCTCAAGTCCAACCCGAGCCCGCATTCCACTCCACACCCACAGTCCAACCCGAGCCCGCAGCCCACTCCACACCCACAGTCCAACCCGAGCCCGCAGCCCACTCCACACCCACAGTCCAACCCGAGCCCGCAGCCCACTCCACACCCACAGTCCAACCCGAGCCCGCAGCCCACTCCGCACCCACAGTCCAATCCGAGCCCGCAGCCCACTCCACACCTGCAGCCCACCCCGCACCCGCAGTCCACCCAGAGCCCGCAGCCCCACATCCTATCGCCGCCACCACCAACAACCTGCTCATCAGTATCAACCTGCACGGCATAAATCACCAACATGTCCCAGGGTTTCGGCGTTAAACTTTGAACTGTCTATATCGAGCCGGAGCTGAACTGTATATATCGAGCCGGAGCTGAACTGTATATATCGAGCCGGAGCTGAACTGTATATATCGAGCCGGAGCTGAACTATATATATCGAGCCTGAGTTGTGAACTAGATGATGAATGATGACGCAGAAATGAAAGGAGACACGAAAGATGTAGTTATATCGTTAAAATCTGACTTCGTATTTACATGTTCAGTGAAATGACTTGGTCACATTGTCATTAGTTAAGGATTGGTTGTCTGTGGGACACAGACAAATTAAAGGAGGGGGTGATGTGACAGAAATGGATTTGACTTGTCTTATCATTACGCCTTGCTATTGGGACTTGGATTTGTAATAAAATTGGGCGGCTACTCTCATCACAGATTCAGGAAACATAGGCCACACAACATGCTTCAGATCCAGGACAAATTACTTCACTCAGTCTGATCAGCTGATCACCAGATGGCAGACCACATGATGAGCATTGCTGGCACATCTCAAATGAAACCGGACCAAAAAATATCTCTTCCACCTGAAATCTATGGATCTATCAACATTAAATCAAACTAAACAATTGCTAACGAATAATTTAACAGATGGCAACCGAACAGCCTCAACAGGCTGCGAGATTGAAGATTTGCAAGCACTGAGGCTGATCACAGGACACGCACCGCGAAAAGAACCGGCAAGTCGAAACTTTGGACGATAACAGCGGACGATTTGAAGCCAATCAACTCTTCCGATCAACGCCATTTAGTTCTACTTACTTCAAGGAGAAGAATATCCAATTCTCAAGTGATGTCAACTACACGAGATAGCAGTATTTCCAGAAACAGAGGATTCGACCCACGAGGGACCGACATCGCAAGACACCAAGCGGCCATGACAACGGATGTGACGCGCCATCTCATTAGCATGCAACCAGGCCGGGTCACCAGGTCATCAGAGCAGACGGCGTTTTAATGTTTACATCGAATTTGACAGATAGTTTTAAAGAGTTTTATAAAAGTATTCGTCCAGAATATCGAGTTTAACGAAATAGTGGTAAGTATTAGCACGGAAAGTGGAACATAGAGCCAGATATCCAGGGGATATTCATTTTTCGATAGAATATTAAGTGTAACGAGCGTTTTCTGCTGGCATCGTCTGCTAGCAGAAAGTGACAGAGGTCTGCTAAGTTCTGCGTATGCAGAATTCTGCCAAATTCCGCCGAATGCAGAATTCTGCCGAATTCCGCCGTTCTTGCGTGCGCATTCGTTGGCGGAATGTTTGGAGCCTATATAAGGGGAGAGCTGTCGTAAGGCAGCAGTGCCAGATCGCTCCTGGACGTGAAGGTACTCGCTTTGGTTAAAACTGGCAGACGGTTTATTTCCCTGAGCCAGACCTCAGTTGGGTGAAGAGCATAGCCTATTTTCCATGGAGTAGTGTAGTCTAACCAGGGGTTAGCATTAGCTCACCTTTACTTTTACGAGCCTATCGCACGGTGAAATTCGGTTTAACCCAGATGTGTCATTCCTGGTGTTAACCCTATTGAACCTGAGTGAAGCTTGGTGTAGTTTGAGTTTAAGCTAGAGGGCTTGGTCAATCCGTCAGATGAGTAATTCCTGGGATCCGACAAGCTAGGCTTCTTTATCTTTGGTAGCATTTATGACAGGCCATTGGGCACTTTAGGAGATAGGTGTTGAGACTTTTTAGCGACGAGGTGCGCTGTAGACACATTGGAATTTAATATGAAGTGAATATGTTATAACCTTTAGTTGACGCTCCAGATTAAACCGGCGTATGAGTGACTTAACCTGTGTGCTGTGTGAATGATTAACTCTCAGGGAGTAGTGGTGAATTTCCACAAAACCTGAATGCAAGACGGTTAGCTCCTGACATTAACATTGATTAAGGGTCCAGGGAGGTGAAAGCCCCCCAACGGACAACCTAGTTTAAGGCTGTAAGGGTACGTGTCTGATTGAGCAAATAAATTGGGTACGGAGTTATATGTGATCACCCACCACGTTCGAGCTCTAGCGGCTAATACCGTTACAGTATATTCAATGAGCTCAGAGAGGTACATCAGTCAAACACAACCTTCTTAATATAAGTCGAACAACATTCTTAATAATAGTCGAACGACATTTTAACATCCATAAATGATCCAGAACATTACCTTAGTGACCAATGTGATCCAGTGTGACGCTATGGAAATACACGCTCCCGCACATTAATGCTGTGCAAAGATTCGCTCTTTGTTTCACTTCTATATATGCTTAGCATGATCTCTATAAGTGAGAATCATCATAGAGAATCATCATTTATTTCGACCAGGAAAGAAAAAGAGGATACCGTAAATGGGCCAGTATATTGTAATATAATGCTTTGGTATGTATACTGATAGATAATTAATCGTTGCAATCGTTAATCGTTTGCCGCTCCGTTCATTCTATTCAAGTTGCGATAACTCTCGAGGCAATAATGATAAAGGCCAAACTCGTTGGCAAACCACAAACCACTAAATGTATTAAAAGTAACAAAATAATGTAAATCACAGTGGCGTCGACTAATACGATAGACCAACCGGGGTTAACCTCCAGCGCGATGGTATGAGATAATGTTATGACCCTATGCGGCCGGAATGGATTTGGATTGAAGACTTTACAATGATGACATAACTTAACTTTAACGTAAATTTATTGTTATGTATGAAGCCCTGCGGCTACATACATCTAGCTTAACGCCTTAAAAAAACAAATAACTGCCTGCAAGTTGTCCCCTGTTTGTATCCAAATTGAATATGCCCTCGTCAAGTTACGATTCAACAAGGCTAGATGTGTGACAATAGTCAGAAATTTATTAATACCGTAAGAAATAACCGTTTATATGGTCGGGTGACGTAGTTTGATGATGCAACAACCATGTCGACTTTTACAGGCAATTAAATTTCTGTGAGATATCCGCCATTTCGCATGGATTACAAGATGCAGTATACATTCGAGTTTCGTGTGTGTCGTGTCTAGACAGAGAGACCGGAAATGGAGTTTAAAATTTAATTTAATTGTGTCATATCTGGAGTAATAGAACGAGGATTCGTTATCGCGAAATCAGTACGGTTTTGCGACTGCGACTATAATAAAATCAATGTTTATCGATGGTAAACACCTTATTATTAATATATTAGTAGACAACCGTCCGTGGGGCCTCTTTGGCTCATTTCGGTATTTAGCGAGTTGGTGGATTGAAAGGAGCTGTCACACCCGGGGACGATTTCCCTCAGACCTCCCTTTCATCACTGGTTTAGTAAATCGTTATCTTTATTGCCTCTTGTGATGAGATTAATTATTGTCATGCTTTTATACTGTCCATTGCCTCATCGAGATCCTATTGATCCTTAGTTGTTAGGGCATAACTGTCATGATATTGGTCTTCAGAACTGTCATAATGGGCTGATTAGTAAACTTGGACTTTTTATGTGCCATATTATTCTGTCGCGCAATAAAATGCCAATGTTAAAAACATGTTTTTGATGTCTTGTATCGGTAGAATCTCTTACCATATCACTATGGTTTTATTTGCATTAATTATACGTGTTCGCTCATCAATATACGTTTAATCGATGTGGGGCATGTCAGGCGCCCTCTCACAAACCAATTTGATTTAGTTTAGTAATGGCTGGCTGAAAATGAAAGCAAGTCACGATTGTAATTCAATTCGCTGCCGACCACCAATGTCTGAGGTTTTTGGCCCACCAAATGGATACGGCTACGAGTGGTTAGCCCTGAATCCCGGCCAGATCGAATCCGGCGTATGGTGATTATTTAATGGCGATGAATTGCTCATGTTTAGTATTAGCAAATCAGTCATAAATTACCATACCACTATATCCATTGATGTGCATAAGAAAGAAGTTCATAGAGTATGATAAAACCCCATTTAGTAATCGACATGACTTAACATTTACCGACCGTCAGCATCTAGGTTATGCGATTGCTCGCCTTATTTCTTAGGGTGTTGGGTAAATAAAGACTCCATGAATGAAACGTCTGCGTGGTGAGGACGCTCCCCGCCAGAATGATATTACCTGATGCACTTTCTTGTGGATTCCCCAAGAGGCGTATTGAAACTGCAAGACTTGGATCCACGTGTGGAAGTAATTCCAGTATTACAATACGAATGGGGGAAATGCAACCCTTGCATCGGATAACCTAGACTAATGAAACCGTTATATTGCTTTACATTGTGTACCATAGTTACTCGTACCGGTGAAGTCCGTGTCATTCTGAAAACTGATGCTCGTCCGTGTGATTCTTGATTTGACTCTTTTAGTCGGCCGCCATATAGATACGCTGAGAGTCAATAACTATTTGCTCTATTAAAGTTCACATATGTCGACAAACATTTTGTTTTACTCCATTCAAGTCAGGTAACTCAATGACCAGCCCGCCGAAGCAGACGATAACATAAAAAAATGTGTCTAATACTTACCATTAGGATAAATGTTCCAATCTGTGTAGCCAGACCAAGAAGACCAAGAATTAGTTTTTATTCTAATCTGTAACACCTGAGTAATCATATACCTATATTCAATACACATGCAATATTATAGAACATGTCAAAACAGTATAAAATGTCGTGCATGACATTCTGCAACAAATCAGTAGGATCCACTATATTATGTTACTCAAATCCCCCTCAAATCATCCCTCGCCCAACCCAATACCGCATATCGCTCCAGTTCAGCACAGTCCATCGCGCAACCGGTTAAATGACTCTTCACGGAATAAAATACCAGCACGGGCATCATGTGAAGCTTGTCATAATTTTTTATGTTGGCCGATCGTCTGTTCATGATGACGTAGCATAATCTACTGCCATGGAAACTGAAAGTCGAATGCAGAGCGTGCCTATTTCACGGCCAACTTGAAAGAGTCAAATCAAGGATCACGCGAACGAGCCTCACGTTTCAAAATGACACTTTTTTTGTCGGGCTAAATGATTAAACATGCCCCTAATTAGACAGGCCTAACATCCTTTGATGGTTTTCCTAACTGGCGGCCCGGTCGTCCACCAAACCTTTGTAGCATGGTTCAGTAGTCCAGGTGACCAAATGTCGTTTTAATGATGAAAGGGTTTGTGCCATAACGAGATGACCAGTTTGCTAATGGTGAAATCAAGACAGGATGTGAGAACCCGTTCATCTCATCAAATTGTGTGTGGGTGTATATCCTTTCAGGCTGAGAGTTGTGCGCGTTCAAGGTTATATATAGTGACCAAAGTACTATTATACCAGGAACTTGCCGCTCACTTCCTTCGTGCACCCCTTTCAATTTTACCCACCCCTCGACGAACGCTAGTGCCAATGATAACGGCGGCAGAGAATATGGCCAAAGTGTAAGGCGACGGCCCTCAACCTAACCTGATTTTGACTATCAAAGCCGCCAATGTTTCATGCGTAGATAAAAGGAAATATGTTTCGTTCACACATTCTATTGGAATTTGTTTGGTTACTACGAAATATGACATTTGAGCGCTGATTGGTAAGCTTCCTAGCGTACAGTTATTTCATACTTCATGTTCCCCGTCTTTTAAATTAACTGTCCCCAATTATCTCAAAACGTTACTTTCACCGCTTAAATATGCAAATATGAAAGGTCAAATACATATATGCAAATATATGCAGCTCCTCAAATTGTTCAAATGTTTATATTATTGTACTAGGAATCAGTAATTTTTTTGTTTTCACTCCTTGGTTAATAATGTTGAGGAAACCACGCCACACCTGGAGAAGCACAGGGGAGAACATTTGCGACCAGGATACCACAATACGTTCCCCGGCATAACGTTTCACCGCGATACGGATGGATGAATATTCCAATTATTCCTCTTCCAGTTGTGATTATCGTCCTTGTTGGCGTTCCTACTTGTGTAGTTGTCATGACGACTCAATTATTTGGACCGCTGTGTGATGTAGGTCCAAATGCTTTGTAACCTTCAAAGCGCCATGTTTATGTTGCCATAGCAACATAAACACAGAAAAACACTTCACCATATGCATGGAAAGGGAAACATCGACTTTGCCACACGGTACCTGAGCTCGTATTTATTTCTTTGCGCGATATCGTAGCAACTGTAGACATTTGGATTATTCCATTAACTCCTTCCCACTCACGGATGCCTTTTGACGCCTTAGTGGGGAGGCGTCAAAAGGCGTCTGTGAGTGGGAAAGGGTTAAGACCTCCCATAATGCATCTGAAGGAGGGACCATGCGAATCAACATACAACATCGCCGTTTAGATGATTGACGGGCGTTGGGAGGACGCTTGAATTGTAAGGTTATATCAGGCGAAGGAAAGGTAAAGGAAGGAAGATGCCACGTTCTGGTGGGATATCCCGTCATTTACAGAGAGTGGCATGGGATATGGACATGGGTCAATGAAAGCTGAAGTCCCCATCGACGAGTCATATTTCTAGATGCTTGAGTTACACAAAACGGTTTACCAGCTAAAGTCATGGCTCCGATAACTTTTAAAGACCCCCCCACCCCGCTTCCGCACCTCCATCACTCACCCATCTTCACTTGTCGCAATGGCTTGGATATCCGAGCTTTGAGCAACTGTCAACTGTCTCCTTGTCCCCCAGACTGCCGGTTCTCTCATAGCAAGGGCATGGATCAATCTCCCAGAACATGGCGCCCCCTACATCGAATCAACCACTTATTTTGATGACATCCGCCCCCCCCCCCCCGGCCCCCCCGGTCAAGACCAAGAACCGAATTTAAGGGTTTTTACTTTGTTGTCTCCTTGGCTATAAAAAGGCCATCAAAGCTCAGTTTTTGGGTCTGGATCTAGTGCTGGAAAGCGATGCCCCGGGGTGAGATTGTGGCCGGTTTTCTGAGGTTATCACGTGGCCTTAGCTCTTCGTTTTCTTGTGCCTGACACTCGTGTGCGTTAGGAAAGAAGCTTTATTTGGCACTAATCAGATGCATAGGACAGAATACATGTACAATCGATCAGACTACGGATAAATGATTTCGAATTTGCATTGCATGATACACAAGTACAGCGACATTCGGCATAGTTCTGTACACTTCATTCTTAAGCTTGGACTTTAATAAATTCAGAAATACTTGTTTAATTTGACTAGTAGCTGGCCCAGTCCCAATACAGTTCTGCCTAACATCTGCATATAAGGGGGCAAACCATTAAAAATTGGAAGTCATTTTCAACAATTTCGCTAGATAGATTCAAAAAATAATTACAAAATAGTTTATCTATGGACAATAGTCCCCGTTCACTTTCTGCATCTAATATAATCGACGAACAACACAAACGGGATATGGCTATTCTGTGCTAAATGACTTCAACTGAAGTCAGGTAGCGCTACGGTTAGAGTAAAATTTTAAAGCGACTTTTAAAGTGTCCAGCTTCGAGAGGGCTTGGGTATCAGATGATCACTCCTGCTGTGCCAAATCACATTTCTATAAGAAACATGTTTGCATCGCCAACTTCCTTATTTTTCTGGCCCATGTGACCTTTACTGCATTACTTCCGACCTGACCAGTTTTAGCCAAAATTTACCACATATAAAACAACTCTGAAATTCAGAATTAAGTTTATGTGTTCGCGAAGATGTTATTTAGCCGGGTACGGAAACAAAACCCCCCTCCAGTACAGAAACAAGAATGAACTCTTCCACGTTGACGCGTCTAGCCACCCGCTGTTTACTGAAGTCAGCCAATCAGAGACCGGCTGCTGGCTGGCGGCAAGAAGTTCTACCCAGTCGGTCATTCAGACAACAGATGCTGACGAGGTTAGAGATAAATACACTTATATTCAGTTAGAAATTGTATTAATGGTTTACTGTTTAAGAATATAGTAAGGAGCCATTGTGATACAGGGGATATTTAACCCAAATATTCACAATTCTACTTCTCAGGTCTCCTTTTTATCAAAGCCTGGGGCAAGACTTCCCAATATAGTAGATTTCTTGACAATGAGTCAAGGTCATGCAACACCCCTGGGCCTATGAGCCATAACACTTTTAACTCACACTTGTGCCTAGCATTTATTGACATAACTTTCGTGTCTTGGTTTTCGGTTTAACGGATTATAAGGTGCAATTTATTCCGACGGCTATCATGCATTTTAATTTGAAGAAACCTAAAGAAGCGGTTTAGAAATAAATTTGGGTTTGGAAATCGGTAGGGCTAATGCATAGCCATACTTTTGAAACGATATATATTTCTTGTCCGGCAAATGATTTATAGTTTCGCTCACTTCAATGAGCAGTTCAGAATGCCAAAAGAAAAGTAGGCTAGGGCCTACTCAAACTTACCATTGTAGTTGAATTCCGTTAAAGAAAAACGATAGCAGTTTTTCAGTATGCCACCACGAGAAATAAGCGCTCAACCCTCTACTTACACCGAGGCCGACTCAGTGTTAGAGAAAGAAGTCTAAATGCGTGATGCGTCTGAGAACGACCCCAGCATATGGACTGCGACGGCATGACTGGTGACTTAATAGCAGCTGCGGTCAATAATCATTCAAATTGAAGTGAATTGCTTGTGTTATTGCGAAAGTAATTAGTCAGAGGCGTTTCGTTTTGGCATCATATCTTTAAAATCAAGACAATAATAATTTTCAATATGTACCTATAATGTAAATTTTTGTCCTTTGGTTATCCAGAATGAGCATTAATAATGTTGCTACATATGCTGTCTTGAGTACTATCTTTGGCTTACTTTTGGTTACTATTTTCCTACTCATAGTCTACGTATCTATATGTTCATTGCTACTGTTGTCCTATACTTTGTCATTAGGATGTACTGGACCTACTACAGCAAGACGAATCACCCAGATGCCTCGATTAAACTCCTCTATATAATCAGATGCCTCGATTTAACTCCTCTATATATTTAAGTTATCATGCTCCAGGAGGGTGAGTAATGTAAGAATAGCCACCAGAGAGCGATCAGACATTCTAACGTATCACATTCTCAGGACCGAAATTGACGAAATTAATTAATCTCTTTTACTCTGGCGTCCGAAAAAGGTAAAATCGTGTCGTTCAACATGATGGAATCGGTGTTAATTATTATTTACCACAAAAACTTTCATTGGCCAGCACATCTAGTGCAATGTCCGATAGGATTGTTCATGCAAATCGTGTAGGGCCCCATTTGTTATTGTACTTTGCCTAAATGGCTGTGACACCGTGACGTCCATTTCTATAATACGCGTAATCACATTAGTGCCACGCTACTATTTTGTTCAGTTAACTTTGTCTATTGCATGTGATTTGACAATGGATTGAGCAATTATTCCATGAGCAAGGTAAGCAATTATCCGACCTGTCAATTTCAGTGAGCATTTTATGCCAGCACTATAAGGAAATAACTCATTCGTGCGAAAGGTTTGGCATGTGAGCTTCAACCTTGTACATGTGCCTGCGTTGTCGAGGGCTTGGATTGAATTTATGGGTTTGTGTTTTCGCTAAAACCCCATGAATAAGGACGAGAATAATAGTGGCATAAGGCACATCAGTTTGAGCTTCTGTTACGGACATTACACCCCTCTCATACCTTACAAAGGAAGTATTGACATTAACTCTTGTATTCTAAATACCTAGTACTGTCTGGTTTGAATCAGTCAGTCTGCGCATGACAATAGATTTGCAACTTTGCTGTAGTTTAGAATGTTAACGCGGCATTTTTAATTGGGAACAAATAAGCTTATGTGACCGTTACAGCTCACCGCAGTAGTCCCGTCAATGACCCGTCGTAAGGTAATATAAGCGGGTAAAGACTATAGAGCGAATCACGAGTTACAGTAATTGCGGTATTTTCGCCAATCGTTAACCTGATATGTCCACGAAACAAAACTTGTTCCGTAAGCAGAGAAGCCTGGCTACAAATTTATTGACCCCTTTTCTGGATAAATTTATGAATCCTTGTATTATATATATATATTTGAACATATGGAGTAGTCTTTGGACGTATCAAACTATTCAGACTCTTGTATATAGGATTCGGAGTAGTCTTTGGTATATATATATAACATATATAGCCTATAACTGGTTCCTGATGACTTGCGAATATTACGCTTAGATCTATAAAATATAGTACACGACTTGTACTCTATTTGTTTGGCTGTTAACTGAGAATCCACTTCCCATGTTGAACAACGATGAAGGGCAGAGCATGATCATGCGTCAACTTACCTATCATGCATTTGTTACAATATAGGAAATCAGAAATGACTATGCTGGCACAATAAGACAGCAGCGGCGATAGTTGAGTGTGCTAGTTTCTTGTTTGCACTGTTTCCATCTATAACTTGCAGACAAAACGGTCAAGTCATGCATCTGACAATTTTAAGCGGTATAGTTGTAAGATGGTAACCTGAAAATAGTTAAAGTCAATAGGTCTGCTTAGCCGGGGCTGAGGACCAAACGTTGCCCAACGCCTCCATATCCATGATGCGATGATGTCTCAATGAATTACAATATGTTGTATAATTTCAGATTCCAGTAAGTATATGACAGCCGTGTGGGCAACAATGAATGAGGTGGCCAGTAAGTAACATGCAGGCATGGTGAGAAGTGTGATTTGGTGAAAGGCAATATTTCTGCTCAGCCGAGGTGGAGGACAAAAAGTTGCACAATGCCTCCATATCCATGATGCGATGATGCCTCAGTGAATTACAATATGTTGTATAGTTTCAATTTCCAGTAAGCTTATGACAGCCGTGCGGACAACAATGGATGAGGTGGCCTGTATGTAACATGCAGGCATGGTGAGAAGTGTGTTTTGGTGACGGGCAATAACTCTGCTCAGCTGGGGCTGAGGATCAAAAGTTGCACAATGCCTCCATATCCATGATGAGATGATGCCGAAATGAATTACAATATGTTGTATTGTTTCAGTTTGCAGTAAGCTTATGACAGCTGTGCGGACAACAATGGATGAGGTGGCCTGTAAGTAACATGCAGGCATGGTGAGAAGTGTGTTTTGGTGACGGACAATAACTCTGCTCAGCTGGGGCTGAGGATCAAAGGTTGCCCAACGCATCCATATCGATTATGCAATGATAAGGCAATTATAAAAATATGTTTTATAGTTTCAGACCCTTAACAATAGTATATATATTTAATATATGAATAATAAGCTTTACAATTATGCGCCGGGGTCCCGGTATGAATTAAATAAGCTTTGCTCTGCCGCGGTAATCATTTCCTCTATAACCAGCCGTATGCAAAGTAGGTGTATTTAGCTCAGCAGGGCCTGAGAAACCACTTTGCTTATTTGTGGCAACCATGATGGGATTAACTTAATTTATTGACTGAACACCGATGTCAACATCAGAAGTAGATCTGCCTAACTTAGGTAATCATGTATCATATAATCAGCCACATGTCATCTGAAAATATGTGTGTTTAATAGAGCTGGGGCTAAGAAACTACACAACTTATTTGTTACAAACAAAATGTGAATAATGTAATTTACTATTTGAACACCGCAGTAATGGTTAAAAGCAAAGTTTCCTCGGCCGGCAACGACTCAGATCTCGTGTATGTAAGTTACATGAGGATTCACGCTGGCTACGCCCCTGGGTGGGGGTGCTGATCATACATCTGGTTATGTCTAATCAGCTGTGGCGGATGTCCCCTCACCTTTCCTGGCTTAACGATAAGAGTAATCAGCTCAGTTGAAAATTTAGTACGTGGTAACTCAAGCTGACTGAAAATGATATGTCAATTTTAGGCCAACACATTAATTCTGAGTGGTCATAATTCATTTTTAATTTCGCTCTTACTTAAACGTGCGAAATTTAGCAAGTATCATCAGCATATCCACTTTTACCAATTCTAAGGTGATCAGTCCATCTATATTTGGATAATGTATTTGGCATACGTACATGCCAATGTGTGCCACCTACGTACATGGCGATGTGTTCCGCCTTCGTACAGGGCGATGTGTTCCGTCTTCATACAATACATGTCAATTGGTTACGCCAACCCATAATAGGGTCACGTGGTCTATTCACGTTTATTGGCGATGCGTTCCGCCAATTACTGGCGAAGTGTTCCGCCAGTTAGTGGCGAAGTGTTCCGCCACTTTTATTTAATTTATTTGACAATTTGCTTGTCATGTAGTGTCTTTCTCACTCGGCAAATAAATTTGCCCTTTCCAATTCTATACATTGTGTTCTGTTTTCTTGCCAGGAAACAAGCTGCGGGCGAGCCAGCTTATCTTTACGAATTCGTAGCGAATAACATAAAAAACAATCTGAAATTTAGAATTAAGTCTATGTGTTCGCGAAGATGTTGTTTAGCCCGGTAAGGAAACAAAACCCCCCTCCAGTACAGAAACAAGAATGGACTCTTCCACGTTGACGCGTCTAGCCACCCGTTGTTTACTGAAGTCAGCCAATGAGAGACCGGCTGCTGGCTGGCGGCAAGAAGTTCTACCCAGTCGGTCATTCGGACAACAGATGCTGACGGGGTTACCTCCTCCTCCCCACCGCCTCCTTTATAATAAGTTTTGCTTGCATTTCAGTTTTATCACTACTCGAGGAATTATTAAATTGATAAATATAGTAGGATTTATACCATACAATTCTTCTATGTATGAATCTCTATGTATCTCTCTCTCTATTTTTCTCTTCCACTCGTTCTCTCTCTCTCTCCATATCGGTTATTATTTTGCACTGGAATTAGTCGCCATTCTGTATTCCGCCAATGGTGATATATGACTTTACAGAAACGACTGATCTCTCCTGTTACCCTAATGCCTTATAAAATCTAATTCCGGCACATAGGCACAGTTTCATCTCAGCCAACAGTACCAGTTCCAAGTTACTGCAGCTCTGATGCGGCTCTCGCACGGGGCATAACCTCATGTCATTACATCCCTTAACATACCATTCCATATTGTGCCACAATATGTGGCACATTGTATTTGAGCCCCGACAACGAATCAATTTGTATCATGGCTGTACAGGTCCATTGGAAACAAGCAACGAGTGGATGCGGCTTCAAACATTTCCTTTGAACAGTTATTTACTTCCATGTAGTCTGTCCTCCTTGGACAATAGCGTACAACGCATGAGTTGTGTCCTTCATAACTCACACGTACCCAGGGATATAATCACTCCCATACCCATGTTCTGGTTCCACCCTGCCATCCCTGGAGCATTGCCGACGCCGCCCTCGTTCTGGTTCCACCCTGCCATCCCTAGACCATTGCCGACGCCGCCCTCGTTCTGGTTCCACCCTGCCATCCCTGGACCATTGCCGACGCCGCCCTCGTTCTGGTTCCACCCTGCCATCCCTGGACCATTGCCGACGCCGCCCTCGTTCTGGTTCCACCCTGCCATCCTTGGACCATTGCCGACGCCGCCCTCGTTCTGGTTCCACCCTGCCATCCTTGGACCATTGCCGACGCCGCCCTCGTTCTGGTTCCACCCTGCCATCCCTGGACCATTGCCGACGCCGCCCTCGTTCTGGTTCCACCCTGCCATCCCTGGATCATTGTGGGCCCCGCAATCCTTCAGGGTGACCACTTATAGCGGTAATCACCACAGCGACAGCGGTGTTTGAACCTTAACGAAGAGGTTATTAACGGTGGTTTCCTCCTGTCAAGCAGTTTTATCTCATGGGGATTACACACAATTACAGGACATGCTCATAATGAAGCACTCCGTGTCAGTCACCTTGAAGGATCCATTGATGGTAGCTCTTCTGTAATAAAGTGGTGCTTCCTAACGGGCTGGTGGCTCACCAACGTGTTGCAGACGGGCGCAACCTTCCTGTCACAATGCCTCAAATGCACATATTTCCTGTTAGAACGAGAGAACGCATTCACTTATGGTGTAGTCATGTCATTACATCTCATCACATACAAACGTAACGAACGTAAACAGCGGATAGGAGAAAGAGGACTCTGGAAGCCATTGTGACAATTATCGAACATGATATATATAGGGTTTCTTGAATTATTTAGGCAATAATCGAACAGAGAAATAGAATTTCATGAACTACTGAGGCAATAATCGAACAGATAAATAGGACGTCTAGAACTATTGAGGCAATAATCGAACAGATAAATAGGACGTCTAGAACTATTGAGGCACTAATCGTATTCAAGTGCAGTGTTCTCCTTCGGGTATATTGCGGAATTAATGAAATAAAAATAAGTGGACTCGAGGCACTATTGCCGTATTAGGCCAATGCATGAGTAAGAATTTGGTGGTCCTTTAGACATATTGCGACAATAATCAAACTCGGGTACAGGGTACGGTAAACCATAGTGCGGAACAAATTCCAGTCTTTACAGAAACTTTGGTCAGTCCTCCATGAAATCGGCGCGTGCATTCCATAATCATTCCTCTGTCCGTAAGAAAAAAAATGGATACATATCGGATTTTTTTTTAAATACCTAGGGGCATAAAGCAGGGGTGTCCACTTTTTGCATTGTTGTTCATTATATCGGTTGAGCTTTTAGCAGTCAGTTCAAGAAGCAACAAATGGATAACAGGTTTTGAGATGTCTATTAGGCGATCAAACCGAGAGTATAAAATATCACTATATGCTGATGACATGGCACTTTGTCTTCGTAATACAGGGCAGGTAAAAACTCTTATGTTCTAAATGCTTATGTTCTAAATGCTTTTGAACTAAATGATTTCGGGAAAGTATCAGGATTGCATTTGAAACCGATGAAAACGCCGTGTTTGCAGAAAAGAACAAATGAATCTCGCCCAGAGCAGGAGCTAAATGGAATTGCAATAACGGAGGCACTTGCACTTCCTGCCTTGTATCAAGACCTTATCAGTGCTTATGCAATGGCAAAGGCCAGCAAAAACTGCAACACGTAGCAAGTCACCTGGCAGAACCAATATGGGGAAAAGGATTTTATGGGGCATGCGATCCTAAATTATAAAGGGTCGATCGCGGATGCGGATTTGGCCCGCCGGATAGGAGATAAGAGGATATACTGCAGCAAGCTGTATTATTCAGGAAAACATTTAGACCCTACAGAGAAATAGACCCGCATATCGCCATAACCGGGATACGAAGCAATGTCATTCTCTTTACCATAATTCGGAGACTGATCAAGCCAACGACCCATGCAGGGGTTGCACAAAACACGAAGTCATCCATCCACCAGAACCCATCATGTGACCGCCATTCGAAGCCAACGTTGCCTTGTTTTATTCAGTTTCTTATCAGATCAATATCAGAAAATTTAATTTCTGGGGACTTGCATGTGATTGAGGCGTCCGTGTATAAGAGCCTATGGGTTAGTGACCACGCGCCGCCAGTCTCGTGTGGCCATTGCCATGACAACTGTAACCTAGTTACATGAGTCTGAGAAACGTCTCCGAGGTTCAACCCCAGTCACATGATCCACGACTTGACTACCTACACATGACCCCCACAAATGTCCCTACAAATAACATCTTCTGTTTCTGTACATATTCATCTTTCCCATTTCCCTGGGCGATGGTACCTCCGCCCTTCGGCTAAAACGTGAATGTTAGGCTTAAAGATCTGTCCAACCAGAATACATTTGTTTTTGTAGGCAAAGATCGCGAGAGTTTCAGAAAATGGTACGTATTTGTTCTCATATTTATTACGGACCATTGTACTCGCGGTTATTTCCGCAATATGTCTTATAGACCACGAAACTCGTGTCGGATTATTGTCATAATATGTCTAGCCGACCACTGTACTCGTGTTGATTATTGTTACAATGTGTCTAACCGACCACTGCACTCGTGTTCCATTATAGCCGCAATATATCAAGTGGACCGCAGTACCCGAGTTCCATTATTGCCGAAATATATCAACTGGACCCGCAGTACCCGAATATTTCATTATTGCCTCATTAGCTCAGCAGTCCTCCTTCACATGAGGCAGGGTTCCTGTCACTTGTCAGCCGTCTGTTGCTCGAGTGTCTGCCTTGCCCTGTCGGCTGTTCAACTATGGCAAGACATAACCTGGTTATTGCGGCCAATGGTGTAAAGCATTGTACTCTTTGGGTCTTCAGATACCGGGCTTTTTAATATGAAATGGCATGAACGGAAAAGGTTTTCTGATATTATATTTTAGTCATTTTAATCACCATATGTTCCGTGGAGCGCTTGTTGGCAATTTACCTGCTTCCGTTACCACTAGGGTGTAAAGCTATATATCCTGCCATACTGGTTGTATCCACATTGCGTAGAAATGTGTTAATGTTTCAAGGGTCAGTAATAACACCCTGAATGCATGATTGTCAGTTTATGTATGTCTTCGTTTTCTGACGCCACTAAATAATATCCTTCGTCTCCATATATATGTATCTAATTATATGTAAGGCGGGTTATTTATCATTCGACTCAGGGTTTTGCACATACACATGATTAATGCAATGGAATGATAGCTGGTTGGTCTGATGGATCTTTGTTCTGTTTTAGTATGATAATGACTATTGCTTTTTTGCCAAGAAAGTAAAATTATTACACCTTGGCGAGGTTGGGGGAATGGCGTCTTCGGTAATATGGTGAATGTTTTTGATAAAGAGTGCTATTGAATCTGGTTTGTTGTTGACGGAATGAGGTTGGACATGTTAGTCACACAACTTCTGGTAATGGCGTGAGACGGCTTAATTGAATTTCCGTTGGGAAACTTTCTCCGTTGGAGTAATTGGGAAGTTCTTACAGCCATGGAGGTTATTTGCCACTTCGCAAATAAAATCTCAGGCCATGAGACTGGTTGCATTACTTGGAATTCGCTCCCCGGCTTAATGATTTAAATCTGTTTGGCCATCATGACATTTTATGAGGGCAATTCAGTTATCGTCTCTACAGCTATTGCGGGTACGGTGTGGAGTTTTCACGAAACATGGATACTTACGTTCTACGTCAACGCTTAGCACCGGGGTGCCTAACTTCCGGTTGTTTGGTTTTACAAAATCGGCTAACGCCGTCCTTGGATGCACAACTAATCACTTAATTTATAAACACCGATGATTCGCCTCAAAATGCAACGCTTCCAACAGTCTCATCAAACGGACCACATGCATTATGGAGAGATAAATGTCTTATCTTTAACTATATTATGATGTTATAGCTAGAAATGCCTGGACCAAAGTAAACAAAAAATAGTTTCACACCCCCTCGATTCATCACGGACAAGCCGCACAGCTAGCCATTTCCCAACACACAAACGTTGACTACAATGAGTGCGCGTCATGCAACTATAGCAAGGCACCAGCGTGATGCGCACTCGTTCTAAGAGCACGTGTTTTTCTGTTGGTACCCAAAGGACCTAAACTGGAAATAGAACCCGCGAGAAATGTATAGCGGTATATATACCACAAATAACCATAGAACGATCCATGTCCTGAGTCTTTTCCAATGTTATGTCATCGACAGTCAGACCGCCTGGTAGCCACACCGCGGTAAATAACATGTCCAGAGTCTGCTCCAATGTTATGTCATCGATAGTCAGTCTGCCTGGTAGCCCCACCGCGGTACATAACATGTCCAGAGTCTGCTCCAATGTTATGTCATCGATAGTCAGTCCGCCTGGTAGCCCCACCGCGGTACATAACATGTCCAGAGTCTGCTCCAATGTTATGTCATCGATAGTCAGTCCGCCTGGTAGCCACACCGCGGTACATAACTTGTCCAGAGTCTGCTCCAATGTTATGTCACCGACAGTCAGATCGCCTGGTAGCCCCGCGGCCCGATGATCCAATGATAGGATCAGTGGTCGGCCGGAAGCAGACTGGACAGATCCTGCCCCGGGGGCCGACGGGAATAACGAGGAATTAGATTCCTTGCATGAGGCTGGAGGGCGGAGGTGGGGGGAAAATGACCATTGTGGGTGGAGGGTGGAGGTGAGGGGAAACTAACCATTGTGGGTGGAGGGTGGAGGTGGGGGGAAACTAACCATTGTGGGTGGAGGGTGGAGGTGGGGAGACATGGTGGCGGTGGATAGAGGGAGGGAGGGGGTGGTCTCAGAGCGATCCTCTCAACAACTACTAGCCCCACCTCCAATCCACAGCTTGGTCACAATGTTAAAGAAAATGAGGCTATAGTCGCTACCGCCCATAATAGAATTTTGACATATCCTCAAGGCAGCAGTAGTTGCAGTCTACAAACGCCCGCTACTGTTGCCGGCAGAGGCGCTGGTGTCAACCTGATCAGACATAGTGGCATACCACGTGGACCATCGATACGTTGTAGCTAGTTAAAGCTTCCCTCTTCCCGTCGCCACACTCACCCACTCACCCCCTCCCCACGTACACCGTCCTTCTTGCTCTACTCTCGCTGCCATAGTGCGTTTTACCTTCAACCCAGTTCTATCTGTCGGGCCTAATACTTTCAATTCCCAAAGGCGCTCTGCTGTCAGCCTTCCACCACAGTAGGGCTACACAGCTTAAACAACTCATGGAACAGACATCAAAATATCTCTTCGCCGGAGGAATTTATTTGCAGTTCTTAACGCTGTGCGTTGTAGACATACCCATCTTTAATGGGGTTTCTATATGGCTGGCCAGTTCACAGTGTCTCTCCCTGATAATGAGCGAATCGACCCCTAGCGAGTATAATATGCCATCCATCACAGAACCAAACTCGTGTCACCACGGTGGCAGACGGTGGGCTGAAAAGGACACTTTACTCTGTGGTATCATATGACGTCAATGGGGCGTACACAGAGTAGAGCGGAGCCATGTCTCTGAGGGTAGTTCCCTACTCTTTTCGGACAAGAGCACTGTCATCCTGCGCCATGGCAGATATTCGTTGAGTAGGGCGTGAAGCCCCAACGCCGGGGGTGGGATGACAAGAGACATTGGCGGTCACTGGGTCATAACACATCGATGTCATGGTGAGTCGGCGGTAATCCCATCGCGAAATATGATGGCATCCAGCTTAAATCGGCCGAACTCTTTCTCTCCCTCCTTGTCCTTTCGGCTTCTCTCTTCTGTCTCTCTCTATCTCTCTCTCTCTCTCTCTCTCTCTCTACCTGTCATTATTGTTCTTAGTTCTACGTTCTTAATTCGCTCAGGTCACGTTGCATAAGCAATAGCTACTCAGCCGGCTATTTGACGCCCCTATGGCAAACAACATCATTTCCCAATTGAATATGCTGTAGAGTGTGTCTTGCCCCTGATGCAGCAATATTATTTCAGCCAGGGGGAGTCCTGGATATTGGTAAGTCAGAACACACGGCTAACTAATGCTGAGGTGATGATGTTCGATAACAAGAATTCGGATGCAAGGTGAAACATCTCCGAGCCTTACGTAGAAGCAAGGGATTGTGTGAACTGTTTCAGTAGACGACCCACGTTCCTCAGAAATATGACAATATTAACAGGTTATATTATGTGATACATACGCAGACAAAAAACGTAGCGAAAAAAATCACATACCATGAGTTTGTCGCGTTTGACGCAATGTATTAAGAAGTCCTTTAAAGACCGAGAGACTGCCTGCCTTAGAATGACCCTGTGGTTTGATTTTTTTTGATTTGGTTTGATCTTTATTTCCCATCAAAGTGAGGAGTATACAAACAGGTCATTTAAATAAATTAAGACTCAAGAGCTTCAACTGAAGCGAACAAACGTGCACATATATACATATCAAGGTATTGAAATTTAAATTTAAGTTACTGATGATATGCCATTTGTCTAATATTTCTTAGTAAGGAACCGAAATGTTCCGAAACAAACAGTATAATGCTTTCTTGCACTAGATCGCACACAAGTTGAGATGGTGCTCCCAATAAGAACGCACAAAGTTTAGTGTCTGCGTATGACAATAAATTAAATTCTGGTACGGAGATTACTCTACTTATGTCCGGCCACATTTTGGAACGTGTAAACATTAGTACTGGGCAGTAAATTATAAAATGACACTGAATGTTACACACTGTTTCACAACAAAAAGGGCAAGCAAGGAGGTCTGTATCTGGTATTGTCAGCATTCGAACCAAATTGAGAAAGTTTTGTCGGTGAGAGGGATGGTTCTGTGAAATACGATACAATTTATTTATATATATGGCAGGTTGGACGCTTAGAAATAATGCTGTGCCATTTTTTTTCGACAATCTTGCAATATACTCCATGTTCTCGTTTTGACGTATAGAGCTCAAGATAGTGTTACGCCACGTTTGTTTGGTAGGGTATTCCATACCGTAGAAGTAATTCATGAGTAAATCCGTAAGACTAAAACATTTTAAAATTGTCCATACGTTGGGCAAAAAACCCTCCTTGCGGAATTGTTTACATAATATAAATTCAGTTAACCTTGACAAAAACAATTGTTTAGCTATGCACGATGTTGGCATAGAGTATAACTTATGCAGAAACATTATTTTATTCTTAAATACGCGAGATTTAATCGTCAACCAACCTAGTGTAGAGCGTACAATTTCATCATGGGTTCTAACGTGGAAGCCCTGAATCAATTTGGCAGCATATTTTTGTAACTTTTCTAATTGCACGAAGTGCTTGTCTCGGAGGCTAAGCCACACTTCAGATCCATAAAGGCAGGCTGGAATGCATATCTGTTCCCAAAGTTGGGCTGAGTATATGGGATTTAGACCATCCGGTTTGAGGCCTACACATGCCAAAGAAGCAAGGATCCCTTTACCCTTTATGCAGATATTACTAACTAACTTGTCTGACGAACCATATGAACACAGCGTTATACCTAAATGAGTAATATGTGACACCTCCTTGATTTGGGAGTCACCCAGGTACCATTTGCGAGACGAACAGTTCCTCATATGTTTTCTTTTACACTCACCAAATACAACGACATTAGACTTAGAAGTCGAAAAGGTAAACCGCAATTTGACACTGTACTCGAGAGCACGATTAATCATTCTGTCTAGGCCATGTTTGGACAGTGATGCCAAGGTGGAATCATCCGCAAGGGTAACACTACCTAGGTGCAACTGATTGACCTGCATACCATCGCCTTTGTCAACCCATTCGTGGATATCGTTATTGAAGACAGCATAGAAAAACATAGAGAGGAGACCACCCTGTTTTATAGAGCGACTTATATCAAATTTATCAGAATAACGTCCATCGAGCAGAACACTGCATCTGCTTCCAAGTAACCAGTTTCGAAAAAGAAGCCAAAGTTTACCTCGGACGCCAAACTCGTGTCACGGCGGTGTCAGACGGTGGGCTGAGAAGGACACTTTACTCCGTGGTATCATATGACGTCAATGGGGCGTACACAGAGTAGAGCGGAAGCAATGTCTCTGAGGGTAGTTCCCTACTCTTTTCGGACAAGAGCACTGTCATCCTGCGCCATGGCAGATATTCGTTGAGTGGGGCGTGAAGCCCCAACGCCGGGGGTGGGATGACAAGAGACATTGGCGGTCACTGGGTCATAACACATCGATGTCATGGTGAGTCGGCGGTAATCCCATCGCGAAATATGATGGCATCCAGCTTAAATCGGCCGAACTCTTTCTCTCCCTCTTTGTCCCTTCGGCTTCTCTCTTCTATCTCTCTCTCTCTCTCTCTCTCTCTACCTGTCATTATTGTTCTTAGTTCTACGTTCTTAATTCTCTCAGGTCACGTGGCATAAGCAATAGCTACTCAGCCGGCTATTTGACGCCCCTATGGCAAACAACATCATTTCCCAATTGAATATGCTGTAGAGTGTGTCTTGCCCCTGATGCAGCAATATTATTTCAGCCAGGGGGAGTCCTGGATATTGGTAAGTCAGAACACACGGCTAACTAATGCTGAGGTGATGATGTTCGATAACAAGAATTCGGATGCAAGGTGAAACATCTCCGAGCCTTACGTAGAAGCAAGGGATTGTGTGAACTGTTTCAGTAGACGACCCACGTTCCTCAGAAATATGACAATATTAACAGGTTATATTATGTGATACATACGCAGACAAAAAACGTGGCGAAAAAAATCACATACCATGAGTTTGTCGCGTTTGACGCAATGTATTAAGAAGTCCTTTAAAGACCGAGAGACTGCCTGCCTTAGAATGACCCTGTGGTTTGATTTTTTTTGATTTGGTTTGATCTTTATTTCCCATCAAAGTGAGGAGTATACAAACAGGTCATTTAAATAAATTAAGACTCAAGAGCTTCAACTGAAGCGAACAAACGTGCACATATATACATATCAAGGTATTGAAATTTAAATTTAAGTTACTGATGATATGCCATTTGTCTAATATTTCTTAGTAAGGAACCGAAATGTTCCGAAACAAACAGTATAATGCTTTCTTGCACTAGATCGCACACAAGTTGAGATGGTGCTCCCAATAAGAACGCACAAAGTTTAGTGTCTGCGTATGACAATAAATTAAAATCTGGTACGGAGATTACTCTACTTATGTCCGGCCACATTTTGGAACGTGTAAACATTAGTACTGGGCAGTAAATTATAAAATGACACTGAATGTTACACACTGTTTCACAACAAAAAGGGCAAGCAAGGAGGTCTGTATCTGGTATTGTCAGCATTCGAACCAAATTGAGAAAGTTTTGTCGGTGAGAGGGATGGTTCTGTGAAATACGATACAATTTATTTATATATATGGCAGGTTGGACGCTTAGAAATAATGCTGTGCCATTTTTTTTCGACAATCTTGCAATATACTCCATGTTCTCGTTTTGACGTATAGAGCTCAAGATAGTGTTACGCCACGTTTGTTTGGTAGGGTATTCCATACCGTAGAAGTAATTCATGAGTAAATCCGTAAGACTAAAACATTTTAAAATTGTCCATACGTTGGGCAAAAAACCCTCCTTGCGGAATTGTTTACATAATATAAATTCAGTTAACCTTGACAAAAACAATTGTTTAGCTATGCACGATGTTGGCATAGAGTATAACTTATGCAGAAACATTATTTTATTCTTAAATACGCGAGATTTAATCGTCAACCAACCTAGTGTAGAGCGTACAATTTCATCATGGGTTCTAACGTGGAAGCCCTGAATCAATTTGGCAGCATATTTTTGTAACTTTTCTAATTGCACGAAGTGCTTGTCTCGGAGGCTAAGCCACACTTCAGATCCATAAAGGCAGGCTGGAATGCATATCTGTTCCCAAAGTTGGGCTGAGTATATGGGATTTAGACCATCCGGTTTGAGGCCTACACATGCCAAAGAAGCAAGGATCCCTTTACCCTTTATGCAGATATTACTAACTAACTTGTCTGACGAACCATATGAACACAGCGTTATACCTAAATGAGTAATATGTGACACCTCCTTGATTTGGGAGTCACCCAGGTACCATTTGCGAGACGAACAGTTCCTCATATGTTTTCTTTTACACTCACCAAATACAACGACATTAGACTTAGAAGTCGAAAAGGTAAACCGCAATTTGACACTGTACTCGAGAGCACGATTAATCATTCTGTCTAGGCCATGTTTGGACAGTGATGCCAAGGTGGAATCATCCGCAAGGGTAACACTACCTAGGTGCAACTGATTGACCTGCATACCATCGCCTTTGTCAACCCATTCGTGGATATCGTTATTGAAGACAGCATAGAAAAACATAGAGAGGAGACCACCCTGTTTTATAGAGCGACTTATATCAAATTTATCAGAATAACGTCCATCGAGCAGAACACTGCATCTGCTTCCAAGTAACCAGTTTCGAAAAAGAAGCCAAAGTTTACCTCGGACGCCAAACTCGTGTCACGGCGGTGTCAGACGGTGGGCTGAGAAGAACACTTTACTCCGTGGTATCATATGACGTCAATGGGGCGTACACAGAGTAGAGCGGAAGCAATGTCTCTGAGGGTAGTTCCCTACTCTTTTCGGACAAGAGCACTGTCATCCTGCGCCATGGCAGATATTCGTTGAGTGGGGCGTGAAGCCCCAACGCCGGGGGTGGGATGACAAGAGACATTGGCGGTCACTGGGTCATAACACATCGATGTCATGGTGAGTCGGCGGTAATCCCATCGCGAAATATGATGGCATCCAGCTTAAATCGGCCGAACTCTTTCTCTCCCTCTTTGTCCTTTCGGCTTCTTTCTTCTGTCTCTCTATCTCTCTCTCTCTCTCTCTCTCTCTACCTGTCATTATTGTTCTTAGTTCTACGTTCTTAATTCTCTCAGGTCACGTGGCATAAGCAATAGCTACTCAGCCGGCTATTTGACGCCCCTATGGCAAACAACATCATTTCCCAATTGAATATGCTGTAGAGTGTGTCTTGCCCCTGATGCAGCAATATTATTTCAGCCAGGGGGAGTCCTGGATATTGGTAAGTCAGAACACACGGCTAACTAATGCTGAGGTGATGATGTTCGATAACAAGAATTCGGATGAAAGGTGAAACATCTCAGAGCCTTACGTAGAAGCAAGGGATTGTGTGAACTGTTTCAGTAGACGACCCACGTTCCTCAGAAATATGACAATATTAACAGGCTATATTATGTGATACATACGCAGACAAAAAACGTAGCGAAAAAATCACATACCATGAGTTTGTCGCGTTTGACGCAATGTATTAATAAGTCCTTTAAAGACCGAGAGACTGCCTGCCTTAGGATGACTCTGTGGCATACGTTATGTATGTACTAGCATTATGCCTGCGTCTCGAACAGACGCAACCCATGGTGGCGGCAACTCGTGATATGACTCGGGATTGACAGCTACCGTAACGCGGGGACTTTGGAGGTTTATATTCACGAATCATGTCGGTAAAGGCAATTTGAAGGTGAATGTAAAGTGGATTAAACCGTTAATACCCTCTGATGATAAAACAGCGGCGTTATAACCCGAAGAAAGCTTAGTTTATGTCGCCTTTTACAGGCAATTTATAGTCTGATATATCAGCCGCTTGGATTACAAGATGCATAGGACATCAGAGCTTAATGTGGCTGACGTGACTGGACCGAGGATACTATTTCATGCAGCCATATCGGGAATAACAAAACAAGAATTGTTTACGACAAAGAGGAAAAAGCGCGAAATATAAAATTTAAATCCTGGATATTAAGACCGACGTCATGACAAAATGTCCCCGTGGTGAGAACGCTTTCCCACCAGGGTGATATGGCCGGGTCCACTTCGACAAAACTCTAATTGTGGATTCCTAAAGAAGTGTATTAAAACCACAGGACGTCGATGACCTCCTCGCAAGTGACGCCCAGAATTACAAAACGAATGATGGAAGTCAGTGGGAGTTAGAGTCCTTCGCTCGTGGCAACGGATAACCGACAAAAAACCGCAAGCGAAAGGGGCATTGACTAACGGTGGATTTCTCACATTATCTTGGTCATAAAGCGTCTGTTTTGCGCCGGTCGCTGGTCATAAATAGACCTTCGCGTACTGACAATGTAGGCACCCTTTGCTATCAGTCTGTCTTTTCACGTGCAATCTCACGACGCCAGTTTCGAGACAATCAATCGTTGTCTCCGTCTTCACCCGTCTTGGATTGAATCATGCTTTCGATGATTACAACGTAGCAATTATTAAATCGTTTTTGTTTTAGCACGACTTCATAGATGTATACAAGAAAAACAATTGACAACATACACACACAAATACTGTTACAGAAATTTGTTGCAGGAAACTTGAGAAACCTACAGTCACATTTTCGGTGCGAGATAATCATGACTGATTGAGAATATTAAACCACAACGCAAGATGTTCAATTTGTATGAACATTTTGCTTCTGTACCACGCAGGTGTGATACACATATTATCATGCAAATAAAATATATATGTATTGCGTTTCAGAGAAGAATCCAGTATATTATCATGGTTTCTATGACTGTTTCCTAATAACAGCCCGTCTCAAGCTGGATGCGCATGATGTTAGCATTGTGTGATTTTACGCCTGACCTGAGCTGCTTCACGCCATCATACCATAAAGGTGTCACCCCGCCGAGGTGAAATACAACACGGCCATTCTGCCGACTGGTCAGCCCTGTGCAATAAATGTGAAGACGCCGGTATTCTCTGGGCGCTGTGAACCCACCTTATCCCAACTACGGTAAAGAATGGACTGCAGAATGGGCTAAGACTGACCCGCACTAGATACCTAACGAACAAGGCGTATCCCCCTAGCGATCTAAGGGCGAAATAATTAGACATAAAATAGAAAGGCAATGCCAGCCCAAATCACGTGACCATAGGGTCTTGGCCATTGTCTATTTGCTGAGTTCTTTGCCCTGATTTGGTTGGTGCTTGATGTAAATCAGCCTGAGAGGATGGACTTCTGTAAGCTTGGAGGGCCGCCAGCAGTGGTTAAACCTTTGCCCCGTGTCTGGTCGACACAGGACAACGGCACATTCTAGAGATGTTCCCTTGATACAGGACACATTTGATATAGTAATGAAGTGTTCTAAAGACGCGTGTGGTAAGTGGTCTCATACTTCATCATGGTTCTCTCAGGCCATGGCACCCGCCTCCATGGAATCAGTCACCATTATGTATTGCGGTAATCGAAATATATCAGACTTTCCAGAAACGACTGATCTCCCCTGATACCATAATGCCTTATAAACGTTATTTCCGGTACATTGCCAGAGTTTAATGTCAGCGAATAGTACCAGTTCAAAGTTAGCGCCGCCTTGATGCGGTGCCACAATGCGGCGTTCTCGTGGGGCATAACCCGGGGCAATTATTTCCATTAACATACCATTCCATAGTGTGCAACAATATGTCCCACATAGTACTTGCGATCCGACAACAATTCAATTGATCTCATGGCTCTACAGGTCAATGGGAAAAAAAAAAGGGTGAACGCGGCTTCGGACCTTTCCTTCGAACAGTTGTGTACTTTCCAATGTAGTCTGTCCTCCTCGGACAATAACCTACAACGCACGTGCCGTGTCCTTCGTAAATTACACATACCCAGGGATATAATTACGCCCACACTCATGTTCTGGTTCCACCATGCCTTCTCTGGACCATTGCCGGCTCCTCCCTTATTCTGGTTCCACACTGTCATCCCTGGACCATTGCCGACAACTCCCTTGTTCTGGCTCCACCCGGCCTTCTCTGGACCATTGCCAACGCCGCCCTCGTTTTGGTTCCACCCTGCCATACCTGGACCATTGCCGGCGCCGCCCTCGTTCTGGTTCCACCCTGCCTTCACTGGACCATTGCCAACGCCGCCCTCGTTTTGGTTCCACCCTGCCATTCCTGGACCATTGCCGGCGCCGCCCTCGTTATGGTTCCACCCTGCCATCCCTGGACCATTGCCGGCGCCGCCCTCGTTCTGGTTCCACCCTGCCATCCCTGGACCATTGCCGGCGCCGCCCTGGTTATGGTTCCACCCTGCCATCCCTGGACCATTGCCGGCGCAATCCTCGTTATGGTTCCACCCTGCCATCCCTGGACCATTTCCGGCTCCACCCTCGTTCTGGTTCCACCCTGCCATACCTGGACCATTTCCGGCGCCACTCCCCTAACTGGTTCCACCCTGCCATCCCTGGACCATTGCCGGCGCCACCCTCGTTCTGGTTCCACCCTGCCATCCCTGGACCATTTCCGGCGCCACCCCCCTATCTGGTTCCACCCTGCCATCCCTGGACCATTGCCGGCACAACCCTCGTTATGGTTCCACCCTGCCATCCCTGGACCATTTCCGGCGCCACCCTCGTTCTGGTTCCACCCTGCCATCCCTGGACCATTTCCGGCGCCACCCCCCTAACTGGTTCCACCCTGCCATCCCTGGACCATTGCCGGCGCCACCCTCGTTCTGGTTCCACCCTGCCATCCCTGGACCATTTCCGGCGCCACCCCCCTATCTGGTTCCACCCTGCCATCCCTGGACCATGGCCCAGCGCCGCCCTCGTTGTGGTTCCACCCTGCCAACCCTGGACCATTTCCGGCGCCGCCCTCGTTCTGGTTCCACCCTGCCTTGCCTGGGCCATTGACGGCGCTTCCCTCGCTCTGTGACGTGGTGATCACTTATAGTTGCGATGAGGTGTACGGACAATGAATGGTGGTGTGTAATAAATGTGATCTCATGTCAAGCACCTTAATCTCCTGGGCATTGAATTCAATTACCGGCAAACCCATAAGAAAACACTCATTGTCAGCCGTTTTGAAGGCTCCACTGATGGTAGCTCTCCTGTAATAAAGCGACGTTTCTTAACGGGGAGTTGCCTGACCACGTTTTTGCAGATGGGCTCAGCGGGTTGGCGTTATAACGAGAGGAGCAATGCGCTAATGGTGAAGTCTTGTCATCATACGGAGACAAACTCAATTCACAAACCGTCGTTGGGTGCGTCTCATTATAGTTGCTGCTGTCAATGTTTACAGATAAGATACTATGTATGTATATACTACGCCTGCCATGTTTAATATTCAGCATCCCAGACCCAGATCTGTATGGAGTGTCCCAGGCTCCGGCAGTCGAGTAGGCAGTGTGTCGGTGAATTATGTTTGTGGTGTCAGATTAACGACGCCATCTTCGCTGTTTCTCCGCTCACCGTGGGTGGGGGGGGGGCATCGGCGTTGGTAAAGGTGAACAATAGAGCGGGTAAAGACCACGCGTCATTATCCGAATGTTGATGGCATCACTTGACGGGCACAAGTTCCACAGGTAAAGGGATTATTTACCGCCACGTACGCTTCAGGCGCTACATGGCTCATTAAAACAAATGTCTTGGCATTGTTTGGGAGCGTGGGGCGTTATTAAAGTGATGTCAGCCGTTAATACCTCGACATTTATCATCTGGCAATGGTGGCGGCCAGTTGTAAAGCACGATGCTATATGTGGATTACATACCAGAAAAATGCAGTCAATGTTTGACATGTAACAAAATAAGAGACAACAACGGGCGTAGCAAGTACCCAATATAAACATGTTCATGTTTTCAAGTTACATGATTTATATAAAAAAAACAATTGCGTGTAATGCATAAAAGATAACACTGCTGTTTTTTTTTTTATTTTGAAAGTAAAATATGCAATTTGTTTCGGCAACCTTGACAAAAGATGAAAAATATTACAAAACATTTCAGTGCCCGAAAATAGTGTCAACGAATGAGTTTAACAATGTTGGGTGTGTGACCTAGTAATAACGAGGGTTTGGTACTCAATTTAATCCACATCGAATTTGTTACATGCATTATTAAGCGATCGTAAGTTGGCGCCCCAATTTTCATGGGGAGGCAGAGTGGCATGCGAATCACTCTTGCAAAAGTCTTACATGGTTTAATGTAATCGAAAATGGCAGTGTAAGGGGCACCATTGTATAAGCGGCTGAAGTGTTATGAGCGATATTAGAAGCAAAAAGACGCTGTTATAAGAAGGGTGGTGAAGTCCCTGCCCCAAGAGACACTGCGCCCTCTGGCGGCCGTCCGGTGCATGAGACATCTGGTGGGAGATAGATTGAAACCTAAATTGAAAAGAAGACACCATTCAAATTATTCTTGCATTTTTTGGGTAAATTTGACACGCTCAGGCTACTACTTCCTCCTCTCCCCGCTCCTCTCCACTCCTCTCTCTATCAGTGCTCCACTCGTCGGGTCGTCGTTTTCAAGCACTAGGCCCAGACACAAAAAAACTGTTCTCTGATGGAATTTGTATAGCCAGAGAGATTACACAACAGTCCCAGACAATGCCAAAACTCCCACATCAGGGTACTCGCGGTCCGTCCCTACCCAGGGAGCCCGCGAGGCGGGTATAATGTTTCCAGCAGATTCCGGTCAAGACTTGACCATCCGAGATCGGAATAACCAATGAGATGTGTCTAATCTGTCTCAAAATCCACTGGACGTGACATACACCCAGACTTAGATGAGTCTTTTGAGGCCGACAGCGGGACACTGACCTTTCTATCTGTGACGTTGATTAAGCCAGATGCGGCTGAGGTAGATACAGCTTCCACAAGTCAAATGTGAAGATACGATTGTCAGAGATCAGGTAAGGAATCTGAATGGTTGGTTTTTAAGGTGTTTGTTTTCTCTTTAGGCAGGACAGTGATTCCACACATGCCTAGTTATCCGACAAAACCGGTAACCTTGGTGTCAAGTACTGACACCCAGACGGTGGAGATAATGGAGATCAAACATTAAGTTGATTAAATCCGTGAGTGTCGAATCCGCAATAATAACACTCAAAGTGGTTTTGTTGAAAGCTTACTCATCAGAGTCTAGTATCGTTGGTTAGGTCGGCAGCTTGTCTCGCCGCCCCCCATTCCCGGCCGTCATTGTGTGGATCTCCGGTGGCTGTAATTAACTTATGGTGAGTGGTCTATAATCACTAACATCCCATCTGATTCTTTCATTAACGGACATACTGGCGACACCTCCCGGTGGCTGTAGGGGATGTTCCGCGCATCGCAAGGTGTCCGTGCCTACCTTACTACACAGAACACCATTCGCATCTGACGAACCAATCATCAAATAAAAAAAATCATATTAGATAATTATGTCATGGGCTTCAGATAAATAACCAATTTCCTGTATGGTGGAATGGTCCTTCATCAGCACTAATTACAACCCCTTAATTTGGGGTATGCAGCTTATGATGTCCGACCACAGGCCCTACAGCCACAGAGCAAACATCTCCGCAGAAATTGAACAATGTTTTGGAGAAGTCAACAAGTATAATAATATAATAAAAGAACCAAAAATTCACAAAAACACACAAAGAACATACACAGTTACAATCAAAACAGCTTAACCAACCAAGGTAGTTAATCTGGCCTAGAGTATTTTAGTAATTTGATTGAATGGTAGCGAAGGCTCATATGAGAAGATATGTCATGTTTTGCAGCAGATACCAGTGAATAAGATAAGATAAGATAAAGTTTTCTGTAACGTCGGTATGTAAAAGTCAACAATAATTAGCACACGTGCTATTGACCGACAATGATAAAATGACATGAGCGGATGAGATATATCTACAGATGACAATGAAAATATAACAAACTTTGCATCTCATAAAACCTTACCCATTAGCTTTGTTACATAATGTGCACGAATTACCGTGACACAAGAACACATCCGAGGTTAACAGCGTTGTTTTAAATTCCTTGGCAGATTTGGCTAAGTTCGTTTCCATGTTGAGCATGTTCCATAGCTTGCTACCTTGATACTTCAATGAATTATGGCCATAAGCTGTTGTCTTAACGCGTGGCATACATATGTTTGGCCCATTTTTTAAAATGTAATTGTTTTCGTTCACGTTATACATTTATGTTGCTCGCTACGAATTCGTAATGATAAGCTGGCTCGCCCGCAGCTTGTTTCCTGGCAAGAAAACAGAACACAATGTATGGAATTGAAAAGGGCAAATTTATTTGCCGAGTATGAAAGACACTACATGACAAGCAAATTGTCAAATTAATTAAATAAAAGTGGCGGAACACTTCGCCACTAACTGGCGGAACACTTCGCCAGTAATTGGCGGAACGCATCGCCAATAAACGTGAATATAGACCACGTGACCCTATTATGGGTTGGCGTAACCAATTGACATGTATTGTATGAAGGCGGAACACATCGCCATGTACGTAGGTGGCACACATCAGCATGTACGTATGCCAAATACATTATCCAAATATATATTGACTGATCACCTTAGAATTGGTAAAAGTGGATAGGCTGACAATACGTGGTAATTTTCGCACGTTTAAGTAAAAGCGAACTTAAAAATTAATCAAGACCACTCAGAATTAATGCGTTGGCCTAAAATTGACATATCATTTTCAGTCAGCTTGAGTTACCACGTACTAAATTTTCAATTGAGCTGATTACTCTGATCGTTCAGCCAGGAAAGGTGAGGGGACATCCGCCACAGCTGATTAGCATGACCAGATGGATGATCAGCACCCCCACCCAAGGGCGTAGCCAGCGTGAATCTTCATGTTACTTACATACACGGGATCTCACCAGTCTTTGCCGGCTGAGGAAACTGCTTTTAACCATTACTGCGGTGTTCAAATAGTAAATTAAATTATTCACATTTTGTTTGTTACAAATAAGTTTTGTAATTTCTTAGTCCCAGCTTTATTAAGCACACATCTTTTCAGATGACATGTGGCTGATTATATGATACATGATTACCTAGGTTAGGCAAATATACTTCTGGCCTTGACATCGTTGTTCGAACAATAAATTAAATTAATCATATCATGGTTGCAACAAATAAGCACAGTGTGGTTTCTCAGCCCCGGCTGAGCTAAATACACCTACTGTACATACGGCTGGTTACAAAGGAAATGATTACCGCGGCGGAGCAAACCCTATTCAATTCATACCGGGACCCCGGCGCATGATTGTAAAACTTATTATTCATATATAAAATATATATACTATTGTTAAAGGTCTGAAACTATACAACATCTGGTTATAATTGCCTTATGATTGCATAATCGATATGGATGCGTTGGGCAACTTTTGGTCCCCAGCCCCGGCTAAGCAGACTTCTTGCCCTTCACCGAAACACACTTCTCATCATGCCTGCATGTTACTTACAGGCCACCTCATCCATTGTTGCCCGCACGGCTGTCATACGCTTGCTGGAATCTGAAACTATACAACATATTGTAATTCATTGAGACATCACCGCATCATGGATATGGAGGCGTTGGGCAATTTTTTGTCCTCAGCTCCGGCTGAGCAGACTCATTGCCCTTCACCAAAACACACTTCTCACCGTGCCTGCATGTTACTTACAGGCCACCTCATCGTTGCCCTGACAGCTATCATAATAGCAATAGGAACTAAAACTAAACAAGATATTGTAATCATCTTTATATTATCTCATAATGGATATGGAAGCGTTTTGGCAACTCTTGCTCCTCAGACCTGTCTGAGGAAACCTATTGCCTTCAACTATTTTCAGATTACCATCTTACAACTATACCGCTTAAAAGTGTCAGATGACTAGGCCGTTTTGTCTGCAAGCTATAAATGGAACAGTGCAATCAAGAAACTAGCATACTCAACTGTCGCCTTTGGTGGCTTGTTTCAGCATAGTCATTTCGTATTTCCTATATTGTAACAAATGCATGATAGGTAAGTTGACGCATGATCATGCTCTGCCCTTCATTGTTTCTCAACATGGGAAATGGATTCTCAGTTAACAGCCAAACAAATAGAGTACACTTCGGGTACTATATTATATAGATCTAAGCGCAATATTCGCAATTCTTCAGTAGCCAGTCATAGTTACTGTATATATATATAACAAAAACTACTCCGAATTCTCTATCCAAGAGTCTGAATAGTTTGATACGTTCAAAGACTACTCCATATGCTCTAAAATATATATATATAATACAAGGATTCAGAAATTTATCCAGAAAAGGGTCAATAATTTAGCAGCCAGGCTTCTCTACTTACGGAACAAGTCTTGTTTCGTGGACATATCAGGTGACACACCGCAATTACTGTAAGTCGTGATTCGCTTTATAATCTTTACCCGCTTATAATACATCACGACGGGTCATTGACGGGACTACTGCGGTAAGCTGTAACGGTCGCGTAAGCTTATTTGTTCTCAATTACAAATGCCGCGTTAACATTCTAAACTACAGCAAAGCTGCAAATCCATTGTCATGCGCAGACGGACTGATTCAAACCAACTTAGCTTCTAGATATGTAATGCCCAGGCGCTAGGTATTTTGAATACAAGAGTTAATGTCAATACTTCCTATGTAAGGTAGGCGAGGGGCGTAATGTTCGTAACAGAAGCTCAAACTGATGTGCTTCATGCCACGATTGTCCTCGTCTTTGCTCACAGGGTTTTAACGAAAACAAACCCATAAATTCAATACACGCCCTCGACACCACAGGCACATGTAAAACGTTGAAGCTCACATGCCAATCCTGTCGCATGAAGGAGTTATTTCCCTATAGCGCTCGCATACAATGCTCACTGAAATTAACAAGTCGGATAATTGCTTATTTTGCTCATGGAATAATTGCTCAATCCAGTGTCAAATTACATGCAGATTTGTTTAACTTCTTTAGACAAAGTTAACTGAACAAACTAGTAGCGTGGCACTAATATGATTGAACGTATTATAGAAATGGACGTCATGGTATCACTGTCACTTAGGAAAAGTTCAATAATGAATGGGGCCGTACACGAGTTGCATGAACAATCCCATCGGACATTGCCCTAGATATGCTGGCCAATGAAAGTTTTTCTGGTAAATATAAATTAACACCGATGCCATATGTTGAATGACACAATTTTACCTTTTTTCGGACGGCGCCAGAGTGAAAGAGATTAATTAATTTCGTAAATTTCAGTCCCGGGCCAAATCTTGCTTCAATATCTTATTTTAATTACTAATATTTAATATCCTCCGAGATTTTGCCTCCGGGAGAATGTGATATAATTGAATGTCGATCGCTCTCTGGTGGCTATTCTAACATCACTCACCCTCCTGGAGCATGATAAATTAAATATATAGAGGAGTTGAGCCGAGGCATCTGGGTGATTCGTCTTGGCTGTAGTACGTCCAGTACACCCTAATGACAAAGTATAGGACAACAGTAGCAATGAACATATAGATACGGTGGACTATAAGTAGGATAATAGTAGCCAAAAGTAAGCCAAAGATTGTACTCAAGACGGCATATGTAGCAACATTATTTATGCTCATTCATTCTAAACGAATGACAAAAATTTACATTACTGGTAATCATTGAGAAATTATTTTTATCTTGATTTTAAAGATATGAGGCCAAAACGAAACGCCTCTGACTATTGACTTTCGCAATAACACAAGCAATTCACTGCAATTTGAAAAGTGGCCTCGAAAGACAAAAACTTTAAATAAAAGTTTAAACAAAATTTTAAACAATTAAAATTTAAAAGTAGGTATTTTGAACAAAAAGTTTGAAATTATGATTGAACAAAATTCAAAGAAAAGTACAATCACTGGGCAGACTGTGGTTATTGACCACAGCTGCCATGATGTCATCAGTCATGCCGTCGCAGTCCATGTGCTGGGGTCGTTCTATCAGACGCATCACGCATTTAGACTTCTTTCTCCAAGACTGTGAGTTGGCCTCGGTGCAGGTAGAGGGTTGAGCGCTTATTGCTCGTGGTGGCATACTGAAAAAGTCAATGCTATCGTTTTTCTTTAACAGAATTCAACTAGAATGGTAAGTGTGAGTAGGCCCTATCCTACTTTCTTTTGGCATTCTGTACTGCTCATTGAAGTGAGCGAAACTATAAATCATTTGCCGGACAAGAAATATATTTTCAAAAGTATGGCTATGCATTAGCCCTACCGATTTCCAAACCCAAATTTATTTCTAACCCGCTTCCTTAGGTTTCTTCAAATTAAACTGCACGATACTCGTTGGCATAAATTGCATTTATAATCCGCTAAACAGAAGATCAAAACACGAAAGTTATGTCAATAAATGTTAGGCACAAGTGTGAGTTAAACTATTATGTCTCATAGGCCCAGGGGTGTTGCAGGACCTTGACTCATTGTCAAGAAATCTACTATATTGGCAAGTCTTGCCACAGGCTTTAATAAAAAGGAAACTTGAGAAGTAGAATTGTGAATACTTGGGTTAAATATTCCTTGTATCACAATGGCTCCTTATTATATTCTTAAAACAGTGAGCCATTAATACAATTTCTAATTGAATATAAGTGTATTTACCTCTAACCGCGTCAGCATCTGTTGTCCGAATGACCGACTGGGTAGAACTCCTTGCCGCCAGCCAGCAGCCGGTCTCTCATGGGTTGCCTTCAGTAAACAGCGGGTTGCTAGAAGCGTCAACGTGGAAGAGTCCATTCTTGTTTCTGTACTGGAGGGGGGTTTCGTTTTTTTACGGCCTAAATAACATCTTCGCGAACACATAAACTTAATTCTGAATTTCAGAATTGTTTTATCTTGAAGATAACTCGGCCCAATCTTGTTGATACTCTTGTAAACTTCTAATGCTATGCAGCGCAATCGTTCAACATATAGCAATGGTCTACCCGCTCTCTTCCTCAACTCTGCGTATTCGGATCTAAAGTCATTAAACACATACCTCAATGCCCGCTCCTGTATCTTTTCAATCTTACGCATATTTTTCATATCACAAAAATCCCATGCAACGGGACAATAATTAAAATGTGAAAAGATAAAAGAATGAAATAACGTAAGAAAGAAATCTGTATATATATATATGTAATTGTGCCTGCCGTGTAACAAGGCTACATCATTTACATTGAAACTAATTTACCGAACCTTTTACTCGTGAACCGGAAGTCAACCCATCTTTGTCAAGCAATCAGCCAGACTGCATATCCTCCCCCATCCACACTCCCATGATCGCCACGCCCGGTTTTCCGGGTCGGAACAGGGCGTCAGGCACAATGGTGAACACTGATAGCCAACATATTTCGCCAAAAGTAAAACAGAAGATGGGTTATGGTCCACTCGCGCGGCCAGTCCTTCCATGGCGGGCCGGGCAGAGTTATCATGTTGCTTCCAGTGGCTGTGGGTTGCCAGGCCCAGCGATATGTGACCCTCCGACATCGCAATAACTAAGGCCGAAGGTGTCGCATAAAGCACTTCATGTGCCATATCCAACACGTGCAAATGTCATTACATAGATATAGGGACTGTGCATCTCTCAGGCAGCGATTAATTACAAATTCGCTTAAATGGTTCAGAAACAAATGGTGTTTGCCCTTGTTTCTTCCCCTAGGCATTACCACCGTCTATTGTTCAGCAGCACATATGTTCTGTCTGTGCAGGATAAAGATGTCATGTATTTCTCTACCAGGGACGTGGATCCTTTCTTACTTGATCTTTCCATCGATTCCTAATTGTCTCACCAAGCAACCAATGTCGCGCGATGAATTGTATGGTTGCCCCTGCGCACCCGTAGTAGACCTGCTGCAGATGAATGATTGGAGGATTTAATAGAATAACGCAACCCCCCCTACGGTATGGCTCAGTCACTAAACATGTTAGAATTTGCCATGAAGGCACACAAAGAATAAATACCATCCCAGGCATTATGGTGAAAACAGGACCATATTTCACGCTCTAGGCATTCGCTTCTGTTGATTCTGTGTTCCAGTTAATGAAATTCTTTCCTGTGGACACACTAGAATAGTGATATGAAGCATGCATAGCAATTCGACTGGCATTGCACAACGACCCAAGTAATTGTCCAGTCTTGACAACTAGATGAGTTGCAGCGAACAAAAAACTCACCAAGCGAGTTAGTTACGAACAAGGCGTTACATTAGTCATGACCATTGAGCGTGATGGTGAACAACTCGGTATAGTATGACCTCTACCTAGAACAATTTGCTCTATTCCTCCATCTGGAAAGGAGGGCTATCGAGAAACAATATGTACTGTATACTTAGCTTACAACCTTGGAATAACGTACTTGTGTCATTTGTGAATGAATGAATTCATATTTCAAGATGACATGCTCGCCAATTTGAGCTCAACTTTTTACTTCTTGTTGTCCTTCAGTTCGACAGTAAAAAGCTAGTCATGCAAGACCAGTGGGAGTGGCATGTTTAAAACCAATATGGAAATTGACATCTATCAAATGATTTCAGGGATACAAATTTGGAAATCAGACTTCAAAGCGGTACAGTCACTTAATCTCTTAATAATTAGAGTCAAGCTGATGTAACTCTCGACATAATTATTATGAACACCGAAACCAATGGCAAACCAAAAACTAATAAAAGGTTAATGAATGCCAATGCAGCGTACACCGGGGTCAATGCGTAGTATGGTCTAATAAGATGGTCCTCCACAGGTTATAACACTTATCACCATGCAATGTTAATAGTTATATTGTGCGCAGCAAACATGCAAATGGTATGTGAAATAAACTTTGAATCATTGACTACATCAATACGGTCTGGTGACGTAAGGTGACGTAACAACCGGAGGAACGCAGAGAAGACCAGCGAATGAACGCCATTTCACATTGATCACAAGATGCAATTCACATCCGGGTTTCTTGGGCGTCACGTGTCTGGGCAGAAGAAACCGGGCAGAGAATGGTGCCAAACACAAATATAATTCATCGTATCGGTAGAACCAGAAGGAGGATAAAATGGTTCAGGGATGGCAGGGTGGAACCAGAACAATGTCGGCGCCGGCAATGGTCCAGGAATGGCAGGGATGCACCAAAATAAAATTGTTATACGTCAGTGTCTAAATGGGTGTTTATTGAAAGGTTGCTCGAAGTGTCAAACGATCAAGAGGGGAAACGGCCATTTAGACCTGATTCACCTCCCGCTTTTGAGCACCTGGTGACTTTAGCTTTAAACGTTCCACACGCAATGTCAACGGCCCCCGACAAGGAGAAATGGCGCCCTAGACGCTTCTGTTAGACCAGAACTACGCACCACAGCCATGTAATGCAGCCATACCGGGAGTACTAAAACACAGATTCCTTATCGCGAGAAGTAATATTGAATTAAAAAGTATAAAATGTGAATCATGACGATTCGCGGCCGTCGCTGTAATAAAACGTCCCGGTGGTGAGAACGCTTCCTCACCAGGGTGATATCGCCGGATCCACTTTGACAAGACTCTTGTGGATTTCACAAGAGGCGTATTAAAACTACAGAACGCCAAAGAACTTTCAGAAGTAATGCCCAGTATCACAAAGCGAATAGGGGCAATAAAATGGAGCAGTTAGACCTCCCTCGCTCGTTGCAACAGATAACCAATCTCATAATACATTTGAACGCCTTTACATTGCGCAGCATAAATACTAACTGCCGTTAACGCGTGTATCGATCGCACGAACGAGCATCGGTTTTCAGAATGTCGCCTGAGTACTTCATGCGCGGTATGAGTCGCCATGTAAGTGCTACGGATTGCAGCCTACACCTAGAGGTCTGCCATAGTAACTATTCATTAGCTGCAATGACCATCTATTAACTATGGAGACAATTATTTCCATGTGCTGACATGACTAAATTATAGGACATGTCCCTAATTACACAGGCCTAGCTGTCCCCCTTGATGAACCCAGGGACGTTAGCTCGCCTGTAATAAGCTAGGTTTTCCTAACTGGTTGGTCTATCGCCCACCATACCGTTGTCAAGGGTTCAGTGTTTCTATGACAATGCAGCAAATGTCGTTTTTAATGATGAAAGGGTTTGTGTCATAACGAGAGGACCAATTAGCTAATGGTGAAATTGGGACATGACGAGATAACCAAAAAGAACGTGTGTCGGTGTATCTCTTTTGAGGCTGAGAGTCGCGTTCAAGGGGTCTAGCAAAGAACTTGTATGGAAAAGAAGCGATAGCCGTATCTATTACCCGGTAACAGGATCGTGGTGGCGCCGCCAAGCGGTGAGGGTTATTGCATCGCTCTAGCCAGGTGTGCACGGGCGTGTCCTGCTGCCTGAACGAAGGCCGCTGGCGAACCCTCCGGGGTGCGCACCGAATTTTGTTCTGAGCTGCTTGATTCCACAGGTCTGTACCGTAGTATTGCTGCCACCCTGCACTCCCAGGGTGCGCTGGGGTTACGCGTGTGTTGGGCGTGGGGGTGTGTTACGTTGCAAAATGTCCGCCCGTTGCAAAATGTCCGCCCGGCAAATATCGTTGCATTATGTCCGCCCAAAACTCAATTCGTCGTTGCAAAATGTCCGTCCGGCAAATATCGTTGCATTATTTCCGCCCAAAACTCAATTCGTCGTTCCAAAATGTCCGCCCGTTGCAATATGTCCGCCCAAAACTCAATTCATCGTTGCAAAATGTCCGCCCGTTACAGTCGTTATGTGTCGGTTGGTTAAAAGATGTCAATCTGGATCTGAGGGGTCAATCTGGATCTCATGGGTCAAATCCAGTTATGTGGGGTCAAATCTGGATCTGTCGGGTAAATATGGATCTAAGAGGTCAAATCCGGGTCTCAGGGCACAAATATGGATCAGAAAGGGTCAATCCTAATGGAATTGTGAAGAATCCGCTCTGGATCTAAGGTGTAAATCGGGCTTCTATGAATCCGTTCGGATCCTGGGGATCCAATTGGGATCCTAGAGGTCTATTGGAGATGATCATAGTCAAATACTGATACGATGGATTAAATCAGGATCCTAAAGGTCAATACAGATAGGTGTCAAATTGGTTCTCAGTAGTAAAATCGGGATCAGAAGGGTCAATCCGGACCTTAGGGGCCAATACGGGTCCTGAGAGTGAGCTTCAGCTCAGTAGCTTAGGGCGCTTGGCAAGAATGATCTCGCTGGAACTGGGAGCCTAGTGGCTTAGTTGTCGGGTTAGCGCCAACAGCCGCATGGGAGCTGAAACCGGCGGCTATACGCCACGACAAACACCTGCCCTAAAGCGACCCCCCCCCCCTCCCCCCCCCCCCCACACACACAAAGGTACAATATGTTTAACTATGCCCCGTACAAGTGGCTGCGAAATATGGCATCCTTTGCAGCGTCGAGCCGTGGGAAAGATTTCAAAGCCGCGAGGCTACGATCTGTATATTATCATTCCTTTGAAGTAACCTTGCATGCGCTCGTGCTCAAAACACGGCTGCGTGGTTGACTCCTATATGCCCTCCCGTTACGTCATCATGGTAGTTATGGTAAGCCGTTCGCCGATAAGCGATTCCACGTTGTGACATGCGTCCATTTGTTCTTCCCGATGCCTGGACCGCGATAAATATGGCCCTTCATCCAATCAAGGTGTCACAATACATGAATTACCATTCCAATTTTATTGCCCTGTCACTATCAAAAGGCTTTTAACATGATTATAGGTTTAATTCCACGGCATATGTTGCCTTCCTGGTGGATTATCTTAATTTACAACGGGCGCGTTGCACATTTTCAAGGAGATATATGTCAAGAATAAGATTTTCTTACCCTTATTACGAGCCTTGCTAAGCGTTGTCTCAATTTGACATGCCGAAATGGAATGGGAAAACCCCCTGTCTAGCACTCGGAGGTCACATGGACCTCGTGGGAACCTATAATACCATGAAATGCAAAATGTAAATGGGACTATAGAGGTTGCTTTAAAAACCAAAAACGTGTGCCTTTTTTTGTGATTTCGAGATCCAGATTGACCCGACAGATCTAGATTTGACAACACATATCCGGATTTGACACATAAGATCCCGATTGACCCCTCAGATCCAGATTGACACCTAAGATCCAGATTGAGCCTACAGATCCAGATTTGACCTCTCAGATCTAGATCGACTCCTCAGATCCAGATTTGATTTCTCAGATCCCGATCGAACCGACAGATCCAGATTTGATCCCACATATCCAGATTTGACCCATGAGATCCAGATTGACCCATGAGATCCAGATTGACCCTTCAGCTCCAGTTTTGACTTCTTAGATCCAGATTTGACCCCTCAGATCCAGATTTGACCCCTCAGATCCAAATTTGACCTCTCAAATCCAGATTTGACCCTTCAGATCCAGATTTACCCCACACAGATTTGACCCCTCAGATCCAGATTTGACCCCTCAGATCCAGATTTGACCCTTTAGATCCAGATTGACCCCACACAGATTTGACCTCTTAGATCCAGATTTGACCCTTCAGATATAGATGTGACCTCTTAAGTCCAGATTTTGACCCTTCAGATTCAGATGTGACCCTTCAGATCCAGATTGACCCATCGGATCTAGATTGACCCCTCAGATCCAGATTGACCCCTAAGATCCAGACTTGACCCCTCAGATCCCCATGTGACCTCGGAAGTCCAGATTTGACCCATCAGATCCAGATTTGACCTCTTAGGTCCATGTTATACCCCTCAGATCCAAATTTACCTTTCCGATCCAGATTTGACGTCTTAAATCCAGATTGAACCATCAGATCCCGATTGACCCCTCAGATCCAGATTGACCCTTCAGATCCAGATTTGACCTCTTAGATCCAGATTTGATCCATCAGATCCAGATTGACCCATCGGATGCACATTGACCCCTCAGATCCAGATTGACTCTTTATATCGAGATTTCACCCTCAGACCCAGATGTGACCCCTCAGATCGAGATTTGACCCCTTGGATCCAGATTGACCGTTCCTATCCCGGAGACACCTGCCCAGATCGACACAACCCACCGCCACACCCCTCTCTTTCCTCCCCGTCAATGCTTACTCACACAAGCAGGTTTGAGCAGTCGCCACAGTAACTTTCCTCTTAATTATTGGCCCCATCTGCCAATGATTAAGGACAGAATAAAAATATTGTGACCTTGAGCTTTGACCTACATACCCCGCTAATGAACTTGACCGAGCCATGTCGGTCACACACAGACGCACACACACACACACACACACATGTACACCTGTAGACAAACAGACTAGATTTGTCAAGCGTAGCTTGAGAGGGAAGACGAAAATCGGGGTATAGGTGCAACTGACCTTGACCCGATAACTATGAAAGGTCGCAGATAAAGTTCAGAGGCCGTATTAATAAACCCGCGTATAACATAGCTGGAGGATAGCGAGAACGTATGAATCTCAAAAAAAGTCACTGAGCGTCAAACCCGTACCGAACGAGGTCTATTGCGAAATCGGTCACCGCGCTGGCAGTCATTTGGCCTGTCGATGCTTCACAATGGGATTGGCCATGTTAAAGTAAGATTATTTTTTTGCGTCATAAATTGAGGAGCCATTTTCCCGCCAAAATCCTCTCATAGGGGTCAATGTTAAAAGTTTAAGAATTTTTTGCATGAAAACTATTCGGGCGATTTGCAAAATTTAAAGACGACATACATGGTACTGATAGGCCTAATGCGTGAAATAATTTGCAGCGCGAATAAATGGAAACTGTGAACGTTATAGCGACTTGTCCGATTTTTGGTCCTATCTATCAATGGTTAAGCGAATTTCAAAAAATTCCTGTGACCTTGAAATTTGACCTACATTGCCCATCTGATAATTGGGCCTGACGATGGCCACTCCGCATCTTTTTGTGAATTTGGAAGTCGATATCGTGAGGCGTTGGAGAGATAATGCGTGACAAGACAAACAGACAGACAGACAAACCGAACACACCGACATAAGACGAAAATCGCAGATTTTCGTCTTAACAAACTGATATATGTCGGAAACATCGTAGATTTTTCGTCATAACAAATCAGACCGACATATAAAATTTAGAAAATAACAGAACACACCGAGATTAGACTTCAAAATCTTACATTTTCGTTTTGAAAAACGGAACCAACCGACATACGGGCGGACATTTTGCAACGACGAATTGATTTTTGGGCAGACATAATGCAACGATATTTGCCGGGCGGACATTTTGCAACGACGAATTTAGTTTTGGTCGGACATAATGCAACGATATTTGCCGGGCGGACATTTTGCAACGACGAATTTAGTTTTGGGCGGACATAATGCAACGATATTTGCCGGGCGGACATTTTGCAACGACGAATTGAGTTTTGGGCGGACATAATGCAACGATTTTTGCGGGCGGACATTTTGCAACGTAACATGGTGGGGGGGGGGGGGGTCGTAGGGGGTAGGAGAAACTTATTTGATCCGATTTTGTTTAAACATTTTTTTTAACAATTTATTTTTGCTTGTGGGTTAATTCAGTCTAAAGGTTCTTTGACATCACCCACCCCTAAGGGCCATGGGAGGGGAGGGGGTAGGGCCGTAGGGGGGAGGGGTCGGCATTCTGAGGAATTGTTTAGAGCATTTTTTTTTACCAATTTTTTTGGCTTGTGGGTTATTTTAGTCTACAGGTTCGCTTGTTTGACATCACCCACCCCCTAGGGGGCGTGGGAGGAGGGGGGTAGGGGCGTAGGGGAGGGATGGGGGGGTAGGATACAGAGGGATTTTTTATTTTATTTTAATAATATTTTCTTTTTACGATTTCTTGTACTTAATATTGTTTTTCGAGTGAAAATATTTGCTTCATTGACACCATCCGACCGTTAAGGGGCGTGAGATGGGGGCGCTTAGCAGCGGAGGGGGGGGGGGTGGGCCTAAGGGGGGGGGGGGGGGTCGGCATGCCGAGGAATTTTTTAGAGCAATTTTTTAGAGCAATTTATTTACCGATTTTTTGGCTTCTGGGTTATTTTAGTCCACAAGTTCGCTTGTTTGACATCACCCACCCCCTAGGGGGCGTGGGAGGAAGGGGGTAGGGGCGTAGGGGTGGGGTGGGATCTGATACACCCCCACCCCCCACACACATACACACACTAAAAATGGATGCATTTTTAGGTTGCATGCCATAGCCTATAGGCATAGCCATGGAAAGAGAGTGTTAAAAGTGGGATGACACAGTTGACCAGTAATTTAACGGAGATACTCTAAGCATTAATGAAAATATCTTTGGCTAAATTCCACATCCATGAGTCTGATCAGGCTAACAATGCCTAATTTACAGATCTTCACACACGAAGTTGACACTGGTTGAGCTGTCAAACAGTCAGTTGACAATGACAGTCAGTTCGCCTGTCAAAACATAAACAAACATGGTCATGGACTAATCTCAATTGTTCGCCGAAACCTCATAGAAAAGACACTTACCTCTCTTTGTCCCTGGGGAATTGAAAGAAGGAAATATCTCCTCTTGTCCCTTTATAAATGTGGCAAATCCATGTCGCACAAATTGTGCCATGACCGGACTTCCAGCGGCTACAACCTATGTCCATTTTGCCGTCTGCACCGAGTTGACCGAGCGCTGATTAACCCTCCCCGCTAGGCGGCGCGCGCGCATGCCTTGTTACCGTTTTACGTCGCGCTTTCGCTTCTTGTTCTATAAATTCTTTGGGTCTAGTGAAAGAAGTATTGTTATACTAGGAATTCGCCAATACCTCTTTCGTACACCCCATTCCGTCGTGCCCACCCGTCCACCGTGGCTACTGCAAGGGTAAGCGCAGAAGGGAATATATGACCAAAACATAAAGTGACAGAGGCCCAACTATCTAGCTTGTTCCCCGCTCCTCAAACAAACCTGACTTTGACTATCAAATGCGCCAATATGTCATGCGCAGTTAGGATGACATATGTTTCATATACACATTCTATTGGGATTGTTATGATGGCCGCCAAAAGATGACATTTCAGTGTTGACTGGTCGGCTTTCTATTGTACAGTTAGGGATTTCATATTCCATGTCCCATCGACTGTTATGCTCACCCTTCCAGTGCTACCTGTGCCTAATTCTCTTCAAATGTAATTTCCCACGCACATATGATCAACAATCTCTAATTTTCACGTCTTGCACCCCAGTTGGTAAATAGTTTTGAAGGAGTCACGACAGATTCGGGAAGGGACCGAGAAACTACCGCCCTGCATACCCACAAGTTACTCACAACGCCTTGAAATTGAAACAAAATACGTCAATTTCTTCCAAAACATGACCAAGATACAAGAATGCTTTCAGACGGCTGAACGCTTCTCCGCAGCGCAGCTGACATTCCTCTGTTGGGCATGACTTTATTGGCATTCTGACTTCTATAATTGTCATGACGACTCAATTATTTGGGCCGCTGTTTGATGAAGGTCCAAATGTTATGGATGCTTCATATCGCCATGTTCATGTGCCCATAGCAACGACTGTCGTTAACAGGAAAAAAGTTCACCTTATGCATGGAAAGGGAGATATCAACGTTGCCACACGGTACCTGGGCCAGTAATTATTAATTGGTGCACTATCATAGCAACTGTAGACATTTGGATTATTCCATTAAGACCTCCCATAATGCATCTGAAAGAGGAACCGTGCGAATTAACATACAACATCGCCGTTTAGATGATTGACGGAGTTGGGAGGACGCTTTAATTGGAAGGTTATATCAGGCGAAGGGAAGGTAAAGGAAGGAAGATGCCACGTTGTGGTGGGATATCCCGTCCTTTACCGAGAGTGGCATGAGATATGGACATGGGTCAATGAAAGCTGAAGTCCCCATCGACGAGACGTCATGTTTATCATACCAAATTATCAAGAATCGAATTGTGTTCATTTTCTTACCGGACGGCTTGGATTGAACCACTGCCTGAATAATACATTTACACGGCAGTGCATCCAATAACGCGTCTACTTGTGTGGGACGATTGGAACAGTGGCTGACTGCTCGAGTTACACAGATCCCCGGTTGACAAGCCCACATCTAGGACGTTCATGGCTTCCGATAGCATTTAATTACACGCACCCCTTAAGCTCGGGTCTCCCCTTTCCCGTTTGTCATGAGACAACCACAAGTCATTTACCTCCGCTTGTTCGCAAGGGCTTAGATATATCCCAGCCCTTATATCCGAGCTTTGAGCAGCTGTCAACTCTTAGTCTCGTGTCCCCCAGACTGCAGCATCGGGGTGCTGCCTCTTCCGGCTTTCCGGGACGAAATCATGTCTCCGAGAAGGCGGCGCCCCCTACATCGAATCAGCCACTTATTTTGATTATGGTTCGCGAAATAGGGATTTATCCTAAATTGCACGTACCGGGAAATGAGGAATTATGTCCGTAACCAAGAGGGAGAACCATGGCCTGTTTGCACGAAACAATGCATGCATCACGGACTCTTTTTGTATGTTGGCAGGATGTCTGGCTGAATTGTCTACCGGCGGGTGAGTAATGTTTGGTCCTTCACACAATGATATCCAATCATCATCAATCTACTACAATAGTGACATAAATGCCCGATGCCGGATACAATGTGACAATTGTTCATTTGTTTCAGATGCATCAAAATAAATAAGAATCGCGAATCCCCGGGAATTATAGAGACATTTAACCATATTGCAAGAATCATTAACGAATCTCATAATAGGACAGAACTTAGCAACTGAGCGGCCAGTCCTATGTAACGCTGACGCCCATGGTACAATATCGATGGATACAGATTCCACTGCAACAGATAGCGGCATACCGAGGCAAAGCGTATGCGCGTTGAACCAAGAATTTAGACAAATAGCCTCTTCCAAATATCGCCTACATATATACTGGTTGCACCTCTTTTCGCTATGCTAACGTAACACCAGACTCGGTCGGAAACTCCGTCAAAACATAAAATGATGTTTATTTGATAGTTCATCATCTTATCTATCAGTTTATGTACATATAAAATATGAACAAATGATGTTGACTTTACGAAATGACTGTTTACCACCTACCACCCTCCCGCCTGGACAAAAACAACGCTGTACCTATTTTCGCTACCCTGTGACATTGTCGCAAAATATGTGTTATGGAATGCCGATGAAATGTTATTTCGTTATGTGTTAATTGCGGTATGACTTCTACAAGTTCCGATACAAAACGGCACTGTTAAACAGTTTGCTGGGTTGTTGGATACACTAGGGAACTTAAAATAACAATGTTTATTCCTCAGTGCAGTGGGGAAAACAAAATGGGTCTTTCACTCCAACTTATCGTACAGAGGTGCAAAATCGCAGGTGGGTCCAGTGCGGACAGGCGTCACACTTTGCCCAATTCACAAGGGTGAGCGCCGCCATGTTGTGCATCTCGGAGGGTGTGAATTGGTTGCAGACACAACAGAGATAACTGTCCGAAATGCTTTCGAGCTCATTGTCTTCGTTAAATCCAGCATTGATGTTGGACGGACCTGGAATATCGTCGACGTCTGGAACTGGACGTGCGGGCGGACCGTTCCCACTTGGCTTGTGTCCCGGAGCTCTCGAAGCTGCCTTTCGCTTCTTTGATATCTTGTCGACAGGTGTTCGGCCTTTGCGTTTGGTTGTCTCAACTTAATGTGTTTTAACAGTGGTGTCCACATGTGTTTGTTTTTTTCCTCGTCCCTTCCCTTTGGTCGTCTCAGTTACTGTTTCATCAGCCACGTTGACAGGTGTTCGGCGTTGTCCCTTTCCTTTTCGGTTGGTCATCTCCAGTTGATGTTCCTTTACTTGCGCAAATAGGTTTTCTTCGGTTACAGCACGCCCTCCCACAATCCGACTGATGGTGTGTCTCGGTGGCTTGGGCTGAAGTGGCGGGCCGCTATTGATTTCTTCTCTAGCCGACAAGAAAGTTTCGGCCCTCTGGGGATCTTGTAAATTGTTCGTTTGTTCCATGTTCATTCGTTCCCAGTTGCCCTTGAAGACGGAAGAGGGAGCAATGTCTGTTAGTTTGACGACTGCTTTGTCCAAAGGAAACACCCCTGCATTCCGGAAGGATGCCTGTAAATTCTTTAGTGTTAGACTTTGAGCATAGGCCTTGCATCCAAGTTCGCACAGATCATACTTGGTCACCACCTTCACATCCCTATTGATTCTCGTAAATGTCTGACACTCTTTATTGAATGCGTTGGATAAGGGCCAAAACACACCAACGTCAAGGGGTTGCAACAGATGTGACGAATGAGGTGGTAAGACAAAAAGAATGATCTTTTGCTGCCTTGCCCACTCCAGTAATGAAATCTTTACGTAACTCAAGTGGCCATCATATAACACCAATGCATATTCACCCTGCTGCCGTGCTGTCATGTACCTCAAAAAGTGCTTCTGCATGTAATCCTGGAAAATAATAGAGTTTGACCAGCCAGAATCGCTCATTGCAGCCCCAACCCCAGCATTTGCCCCCTTGCAGAGTTCTGATGTCAGTCGTTTCCCAGGGAATACGAAGAAGGGTGGAATGGCCTGGCCCAGGGCATTCCCAGCGCCGATGATCGTTACTGTCTGGGAGCGAGGAGCAGTCACGGCTTGCGCTTTCCAGTCCGAGGGAGACACGATATCTGGAGGGCTATGCTCGGTGCATATGCCTTTCTCATCGATGTTGTAGATGAGTTCAGGACGATTTACTAAATTATATTTTCCCAATATATCCTTTAGCTCGGAAAAATAATTTTCAACTGTATTGGCATTTACGCTTTTGGCCCTCAAGACTGAGAGCTTCTGCGGCTTTCTAATAGAGAGTTGGGGCCATCTCTTCAAAAATGAGTCAAACCACCGCCTGCTTAGTGGAGCATGTACCGCTCGTTTACCCAGGTCCACTGCCAGATCAGTGGCCAGTTCAACAACTTCTGGCTTACTATAGCCATATCCGATTGTGGCCATATGAGTAATGTGATCAGTTAGTTTTTTTTCGACTTGTTTCCCAAGTATGGTGTCAGGCCCGGACTTCTCGGTCCCTGGCTTGACTCTTCCTTTTAGCCTGTCTCTCAATGTCGTTAGAGGAACGCCATGGGATGCTGCTGCTTTCTTAGCAGATATCCCTCTCCTAGCAGCTTTGTAAGCAGCATCTAATTTGTCTTTTGAATATTCTCTGTATTTGTCTTTTGTTTTCTTTGGACATATCTAAATGAACAAGAAGGAAAGTTTATGTAGCATCTAGCATATCGAGGGAGATTTCTTTTCTGAAATGATTTTGACGATAAAATACATCTAGATCTAATGATATTTTGTATGCCTAATTTGATAATTAATTTTTAATGGCGCTCCATAATAAAGGTGAAGTGGCGCCATCTAGTGGCCATCTTATAAGATTAATGCTTTGCATGACGTCAATGCCCAAATTTAGCTTCGTTAGAATAAATAACTTCTTTTAAAAAGAACCAGGCTAGTTACTAGATTTATCTTTAAAAAAAAATAAGAGAGATATTTGTAAAATTTGAGACAACATACCTGTTTCTTTCTCATATTGGGAGAAAAGTCAGACCAGCGTTTGTTCTTTTCATCAAAGTATCAAATGCCTTAGCAACAGTAACAAAAACATCCACTGGAATGTTTACTTGGCTAAAAATAAACGTGTAGCACGCGATTCTAGCGCGAGGTGCGAAAACCGGTACATAGCGAAAACAGGTGCATCGACTATAATCGCGAATCTCGAATAATTCACTATTAAGGGAATCGTTGTTCAGCAATATTCTTACATATTATTATAGACCTGAAACCAGCTCTACTGCTTCCTGTACCTGATTGCTGCCATTGTAATGCCATCTGAGACTGTGGTTAATGGTCCACCGATGCACTATCTGCCTCAACCGGATGACTCATCGTCAGAGACAGCTCAGCGTCCCGCTATCGGCGTCAAAGAAGAATTACCTAAGTCTGTATGACACATCTAGTGGCGTTTGAGACATATTAAACACATCTCATTGGTTATTCCTATCTTTGATGGCCAAGTCTCGACAGGAAGCTGCTGGAACCTGATATCCGCCGCGGGGCCCCTTGGCTAACGACCAAGCGGAAGTACCTAACTTAATGGTTTTGGCTTTGTCTGAGATACTCTTGTGGTCTCCTTGGCTATGAAAAGGCCATCAAAACTCGGTTTTTGTGTCTAGACCTAGTACTAGGAAACGATGGACCGTAAGGACGTAAGGGGGTATGGGTTGGATGGCGGTTAGAGGGGTTAGAGGGGACAAGTGATGAACCGTTCTGGTTGGCTTCTCGCGTCACCAATTACAACTGTGGTTGTCGACAGAAATACTAGAAAAGTTGGTATATAAGTCCTGAATCTGTCGGACTTTATGTCGTTGACCTCTACCTATGTCGCTGCTTGTATCTGTCGCTGTATATGTTGCTCAATGTTGTCATCATTCACTTCCATATCAGAACGTCAGTCCATTGATTGGGACACGGGCACATTGTCCAATCAGATGCCAGGAAGAGGGGCAATCACACCCCGTCAGCGCCTTCCGCGAGACGTTCAAGGACACCGTGACTTTGGCTAAACGTCCTGAGTGGCTTCGAGTGTCGTGCCCTCCATGCCACCAAAAGTATCCCTGCTAAAAATGTCCTATAGAGTTTCTAAAGAACTCTATAGAAACTCTATAGAGCATGCAGTGTTCTATAGCGTTTCTATAGATGTCTTTATAGTGTCTATATAAGACACAAATATTCTAAAGACTTTCTATAGAGCATGCAGTGTTCTATAGCATTTCTATAGATGTCTTTATAGTGTCTCTATAGGACACAAATATTCTATGGACTTTCTATAGAGCATGCAGTGTTCTATAGTGTTTCTATAGATGTCTTTATATTGTCTCTATAGGACAAAAATATTCTATAGACTTTCTATAGAGCATGCAGTGTTCTATAGCGTTTCTATAGATGTCTTTATAGTGTCTCTATAGGACACAAATATTCTAAAGACTTTCTATAGAGCATGCAGTGTTCTATAGCGTTTCTATAGATGCCTTTATATTGTCTCTATAGGACACAAATAATCTATAGACTTTCTATAGAGCATGCAGTGTTCTACAGTATCTCTATGGATGTCTTTATAGTGTTTCTATAGGACAAATATTCTGTAGAATTGCTATAAAACACTGTTCTATATCATTTTTAAGATACGTAAATGGCGTCTCTATAGAACATCTTCAATAGAATTTGGTCGATATCGATTCAGACACACTGGTCAATCAAATCCTAAGTGGAGAGACTTCGTATTCTGGGCAGATGAACAATTTAAAATGGAAGATATGTCCCCAGTGGGCACACCGCCGTCGCAAACTCGTCGCATTTACGTCATGACGTCATTAGACGCCACATCGACGAATAAGTGACCTGGAAGGGCTAGCCGTTCCCACGTCTAAAACATGACGTCGCAAACCCGTCAGATGTTCGTCCATAATCCGTTATCCTTAGATCGACGCACCTTGGGTTGGTGCCTAATCATACATTTTCAGTGATTGGATTCAAATAGATGGCGCAGCTATGACAGTTCACTGGTTATTAAAGACCTCTAGTCTTTACGGTGTGATTTCAGTCCCCCAGGTGTCTTTCACCCTATCACGGTATCGCGCGACTTCCTGATAACGTTATAATGCGAACAAACACTAATTAAATATATATCCATTCAGTTTCATACACTACATATATTGTAACACCAAGCTTCAATTGTGGCAACGTAGCTTTTTTATATGGGTGTTACAGCAAGTCTAAAAGTATAACACTAGTAGGCCTATTCTCACGCATGTCCTGACACAAGTGATTCAGTACCCCATGCACCCTCGCATCACTCCATCCCAGTATAATTCCTTCTGAAACGGACAGCAACGTTGCAGCGCCAGTGAGATTTGTAGTGTGCCACAGGCGCTCAGATCAGTTAACACGAAAACTACCTGTGCAGCGTGCCAAAGCGCGCGAAGTACGCGAACCAGAGCATCACCACAGATTGTGCTGCCACCTTGCGGAGATATTGGTTGCAGATCATACTGCGCATGCGCCAAGTTTAAACATATTGCGGAACGGCGAACCGAACCCAAAGGTACATGGGTTGTATTTTAGGAAAGGAGGGTCTTTTTACTCTACTTCTTTAATGTACTTCTCGTTGTGTTATTCTAATTACTTCTAAACTTAATTTCGACAACCCCAACTGGGTGTTCGTTCTGAGTTCGGTCTTACGTTAACACGTGGTGGCGAAGGCACTGAGGCGAAACGAAGTGGTTAAAGTTTCGATCATTTATTAAACCCTTAAACTCAATTAAACCACAAGTCACGAACTCCGTTATCGGTGTCACTTACCAGGCAGCAGTTGGTGAGGCGGTGAACCCGAACTAAATGCCTCCTAGCTGGCTAGCTAAAACCCGTCCTCCCGCAACGCCGCTGACTGACTAACTGATTTCAAACTCAACCCAAGCGGTGACATCACCGCTGTGGTTGCTATAGTAACTCACGCGCGCAAACTACAGTATGGCGCAAAAGTATTGGACCTGGGATACCACACATGTACATATGAGCTATAAATTCACGAATATTTGCTTACATATATAGCTGAAAAGTATTTATTTATAAATATCTCATTGTGCAGCACCTGAAGAAACCCAGGTTTGAACGTGACATCATAAATTAAGGCCAGAAGAAAACTTTATAAATTGTGTTTTGTTTTTTACAAGACTTGCCACTTGGTACTTGCCCATTCGCCCATTCGCTCACGCCCTGTACGCCTATACTACAGTACAGGCTATACCTACTAGCCTACTGGCTCCTGGCTGGCTGTAGCCTACGCTATATGCTGGAGATTGCAGCTAAGGCCGGGGCTAATATCATCTCTATACCGGATTTTCTGGCGTATAAGTTGTAGCTTTTTTTCTTCGCTGCCAAGGAGTACGACTTATACACCGGTATATGACAGTGTGTCTGCTGGAGCATTAGCATGAAGAAATATTGTTTACATTATAAAAAAACAGATAAACTGGCAGTACAATCATACTTTTTGATATCATCATAGTCTTATATCGCTCAAAATACATTATAGTTTTGGGTGAAAACTTATATACAACGGCTAGATACAAGTTATAACTATACTATGACTATTGTTGAGTGATTACAGCAAATATGGGCAGAAATTTCACTCTACAGCATTTATGAATCTGATTTTGTCATAATTTGTTAGAGTTAATTTTGGCCGACATATGCAGTCAGGCAGTTGTCATTTAACTTACTGACTACTGTGTTTATGCTTTACTCCACCAATTGTTTAGACATATATCTGTACGTAGTAATCATGCAGACCAGTCATTGCATGCAGAGGAACAAATAAAATTCGCAGGCACTCAGATCTGCTGACAGAACCCAACAGGTAACTAAACAATGCCCCCCTTATATTTACTTTAGGGGTTCTGTCAACAGATATGAGGTCTCTGGTAAAGATATGTAGATCACTTAAAATCTTCTAAGGGAAAAAAATATATATACATTTTCTGTCTACCAAACAACATTCAGTTATGGAAGAATGTTTACTTGTCCGAGAACTGCTATACCAGGTAATGATATCACATGGACAAATGTGGCTTTCCTGTGTGCTACATCATCAAAATGTGCACCTTTCAGTCATTTTTTTTACATATAGCATGCTCTAACTAAATTTTATTTTGAAATAGACAAGAGGTCAGCAGATAGTGTTCAGAATTTGCGAATACTTTCACATTTCAGTGCATCATAACAAGCATCATTATTCGCAGCTGGCAAGGAAGAAACAAGAAGCTCCAATAAGGAGACCATCCGAAGCTGCTGCGCATATTAGGGAATGATCCAGCAGAAGAAAATTGAGGCTGTATTTTATGTAATCATAATCAATGCCACCAGATTTTGCAGTTGGGGACTATATATTTCATTCATTCGAACACATTCCTAGTATTAACTCTGTATGTAAGATAAAGAATGTCTGAGCAATTTCCATGGATTTGTATTTACTGTTTTTTCTCTGTTTAATTACTAAAATTCATTGCAGTAAGCTGCATCGGTTAGATACTATTTGTGGGTATACATAAAGGTATATATGTCTGGAAAATATTGGATTTTCTTTCTGGGATGAATATAAACTTTGAATTGTAGTGCACTGAACATGCTGAATATTTTACGTTGGGTAGGTCAATATTCCTAGAATGTTGTACAGTTCATATTATTGCATTATGTTATTATTCACATTCTGTACCTTGTTTTTATAACATATATTTGGAAATGTGGATAATCAATATTGGATTTCTTATTCTTGTCTTTTTGCGATTCTTTCCTGCATAGTGGTATACCAACGAAACCGGTCTACTACGCGGATTACACTTTACGCACATGAAGGACATATTTATGCAGTAATCCATATTTTTCGAGATACTCCTGCATGACCGGTGACCAGTGACAGTGTCACACTCACAGGTCACAGCTTAGCCTTGGGTTAGGAAGAGATACCTACACATTGACTGACGACGTTACGAGAACCTACCTCACCTACAACAGTGGCTTCACACACAGGATTACCAGATTCTGAGGTTCCCAATGATATAGTAAAAGGTATACCAATGAGACCCTCGGCTTAGTGGCATGCTTTTCATACCATTGATGTTTTGAGTGGATATATACCTTTCAGTAGCCTATACCATTCAGTCCATTGACAACCCCAGTGCCAGTGGTATAGCCGTAGAGGCGTAGACCTACCTTTCGGTATACCACTGGGGACCTGAGCGGTGTACCTTTCAGTATACCATCGGGATCGGAGTGGTATACCTGCCAGCATAGCATTGAGGACCTCCGAGTCAGTGGTATGTCTTTAGATTTATATAGACTTGTTCTAGAGCCTGTACATAGACTTCTATAGATGTGTCCTTTAGCTTGTCTATCGCTTTCTATTGACTTGTCTCATAGCATGTCTATATATTTCTATGGCTGTGTCCCATAGCATGCATGTCTATAGACTTCTATAGCATGTCTATAGATGGTGTCCTATAGCTTGTCTATAGATGGTGTCCTATAGCATGTCTATAGATGGTGTCCTATAGCATTTCTATAGAGTTCTATAGGTGCGTCCTATAGCATGTCAATAGAGTTCTATAGATGCGTTCTATAGCAGGTCTATAGAGTTCCATAGAGGCGTCCTATAGCATGTATATAGAGTTCTATAGGTGTGTCCTATAGCATGTCTATATAGTTCTATAGATGCGTCCTATAGGCGGCCTAAAGAGTTTTGTCCTAAAGTGCTATAGGATACTTCTTTAGAAATATTCTATAGAAACTCTATAGAATATTTTTTTATAGAAACTCTATAGAACATTTTTAGCAGGGTAACCGAAGAGTGAGATCTAGACTACTGTGTTGTCGTAAACACGAATAATTATGCTCACAAGATCAATAATAATAAACATATTATTAGTTATTGGCTTTGGTTCCCAGACCCTTGGTAAACGCTGGGTAACTTTTTCCACATAATAATTAACAAGTTGAGACAGTTGATGGTTGGTGATCGAAGCTGGATAGCCCCAGTCGTGGTCTGTGATTTAGGACTGGTATGAGTAAGACATTTGACCTCAGACTGGGCGATGGTGCCTCATTGTGTGAACTAAGTTAGTGCCGGACCCCTCAGTCTCCTACTCGTACTTTGGCACAGACATGACCATTAAATCGATAGAAGTAGGCAATAAACCAACGATTTTTGTCAGAAACCCATCACGCCCATCGTGGTCTGACGTTAATGTCGTTATTATGATGACCTGATGGCCCCATTCCATCGCTGGGTCAGATAATTCGACCGGTGGCCGATTTGCCGAGGGACCCATATCGTCACACAATGTTATAACCCTTAGGTTTTCTGACGTCAAGGGGCCACGTAAATCAACTGCTAAGTGGCTCACCATCAAGAAAACAACTGTGGGTGTCTCTCTTCGAAGATAAAAGGCTATTGATCGAGTGTTTGCTGGATGCTGATACCCATCATCGGGTCCATCGTCCATGTGAAAGTTCACGAATGGATTAATATACTGCATAGTATGCGCGAGTCATACCTGAGCTATGTTGAAACAATGATTCGCCCTAACATGGAAATACGACTCATCATCGCTCAGACAATGCAGTCTTTGGACCTATATTTACATACAACACGAGCAATGGTCCTCATACACCTAATGTCCATGACACTGACGTCCTTTAGATATGCTGCCTTGTTTGTCGGCAATAACACATGACATTTCGCCACATACGTGGATAAAAGTGACGCAAATGAACGATTGACAGCCTGGATCAGTCAATTATTGATTGTCCCAAACGAGAACATGTTTTGTTTTTGGTGGAACAGTGTCATAATGTCGTATAACGGGTGGTCGTTCTGGTGAGTCGACTGCCCGTTCTTATCATACACTGTGTGGTGTGGTCGTTCTGGCGAGTCGACTGCCCGTTCTTATCATACATTGTGTGGTGTGGTCGTTCTGGTGAGTCGACTGCCCGTTCTTATAATACATTGTGTGGTGTGGTCGTTCTGGCGAGTCGACTGCCCGTTCTTATCATACATTGTGTGGTGTGGTCGTTCTGGCGAGTCGACTGCCCGTTCTTATCATACATTGTGTGGTGTGGTCGTTCTGGCGAGTCGACTGCCCGTTCTTATCATACATTGTGTGGTGTGGTCGTTCTGGTGAGTCGACTGCCCGTTCTTATCATACATTGTGTGGTGTGGTCGTTCTGGTGAGTCGACTGCCCGTTCTTATCATACATTGTGTGGTGTGGTCGTTCTGGCGAGTCGACTGCCCGTTCTTATCATACATTGTGTGGTGTGGTCGTTCTAGTGAGTCGACTGCCCGTTCTTATCATACATTGTGTGGTGTGGTCGTTCTGGCGAGTCGACTGCCCGTTCTTATCATACATTGTGTGGTGTGGTCGTTCAGGCGAGTCGACTGCCCGTTCTTATCATACATTGTGTGGTGTGGTCGTTCTGGCGAGTCGACTGCCCGTTCTTATCATACATTGTGTGGTGTGGTCGTTCTGGTGAGTCGACTGCCCGTTCTTATCATACATTGTGTGGTGTGGTCGTTCTGGTGAGTCGACTGCCCGTTCTTATCATACATTGTGTGGTGTGGTCGTTCTGGCGAGTCGACTGCCCGTTCTTATCATACATTGTGTGGTGTGGTCGTTCTGGCGAGTCGACTGCCCGTTCTTATCATACATTGTGTGGTGTGGTCGTTCTGGTGAGTCGACTGCCCGTTCTTATCATACATTGTGTGGTGTGGTCGTTCTGGTGAGTCGACTGCCCGTTCTTATCATACATTGTGTGGTGTGGTCGTTCTGGCGAGTCGACTGCCCGTTCTTATCATACATTGTGTGGTGTGGTCGTTTTGGCGAGTCGACTGCCCGTTCTTATCATACATTGTGTGGTGTGGTCGTTCTAGTGAGTCGACTGCCCGTTCTTATCATACATTGTGTGGTGTGGTCGTTCTGGCGAGTCGACTGCCCGTTCTTATCATACATTGTGTGGTGTGGTCGTTCTGGCGAGTCGACTGCCCGTTCTTATCATACATTGTGTGGTGTGGTCGTTCTGGTGAGTCGACTGCCCGTTCTCATCATACATTGTGTGGTGTGGTCGTTCTGGCGAGTCGACTGCCCGTTCTTATCATACATTGTGTGGTGTGGTCGTTCTGGCGAGTCGACTGCCCGTTCTTATCATACATTGTGTGGTGTGGTCGTTCTAGTGAGTCGACTGCCCGTTCTTATCATACATTGTGTGGTGTGGTCGTTCTGGCGAGTCGACTGCCCGTTCTTATCATACATTGGGTGGTGTGGTCGTTCTGGCGAGTCGACTGCCCGTTCTTATCATACATTGTGTGGTGTGGTCGTTCTGGTGAGCCGACTGCCCGTTCTTATCATACATTGTGTGGTGTGGTCGTTCTGGCGAGTCGACTGCCCGTTCTTATCATACATTGGGTGGTGTGGTCGTTCTGGCGAGTCGACTGCCCGTTCTTATCATACATTGTGTGGTGTGGTCGTTCTAGTGAGTCGACTGCCCGTTCTTATCATACATTGTGTGGTGTGGTCGTTCTGGCGAGTCGACTGCCCGTTCTTATCATACATTGTGTGGTGTGGTCGTTCTGGCGAGTCGACTGCCCGTTCTTATCATACATTGTGTGGTGTGGTCGTTCTGGTGAGTCGACTGCCCGTTCTTATCATACATTGTGTGGTGTGGTCGTTCTGGCGAGTCGACTGCCCGTTCTTATCATACATTGTGTGGTGTGGTCGTTCTGGCGAGTCGACTGCCCGTTCTTATCATACATTGTGTGGTGTGGTCGTTCTAGTGAGTCGACTGCCCGTTCTTATCATACATTGTGTGGTGTGGTCGTTCTGGCGAGTCGACTGCCCGTTCTCATCATACATTGTGTGGTGTGGTCGTTCTGGTGAGTCGACTGCCCGTTCTTATAATACATTGTGTGGTGTGGTCGTTCTGGCGAGTCGACTGCCCGTTCTTATCATACATTGTGTGGTGTGGTCGTTCTGGTGAGTCGACTGCCCGTTCTTATCATACATTGTGTGGTGTGGTCGTTCTAGTGAGTCGACTGCCCGTTCTTATCATACATTGTGTGGTGTGGTCGTTCTGGCGAGTCGACTGCCCGTTCTTATACATTGTGTGGTGTGGTCGTTCTGGCGAGTCGACTGCCCGTTCTTATCATACATTGTGTGGTGTGGTCGTTTTGGTGAGTGGACTGCCCGTTCTTATCATACATTGTGTGGTGTGGTCGTTCTGGCGAGTCGACTGCCCGTTCTCATCATACATTGTGTGGTGTGGTCGTTCTGGTGAGTCGACTGCCCGTTCTTATCATACATTGTGTGGTGTGGTCGTTTTGGCGAGTCGACTGCCCGTTCTCATCATACATTGTGTGGTGTGGTCGTTCTAGTGAGTCGACTGCCCGTTCTTATCATACATTGTGTGGTGTGGTCGTTCTGGCGAGTCGACTGCCCGTTCTTATACATTGTGTGGTGTGGTCGTTCTGGCGAGTCGACTGCCCGTTCTTATCATACATTGTGTGGTGTGGTCGTTTTGGTGAGTGGACTGCCCGTTCTTATCATACATTGTGTGGTGTGGTCGTTCTGGCGAGTCGACTGCCCGTTCTCATCATACATTGTGTGGTGTGGTCGTTCTGGCGAGTCGACTGCCCGTTCTTATCATACATCGTGTGGTGTGGTCGTTCTGGCGAGTCGACTGCCCGTTCTTATCATACATTGGGTGGTGTGGTCGTTCTGGCGAGTCGACTGCCCGTTCTTATCATACATTGTGTGGTGTGGTCGTTCTAGTGAGTCGACTGCCCGTTCTTATCATACATTGTGTGGTGTGGTCGTTCTGGCGAGTCGACTGCCCGTTCTTATCATACATTGTGTGGTGTGGTCGTTCTGGTGAGTCGACTGCCCGTTCTTATCATACATTGTGTGGTGTGGTCGTTCTGGTGAGTCGACTGCCCGTTCTTATCATACATTGTGTGGTGTGGTCGTTCTGGCGAGTCGACTGCCCGTTCTTATCATACATTGTGTGGTGTGGTCGTTCTGGCGAGTCGACTGCCCGTTCTTATCATACATTGTGTGGTGTGGTCGTTCTAGTGAGTCGACTGCCCGTTCTTATCATACATTGTGTGGTGTGGTCGTTCTGGCGAGTCGACTGCCCGTTCTCATCATACATTGTGTGGTGTGGTCGTTCTGGTGAGTCGACTGCCCGTTCTTATAATACATTGTGTGGTGTGGTCGTTCTGGCGAGTCGACTGCCCGTTCTTATCATACATTGTGTGGTGTGGTCGTTCTGGTGAGTCGACTGCCCGTTCTTATCATACATTGTGTGGTGTGGTCGTTCTAGTGAGTCGACTGCCCGTTCTTATCATACATTGTGTGGTGTGGTCGTTCTGGCGAGTCGACTGCCCGTTCTTATACATTGTGTGGTGTGGTCGTTCTGGCGAGTCGACTGCCCGTTCTTATCATACATTGTGTGGTGTGGTCGTTTTGGTGAGTGGACTGCCCGTTCTTATCATACATTGTGTGGTGTGGTCGTTCTGGCGAGTCGACTGCCCGTTCTCATCATACATTGTGTGGTGTGGTCGTTCTGGTGAGTCGACTGCCCGTTCTTATCATACATTGTGTGGTGTGGTCGTTTTGGCGAGTCGACTGCCCGTTCTCATTATACATTGTGTGGTGTGGTCGTTCTAGTGAGTCGACTGCCCGTTCTTATCATACATTGTGTGGTGTGGTCGTTCTGGCGAGTCGACTGCCCGTTCTTATACATTGTGTGGTGTGGTCGTTCTGGCGAGTCGACTGCCCGTTCTTATCATACATTGTGTGGTGTGGTCGTTTTGGTGAGTGGACTGCCCGTTCTTATCATACATTGTGTGGTGTGGTCGTTCTGGCGAGTCGACTGCCCGTTCTCATCATACATTGTGTGGTGTGGTCGTTCTGGCGAGTCGACTGCCCGTTCTTATAATACATTGTATGGTGTGGTCGTTCTGGTAAGGAGAATGCCCATGTAACAGTAAATTCTTGAAAAAGAATGTACGAGGCGCAAGCCGAGTACATATCTTTTCAAGAATGAACTGTTACACGGGTATTCTCTGACTTAAAATACGGTCGGTGAGCCTCATCTGTTGTCTGTAGCGTGGATAAGAGTTCTTTTAATATGTACATTGCATCTCTCGCTTCCGAAACCAATAAAATAGTTGACTGAAGTCGGTCCATATTATATCTGAGAACCCACGAAATGTATTGTTGTAGCAATGGTAAACTTGAGTCATACGTGAACTAAGCTGAAACAGTGGTTCGCCCTGACATTTAAGAACGTAGGACGCTGCAGCCACAAATCAGTTTAGTTCATCTTCAGATTGCAAGAAAGAAGTCGTGTTTCGCATCAAGGCACATAGGCTACTTGGCATGAATTATGTGTCATTATACCGACGATAATGATCATTTGAATGTGGCATATGATGCAATCGTTCAAATTATTGGATACTGAAAGGATATGATACGCAGCGATGTTGCGATGGCATTCGAAACAATTAACACCTATCCGTTGTTGATGGACAGGATACCCTTTGCAAACTGAGTTTCGTGGGATTCACGAGAAAGAAAATGATTTCTAGTGTGATTAAAGGATATAAGGAAATGTCGGTATGTATTTTGCATATGAATTACATATGATCTCAAATTCAGTTGCTAAAAGTGGATTTTGTGATCTACGCTTGTTTTGATGAGAAATTTGTATCTGTTTTTGTCATGGCTTTCCATCGGGTGTCAAACTTCCAGTTCATCAACCATTGTGGTTGTGACCTGTTTCAGACAAACTCACTTATTGCTCATGGTTGGCATTGCCTGCGATTGTCGATTTCGTAACAGAAGGACGATTGTTCAACAGAAAAATTGTTGGGTCTCCTTGAGTCAATCGCCATTTATCGGTTCGCTAATACAGTACATTGGTGAAAAATAATGTACAGTTTAAACAATAAAGTGACCTCATAGCAGTACTTTAAAGAGAATTGACTGCCCGTTCTCATCATACATTGTGCAATGTAGGAGAACTGGAGTCCGATGGCACATCCCGGGAAGGCGATGTGCGAGCCTGAATTCAGCATGACAAACGTAGTCAGAAACAAAAACCAAGTTCATTTTTTTCTTGTCCATTACCCATTTCTTAACCCTGTTTAATGTACGTCACAGTTGTACCGATGACGAGGTATGTTCGGCATAGAAGGCGAGGATGCTTCCCGGACGTTCGGCCACGGGTCACACCACTTCACACAGCCACGGGTCACAGCGCTTTACACTGCCTCGGGTCACAGCGCTTTACACTGCCACGGGTCACAGCGCTTCACACTGCCACGGGTCACAGCGCTTCACAGTGGCACGGGTCACAGCGCTTCACACTGCCTCGGGTCACAGCGCTTCACACAGCCACGGGTCACACCACTTCACACAGCCACGGGTCACACCACTTCACACAGCCACGGGTCACAGCGCTTCACACAGCCACGGGTCACACCACTTCACACAGCCACGGGTGACACCACTTCACACTGCCTCGGGTCACAGCGCTTCACACAGCCACGGGTCACACCACTTCACACAGCCTCGGGTCACAGCGCTTCACACTGCCACGGGTCACAGCGCTTCACACTGCCTCGGGTCACAGCGCTTTACACTGCCACGGGTCACAGCGCTTTACACTGCCACGGGTCACACAACTTCACACAGCCTCGGGTCACAGCGCTTTACACTGCCTCGGGTCACAGCGCTTTACACTGCCACGGGTCACACCATTTCACACAGCCACGGGTCACACCACTTCACACTGCCACGGGTCACAGCGCTTTACACTGCCACGGGTCACACCACTTCACACAGCCTCGGGTCACAGCGCTTTACACTGCCTCGGGTCACAGCGCTTTACACTGCCACGGGTCACACCATTTCACACAGCCACGGGTCACAGCGCTTCACACAGCCACGGGTCACACCACTTCACACAGCCACGGGTCACACCACTTCACACAGCCACGGGTCACACCACTTCACACAGCCTCGGGTCACAGCGCTTTACACTGCCACGGGTCACACCATTTCACACAGCCACGGGTCACACCACTTCACACAGCCACGGGTCACAGCGCTTCACACTGCCTCGGGTCACACCACTTCACACAGCCACGGGTCACAGCGCTTCACACAGCCACGGGTCACACCATTTCACACTGCCTCGGGTCACACCACTTCACACAGCCACGGGTCACACCATTTCACACTGCCACGGGTCACACCACTTCACACAGCCACGGGTCATACCATTTCACACTGCCTCGGGTCACACCACTTCACACAGCCACGGGTCACACCATTTCACACTGCCACGGGTCACACCACTTCACACAGACACGGGTCACACCACTTCACACTGCCTCGGGTCACACCACTTCACACTGCCACGGGTCACAGCGCTTCACACAGCCACGGGTCACACCATTTCACACTGCCACGGGTCACACCACTTCACAGTGCCACGGGTCACACCATTTCACACAGCCACGGGTCACACCACTTCACACAGCCACGGGTCACAGTGCTTTACACTGCCTCGGGTCACACCACTTCACACAGCCACGGGTCACACCACTTCACACAGCCACGGGTCACACCACTACACACAGCCACGGGTCACACCACTTCACACTGCCTCGGGTCACAGCGCTTCACACTGCCACGGGTCACACCACTTCACACAGCCACGGGTCACACCACTTCACAGTGCCACGGGTCACACCACTTCACACAGCCACGGGTCACACCACTTCACACAGCCACGGGTCACACCACTTCACACAGCCACGGGTCACACCACTTCACACTGCCTCGGGTCACAGCGCTTCACACAGCCACGGGTCACACCACTTCACACAGCCACGGGTCACACCACTTCACACAGCCACGGGTCACACCACTTCACACAGCCACGGGTCACAGCGCTTCACACAGCCACGGGTCACAGCGCTTCACACAGCCACGGGTCACACCATTTCACACAGCCACGGGTCACACCACTTCACACAGCCACGGGTCACACCACTTCACACAGCCACGGGTCACACCACTTCACACTGCCACGGGTCACAGCGCTTCACACAGCCACGGGTCGCACCACTTCACACAGCCACGGGTCACACCACTTCACACAGCCACGGGTCACACCACTTCACACAGCCACGGGTCACAGCGCTTTACACTGCCACGGGTCACACCACTTCACACAGCCACGGGTCACAGCGCTTTACACTGCCACGGGTCACACCACTTCACACAGCCACGGGTCACACCACTTCACACAGTGACGGGTCACACCATTTCACACTGCCTCGGGTCACACCACTTCACACAGCCACGGGTCACACCACTTCACACAGCCACGGGTCACACCACTTCACACAGCCACGGGTCACAGCGCTTTACACTGCCACGGGTCACACCACTTCACACTGCCACGGGTCACACCACTTCACACAGCCACGGGTCACAGCGCTTTACACTGCCACGGGTCACACCACTTCACACAGCCACGGGTCACAGCGCTTTACACTGCCACGGGTCACACCACTTCACACTGCCACGGGTCACACCACTTCACACAGCCACGGGTCACAGCGCTTTACACTGCCACGGGTCACACCACTTCACACAGCCACGGGTCACAGCGCTTTACACTGCCACGGGTCACACCATTTCACACAGCCACGGGTCACAGCGCTTTACACTGCAACGGGTCACACCACTTCACACAGCCACGGGTCACAGCGCTTCACACAGCCACGGGTCACACCATTTCACACAGCCACGGGTCACAGCGCTTCACACAGCCACGGGTCACACCACTTCACACAGCCACGGGTCACACCATTTCACACAGCCACGGGTCACACCACTTCACACTGCCACGGGTCACACCACTTCACACAGCCACGGGTCACACCACTTCACACAGCCACGGGTCACACCACTTCACACAGCCACGGGTCACAGCGCTTCACACAGCCACGGGTCACACCATTTCACACAGCCACGGGTCACACCACTTCACACTGGCACGGGTCACACCACTTCACACAGCCACGGGTCACACCACTTCACACAGCCACGGGTCACACCACTTCACACAGCCACGGGTCACACCACTTCACACAGCCACGGATCACACCACTTCACACAGCCACGGGTCACACCACTTCACACAGCCACGGGTCACAGCGCTTCACACAGCCACGGGTCACACCATTTCACACAGCCACGGGTCACACCACTTCACACTGCCACGGGTCACACCACTTCACACAGCCACGGGTCACACCACTTCACACAGCCACGGGTCACACCACTTCACACAGCCACGGGTCACACCACTTCACACTGCCACGGGTCACACCACTTCACACAGCCACGGGTCACACCACTTCACACAGCCACGGGTCACAGCGCTTCACACATCCACGGGTCACACCATTTCACACAGCCACGGGTCACACCACTTCACACTGCCACGGGTCACACCACTTCACACAGCCACGGGTCACACCACTTCACACAGCCACGGGTCACACCACTTCACACAGCCACGGGTCACACCACTTTACACAGCCACGGGTCACACCATTTCACACAGCCACGGGTCACACCACTTCACACAGCCACGGGTCACACCACTTCACACTGCCACGGGTCACACCACTTCACACTGCCACGGGTCACACCACTTCACACAGCCACGGGTCACACCACTTCACACAGCCTCGGGTCACAGCGCTTTACACTGCCTCGGGTCACAGCGCTTTACACTGCCACGGGTCACACCATTTCACAGAGCCACGGGTCACAGCGCTTCACACAGCCACGGGTCACACCACTTCACACAGCCACGGGTCACACCACTTCACACAGCCACGGGTCACACCACTTCACACAGCCTCGGGTCACAGCGCTTTACACTGCCACGGGTCACACCATTTCACACAGCCACGGGTCACACCACTTCACACAGCCACGGGTCACAGCGCTTCACACTGCCTCGGGTCACACCACTTCACACAGCCACGGGTCACAGCGCTTCACACAGCCACGGGTCACACCATTTCACACTGCCTCGGGTCACACCACTTCACACAGCCACGGGTCACACCATTTCACACTGCCACGGGTCACACCACTTCACACTGCCACGGGTCACAGCGCTTCACACAGCCACGGGTCACACCATTTCACACTGCCACGGGTCACACCACTTCACAGTGCCACGGGTCACACCATTTCACACAGCCACGGGTCACACCACTTCACACAGCCACGGGTCACAGCGCTTTACACTGCCTCGGGTCACACCACATCACACAGCCACGGGTCACACCACTTCACACAGCCACGGGTCACACCACTTCACACAGCCACGGGTCACACCACTTCACACTGCCTCGGGTCACAGCGCTTCACACTGCCACGGGTCACACCACTTCACACAGCCACGGGTCACACCACTTCACAGTACCACGGGTCACACCACTTCACACAGCCACGGGTCACACCACTTCACACAGCCACGGGTCACACCACTTCACACAGCCACGGGTCACACCACTTCACACTGCCTCGGGTCACAGCGCTTCACACAGCCACGGGTCACACCACTTCACACAGCCACGGGTCACACCGCTTCACACAGCCACGGGTCACACCACTTCACACAGCCACGGGTCACAGCGCTTCACACAGCCACGGGTCACAGCGCTTCACACAGCCACGGGTCACACCATTTCTCACAGCCACGGGTCACACCACTTCACACAGCCACGGGTCACACCACTTCACACAGCCACGGGTCACACCACTTCACACTGCCACGGGTCACAGCGCTTCACACAGCCACGGGTCACACCACTTCACACAGCCACGGGTCACACCACTTCACACAGCCACGGGTCACACCACTTCACACAGCCACGGGTCACAGCGCTTTACACTGCCACGGGTCACACCACTTCACACAGCCACGGGTCACAGCGCTTTACACTGCCACGGGTCACACCACTTCACACAGCCACGGGTCACACCACTTCACACAGCCACGGGTCACACCATTTCACACTGCCTCGGGTCACACCACTTCACACAGCCACGGGTCACAGCGCTTTACACTGCCACGGGTCACACCACTTCACACAGCCACGGGTCACAGCGCTTTACACTGCCACGGGTCACACCACTTCACACTGCCACGGGTCACACCACTTCACACAGCCACGGGTCACAGCGCTTTACACAGCCACGGGTCACACCACTTCACACAGCCACGGGTCACAGCGCTTTACACTGCCACGGGTCACACCATTTCACACAGCCACGGGTCACAGCGCTTTACACTGCCACGGGTCACACCACTTCACACAGCCACGGGTCACAGCGCTTTACACTGCCACGGGTCACACCATTTCACACAGCCACGGGTCACACCACTTCACACAGCCACGGGTCACACCATTTCACACAGCCACGGGTCACAGCGCTTCACACAGCCACGGGTCACACCACTTCACACAGCCACGGGTCACACCATTTCACACAGCCACGGGTCACACCACTTCACACTGCCACGGGTCACACCACTTCACACAGCCACGGGTCACACCACTTCACACAGCCACGGGTCACACCACTTCACACAGCCACGGGTCACAGCGCTTCACACAGCCACGTGTCACACCATTTCACAGAGCCACGGGTCACACCACTTCACACTGCCACGGGTCACACCACTTCACACAGCCACGGGTCACACCACTTCACACAGCCACGGGTCACACCACTTCACACAGCCACGGGTCACACCACTTCACACAGCCACGGGTCACACCACTTCACACAGCCACGGGTCACACCACTTCACATAGCCACGGGTCACAGCGCTTCACACAGCCACGGGTCACACCATTTCACACAGCCACGGGTCACACCACTTCACACTGCCACGGGTCACACCACTTCACATAGCCACGGGTCACACCACTTCACACAGCCACGGGTCACACCACTTCACACAGCCACGGGTCACACCACTTCACACAGCCACGGGTCACACCATTTCACACAGCCACGGGTCACACCACTTCACACAGCCACGGGTCACACCACTTCACACTGCCACGGGTCACACCACTTCACACTGCCACGGGTCACACCACTTCACACAGCCACGGGTCACACCACTTCACACAGCCACGGGTCACACCACTTCACACAGCCACGGGTCACACCACTTCACACTGCCACGGGTCACACCACTTCACACAGCCACGGGTCACACAACTTCACACAGCCATGGGTCACAGCGCTTCACACAGCCACGGGTCACACCATTTCACACAGCCACGGGTCACACCACTTCACACAGCCACGGGTCACACCACTTCACACAGCCACGGGTCACACCCCTTCACACAGCCACGGGTCACACCACTTCACACAGCCACGGGTCACACCACTTCACACTGCCACGGGTCACACCACTTCACACAGCCACGGGTTACACCACTTCACACCGCCACGGGTCACAGCGCTTCACACAGCCACGGGTCACACCATTTCACACAGCCACGGGTCACACCACTTCACACTGCCACGGGTCACACCACTTCACACAGCCACGGGTCACACCACTTCACACAGCCACGGGTCACACCACTTCACACAGCCACGGGTCACACCACTTCACACAGCCACGGGTCACACCATTTCACACAGCCACGGGTCACACCACTTCACACAGCCACGGGTCACACCACTTCACACTGCCACGGGTCACACCACTTCACACTGCCACGGGTCACACCACTTCACACAGCCACGGGTCACACCACTTCACACAGCCACGGGTCACACCACTTCACACAGCCACGGGTCACACCACTTCACACTGCCACGGGTCACACCACTTCACACAGCCACGGGTCACACCACTTCACACAGCCATGGGTCACAGCGCTTCACACAGCCACGGGTCACACCACTTCACACAGCCACGGGTCACACCACTTCACACAGCCACGGGTCACACCACTTCACACAGCCACGGGTCACACCACTTCACACAGCCACGGGTCACACCACTTCACACAGCCACGGGTCACACCACTTCACACAGCCACGGGTCACACCATTTCACACAGCCACGGGTCACACCACTTCACACAGCCACGGGTCACACCACTTCACACTGCCACGGGTCACACCACTTCACACTGCCACGGGTCACACCACTTCACACAGCCACGGGTCACACCACTTCACACAGCCACGGGTCACACCACTTCACACAGCCACGGGTCACACCACTTTACACTGCCACGGGTCACACCACTTCACACAGCCACGGGTCACACCACTTCACACAGCCACGGGTCACACCACTTCACACAGCCACGGGTCACACCACTTCACACAGCCACGGTTCACACCACTTCACACAGCCACGGGTCACAGCGCTTTACACTGCCACGGGTCACACCACTTCACACAGCCACGGGTCACATCACTTCACACTGCCACGGGTCACACCACTTCACACAGCCACGGGTCACATCACTTCACACTGCCACGGGTCACACCACTTCACACAGCCACGGGTCACACCACTTCACACAGCCACGGGTCACATCACTTCACACTGCCACGGGTCACACCACTTCACACAGCCACGGGTCACACCACTTCACACGGGCCACGGGTCACAGCGCTTTACACAGCCACGGGTCACACCACTTCACACTGCCACGGGTCACACCACTTCACACAGCTACGGGTCACACCACTTCACACAGCCACGGGTCACAGCGCTTTACACTGCCACGGGTCACACCACTTCACACAGCCACGGGTCACACCACTTCACACAGCCACGGGTCACACCGCTTCACACAGCCACGGGTCACACCACTTCACACAGCCACGAGTCACCGCGCTTCACACAGCCACGGGTCACACCACTTCACACAGCCACGGGTCACAGCGCTTCACACTGCCACGGGTCACACCACTTCACACAGCCACGGGTCACACCACTTCACACTGCCACGGGTCACACCACTTCACACTGCCTCGGGTCACCGCGCTTCACATTGCCACGGGTCACAGCGCTTCACACTGCCACGGGTCACACCACTTCACACAGCCACGGGTCACACCACTTCACACAGCCACGGGTCACACCACTTCACACTGCCTCGGGTCACCGCGCTTCACACAGCCACGGGTCACACCACTTCACACAGCCACGGGTCACAGCGCTTCACACTGCCACGGGTCACAGCGCTTTACACTGCCTCGGGTCACACCACTTCACACAGCCACGGGTCACACCATTTCACACAGCCACGGGTCACAGCGCTTTACATTGCCACGGGTCACACCACTTCACACAGCCACGGGTCACAGCGCTTTACACTGCCACGGGTCACACCATTTCACACAGCCACGGGTCACAGCGCTTTACATTGCCACGGGTCACACCACTTCACACAGCCACGGGTCACAGCGCTTTACACTGCCACGGGTCACACCACTTCACACAGCCACGGGTCACACCGCTTCACACAGCCACGGGTCACACCACTTCACACAGCCACGAGTCACCGCGCTTCACACAGCCACGGGTCACACCACTTCACACAGCCACGGGTCACAGCGCTTCACACTGCCACGGGTCACACCACTTCACACAGCCACGGGTCACACCACTTCACACTGCCACGGGTCACACCACTTCACACTGCCTCGGGTCACCGCGCTTCACATTGCCACGGGTCACAGCGCTTCACACTGCCACGGGTCACACCACTTCACACAGCCACGGGTCACACCACTTCACACAGCCACGGGTCACACCACTTCACACTGCCTCGGGTCACCGCGCTTCACACAGCCACGGGTCACACCACTTCACACAGCCACGGGTCACAGCGCTTCACACTGCCACGGGTCACAGCGCTTTACACTGCCTCGGGTCACACCACTTCACACAGCCACGGGTCACACCATTTCACACAGCCACGGGTCACAGCGCTTTACATTGCCACGGGTCACACCACTTCACACAGCCACGGGTCACAGCGCTTTACACTGCCACGGGTCACACCATTTCACACAGCCACGGGTCACAGCGCTTTACATTGCCACGGGTCACACCACTTCACACAGCCACGGGTCACAGCGCTTTACACTGCCACGGGTCACAGCGCTTCACACTGCCTCGGGTCACCGCGCTTCACACAGCCACGGGTCACAGCGCTTTACACTGCCACGGGTCACACCACTTCACACAGCCACGGGTCACAGCGCTTCACACTGCCTCGGGTCACCGCGCTTCACATTGCCACGGGTCACAGCGCTTCACACTGCCTCGGGTCACCGCGCTTCACATTGCCACGGGTCACAGCGCTTCACACAGCCACGGGTCACACCACTTCACACAGCCACGGGTCACAGCGCTTTACACTGCCACGGGTCACACCACTTCACACAGCCACGGGTCACAGCGCTTTACACAGCCACGGGTCACACCACTTCACACAGCCACGGGTCACAGCGCTTCACACTGCCTCGGGTCACCGCGCTTCACATTGCCACGGGTCACACTGCCTCGGGTCACCGCGCTTCACACTGCCTCGGGTCACCGCGCTTCACACTGCCTCGGGTCACCGCGCTTCACACTGCCTCGGGTCACCGCGCTTCACACTGCCTCGGGTCACCGCGCTTCACACTGCCACGGGTCACAGCGCTGCACACTGCCACGAGCCTAGCGATCAGGCCATAGCAATAATTACATGCTATCCAGGTCATGATGGGGCAGATTGTCGTCGCTAAATCGTTGCTACATTAGTCGCTGATATCCACATAATGTCTCTCCATGGGGAATGGTAGGTGTTGGATGGGTGCGCGTGGGAACGCTAAAACCCTGGGCAGTAGTAGAACTGACCTACTCCTCATACCCTCGTTAACACCCATGCGCGACACACTCCAGTCCTAAATCATGCATCTGCATAATGATCATATCAAATGAACAAAAATACCGCTGTTCACTGAGATTACTAAGATAGATTTGGCCGCTTAGTTTCGTGTGTCTGACACTCTTGTTCCAAAGCGAAGTGTGGAATGTCCCAAATCAAACACCTAGTTGCATAGTTATTGGCTACAGGTCCGTTCTCTCGTTATTTTTTTTTCATTTCGAGGCAAACTCGCCTCATGCATTTGTCCCCCGGGGCAGACGGGAGAGACACGAGATAATCAGCCACAAAATCGTAATATAATCTTGTTTGCACACGGTAAAACTATTTACAAAACGGGTGAATATATGTAATAATCTGATGTTATTTATGTATTAAGACTTAGGATTTTACCTATGTGGGTATATGAAGATGAAGACATCAATTATGTCGTGTTTATGCATAATTAATTTTTTTCATTTAATATACTACATGCATCTGTTGCGTGCTGGAATGCAAGTGTTTTGTCCTCATTTGCCTTCAGACGGTGTTGCTAGAATTACTGGAAATGCCTTTGCTCCTGTAGTTTACAGGTCACAGCTTACACTCATTCAGCCCGTCAGGTGGCGCCCTTTCTTGGATATATTGTGTAGCTGGAGCTACCACATTCGTTATTGCTTACAATCATCCGAGTTATTAGTTATCCAGAGTTTGTGTTGCCGCAAGTTGGAGCTTTACTTGGCCGAAACCACGGAGTAATATCCTCCATCTAGGGGGCGCTGACGTAACACGTCCATCTTTACATTCCTCACGTGGATTTGTTGGCTGCTCTAATGTTAGCAAGAACCCACCCCGCCTTGACTTCAGTGGAGAGGGTAACGGGTCTGCGAGGACCAGACTGCCATAAAGTCTTCATCTCAGTGGAGAGGGCAACGGGTCTACGAGGGGGGAGGGAAAGGGAAAGGGAGAGGGAGACGATATATATGTCTTCATCATTCTTTAATGTTCTCACATTTGAGTGATTTATATAATATTTTTATATAAGGTATATAGTGCTTCGACACTCCTCATGGTGGCTTATTAAAGCTCGGTTCAAATGTCACCACGATTGTCCGAGAGCTGGTACAGGAGGGGCTGGTTTCTTGTCCGCGTTGATTCTGTTCAGCAGTGAGGTGGGCAATGACGCAAATGGGTTTTAGAATGAGCACCATCGGTTGTTGTTCTGGAATCAATTACAATAATTCATAAACAGGTCATTACCCATAGTCATCAATTTCTTTTAGAGGTAATAACTGATAAATAAGTATCAGGCTCGGACTGATTGCACCGGTATTGGATTGATGATTTAATGCGCTCCTCCGTTATCCGATTGATGCCGTTTAAGCGGAGCTAGCATACGGCAACATGACGAATGAAACTTTACCGGATGGCTCTAACCATTTAGATGATGGCTGAAAGTCAACTGCTCTTCTGCACATCACACAATCAACCACAGTTCCAGTTGTCCCACACATACACCGCATTGGAAGCAGAGCCTCAGGCAAAACAGAATCTTGATAGCCATTGCGTTTTGCCTCACAATGGAGTTTCTTCCCGCCAGACGTAGTCAAGTTAGGCCTTCCACGCTGTCACCAGTCAGTTATTATCCTGCCTCCAGCGGTCTTTGATCGTCTCACCAGATGCTGCGAATTTACGGTCTTTGTTCTGTCATTTTTTTTATACCAGAGAGCCATTGCAGCCTTTTTATGCAATAATTGTTTACAAAAATAGCAACATGAAGGACGCCTAGCATGTCGACCGGTGTCACCTAGTGGCCCATGTAATTGAGTTTCCTTAACAACTGGATGGGTGACAGAGAAAAAACAATCAAAGCCTTCAGCTCGGCATGGCGGGGAAGCAGTGTGCTGGTCAACGCACTATTATATCCTGGCCGTATGCTTCATATGTGGACTTGAGGTATATTTCCTGCACAAGGTTGTTGTGAGTTCTTACCACCTCGGTTCCGTGGTTTTATAAATTTATCAATTGCGGTGAAATACTTGAAAACATGAGATAACTGATCTATAATTGAACGTAATATGTTTATGATATATGCAGTATATTATGTACTAGTTAAAGAATGAGCTGGCGTGCACAGGAAATTAACCATTGTATCAATTGCACTCAATTGAACTCAATACGTGAGCGAACATTATGGAAACAACAACAACATTGATAGACCAGCCGCATGGATTACAAGATGTATAGGACATCAGGTTTAATGTGGCTGAAGTGAATGAACAGAAGTAACCGGACATAAAGTTATCTAATGCAGCCATATGGGGATAATAAAACGAGGATGTTGTGCCGCGAAGATGAATATCAACATGCGGAATGCAAAACTTAAATCCCAGAGACTCACGCCCGGCATCAAGATAAAACGCTTCCCCACCAGGGTGATATCGCCGCATCTACTTTGAAAAGACTCTAAGACTTGTGGATTCCTCAAGAGACGTATTAAAATTACAGGACGTCAATCAACTTCTGGAATTAATTCCCCATAGTACAAAACGTATGATGGAAGATAATGGAAGTTGAAGGCCCTTGTTCGTTGCAACGGATAACCGACCATTCTTCACATTATCTTCGTCCTAAAGCCTCTCCTTTGCTCTGGTCGCTGGTCATAATTGTGCGCACTAAATAGACCTTCGTGTAGACCGACGAAGTGGACGCCTTTTGCCGTTTAACTTCTCGCGTGCAACCTGGCTCATTGATATCCACCGACACAAGTTCTAAAACAACCAATCGCTATTTCCGTCTTAGGTTGGATCATGTCACAATCATATTAAGCATAATATAATGAACAATCGATGTCACAATTGGATTTTAAATAGCTATCAACGTGCAAATGTCATTGAGAATATTTTTATATTGTGGCCTACGCAAGGCCATAAGTGTTCTGGTGTTACAATTGGAATGATTTATTTACGTACCAATGTAAATGTTGCGAGGAGCCAGTTTAACCTAATCAAGAAATAAGCTGCAATGGGTATTTAGGAAGAATTTGAACATTAGAAACATTGTAAAGAACTTGGCAAAACTGACGAGGAGTCAAATTTTGCAGAAAAACTGGAAAAATTACAATGCCAATAGATATAAATTGCCGTCGATCAGGTCAACTACTCTAACGATACGTCCAACACAGGATTCCGTTCCATCTAGTTAATGATACGTGTATGACAATAATTATATATCTGGGATAATGCTTTATGAGGTGTCGCAAAATTACAATGCAGTAATCAGTATTTTGTTTATGATTAGGACCACGATTTATCAAAGCAAAAAAATTGACAATATCTGCAAACCAAGTTTGTAATCTATTGCAATGAAATTCAGACAATTGAAATCGCACGTTCCCCATATTGAGTTAAGTTAAATTTACATTTTTTAACATTTTGCTTCTATTTACAACTAGCTATGCACATATTATGAGAGAGACAAATGCAAATATATATCGACTTTCATCTGAAAGCACATTAGTATTGTTCCTTTCACTGTCCCTTAATTACGGTTCGTCGCAGACGCCCATGATGTTGGCATTGCGTGGTTCTATCCTCCATCCGAGCTACTTCACGTCATGATACTGTAAAGGTGTCACCACAGCGGCAGAATATAGCACAGCCAATTATGCCGACTTGGCTAGCCCAGGGTAATGTGTTCCGATGCCACTTGTGGTGATGTTGTGTATTATCTTCTGGGCACTGTTTACCATCCCATCCAACTACGGTAACAGTCGACAGCAGAATGGGCCACAGGAACGAATGACCGGAGCTAGATACCGAACGAATGACCGGTACTATATACTGAACGAATAACGTGTACCCAGTGGTATCAGGGCCAACTAATTATATATTAAATGCTTTGTAACAGGCAAGACCCAGTGATAATGCGATTTGACCCGAAATAGTGGGGTAACGACCAAGCGGAACCTTATACCTAATATAAGGGTTTGGGCTTTGTCTGAGACACTCTTGTGGTCTCCTTGGCTATGAAAAGGCCATCAAAGGTCAGTTTTTGTGTCTGGAACTAGCACTTGAAAACGATGGACTGGATAATGAGGTAAGGGGGGTTTCAATTTGTAGCCAGCTTGATATCCTATATACCGCAAATGACCAGATGGCGCTGTGTCTCATGAGGTGGGTCTTTCACGATTCCAGGGTGTTCGTCGAGTGGTCTCCCAGACTGTGGCGCCTCCTCATACACCAAGTCTGATTTTTTCAATCGGGCGATCAATTAAAAATCAACAACGGCGAAAGGCAACTACAACCTCAGTTTGGTCAAGGATCCATAGTCACTTTGTATATAAGTCCTGAATCTGTCGGCCGTTATGTCGTTGATCTCTACCTATGTCGCTACTTGTATCTTTCGCTGTATATGTTGCTCAAAGTTGTCATCATTCACTTCCGTATCAGAACGTCAGCCCATTGATGGCAACACGAGGACATTGTCCAGTCAGATGCCAGGAAGAGGGGCAAGTACACCCCGTCGGCGCCTTCCTCGAGACGCCCAAGGACACCTTGGCTAAGTGTCCTAAGTGTCGTACCCCCCATGCCACCAATAGTAATCGAAGAGTGAGATCCAGACTACTGTGTAGTCGTAAAAACAGTTAATTATGTGCACAAGATCAATAATAATAAACCTATTATTAGTTATTGACTTTGGTTCCCAGACCCTTGGTAAGCGCTGGATAACCAGGGAACTTTTTCCACATAATTATTCACTGGTTGTGGCAGTTTGATGGTTGGTGATCTTAGCTGGACAGCGCCTGTCGGGATGTTATGTGGTTTAGGAAAAGGTGTGAGTAAGGCATCGGACCTCAGAGTGGACAGCCCCAGGCGGGATGTTCTGTGGTTAATGACTGGAGGTGTGAGTAGGGCATCGGACCTCAGACTGGACGTTGGGGAGTCATTGTCTGAACCAAGTCTGTGGCGGGCCCCGAAGTCTCCTACTCCTACTGTGCCGCAGACAAGATCGTTAAATCGATAGTAGTACGCAATCAACCAAAGATGTATGTCACAAAACCCATCACGCCCATCATGGTCTGAAGTTAATGTCGTTGTTATGATGACCTGATGGCCCCATTCCATCGCTGGGTCAGACAATTCGACCGGTGGCCGATTTGCCGAGGGACCCATATCGTCATACAATGTTATAATCCTTGGACTCTCTGACGTCATGGAGCTTAGTACATCAACCGCTAAGTGGCTTACCATCAAGAAAGAAACTGTGAGTGTCTCTCTTGGAAGATAAAAGGCCATTGATCCAGTGTTTGCTGGATGTTGATACCCATCATCGGGTCCATCGTCCATGTTAGAGCCCACGAAATGGATTATTATACTGAATGGTAGGCGCGAGTCATACGTGAGCTACGTTGAAACAAGGGGTGAGTTCGGACATGCGATCGGAGTAGTCGGCGCGGATATTTGGAGCATGCGGACTCACTCTTTCCGCTAATAGGCGGATCACTATTAACCGAACGCAAAATCCGCGGTCCGCGTGAATGCTGCACTTGCTGGACTGCACAAATTTGGCAGATCGTTAAATAGCGCCATAAAATAAATCAACGGATACGTATTGTGTTCATTATCTTATTCTCGTTGATATAATATTAATTACAGATTTCTTGCAGGTCGCAATATACTACTATATATATATTAAATGTATTGTGCGGCCTGGACGCCATGTTGGAAATCCTCGTGATCCTCCTCTGGGTGGGGAGTAAGGTCCGGGAGTAAAATGTACCACGTGACCGCCCTATCGGACCACAATCTCCGGACATTTTGTTTATGTAGCAATGGTCATCATGCATATAATGTCCAGGGCGCCGATAGCCATTAGACATGATTACATGAACACAACCGACCATTCCACCAGACACGGTTAAGAAAAGGGAATACACAATTATTGTTGTTGTGCGCTGAGACTATACCTAACCACTATGGTCCAGCGTGTGGGTGTTCCACCCTCTGATATATATCACCGTTCCACACTCCGAGCTAAGCCCCGCCCAAGAGTCCTTTTTCGTTAATTGTGAAGACTGAAATTGACTATCATAGCTGATGGTAGGTACAAGTGAGAAATACTCATCTCTGAATTTCACACTTCACACTTCATTCGGTTGTTCATTGGGCCAAACGAGAACAGGTTTTGTTTTTGGTGGAACTGTATCATAATGTCGTATAACGAGAGTTGTGGTCGTTCTGTTGAGTCGACTCACCGTTTGCATCATATTTTGTGCATTGTTGGAGAACTGGAGGCGGATGGCTTACCCCGGGAAGGCGATGTGCCAGTCTGAATTCCACACGACGAACGTAGAAACAAAAACATCCTCATTTCTTTCTTGTCCATTACTCATGTTTAGCTCTACTTAATGCACATCTCCGTTGCACCTGTGGCGAGGATGCTTCCAGAGAGTTCGGCCACGGGTTACAGCGCTTCACACTGCCACGGGTCACAGCGCTTCACACAGCCACGGGTTACAGCGCTTTACACAGCCACGAGACAGGCGACTAGGTCATCCCAATAATGACATGTTACCCAGGTCGCGATGAGGAAGATTGTCGTCGCTAAATTGTTGCTTTACTGCTCGAGGATATCCACTTAATGTCTCTCCATGAGTAATGGTAAGTGCTGGATGAGTGCGCGTGGGACCGCTGCAGACATGGTATCAGTAGTAGCATTGACCCAATCATCACACCCTCCTTCATGCGCATGCGCGACACACTCCAGTCTTGAATAAGACCACATTCCCTGCAAGGGTGGGTACCCAGCCATGCATTTGCATAATAATCAAATGAACATAAATACGTGTGTTCACGGAGATTACTCCGTTTCAATGGCCGCTCGTGTGTCTCACACCCTTGTTCCAAAGCGAAGCGTGTGGAATGTCCCAAATAAAACCGATATTTCCACAGCTACTGGCTACGGGTTCGTTCTTTAGTCATTTTTTTTCGATTCGAGGCAAACTGGCCTCACTTGTTCCCCGCGGTAGACGAGAGAGGAACGACCGACGGCTAAAGGGAACCAAAAAGTCGCAACATAACCCTGCTTGCGCATGGTAAAACTGTTCCAAAGTTTAAGACTGAAAATATGCAATAATCTGATGTAATGATCTTATTAGCACTAAGATATTACCTATGTAACGTACATGCATCTATTGTGTGCCGGAATGCAATTGTTTTGTTCTGATTTAACTTCAGACGGTTTTGCTAGACATACTGACAACGCCTCCTGTAGTTTACAGGTCACATTGATTAGCAACTGCAAGCATCAGACTGATCACTGAATAGGGTCTGATCTATGGAATCAGTGTGTAGACGACAGTTGACGTGGCATTAGGGCTACGTTATTTAATTTTCGTTAAAACGACTTCTCAGCAGTTAGCCAGAGTTTGTGTCGCCACAAGTTGGAGTTTACCTCGTTCCCGACCACTGAGTTGCATTCTCCATCTAGGCGGCGCTGGCGTAACACGTCCATCTTTAAATTCCCCACGTGGCTTTGTTGGCTGCTGCCATGTTAGCAAGAACCCAACCCGCCTTGACTTCAGTGGAGAGGGCAACGGGTCTGCGAGGACCAGACTGCCATAAAGTCTTCATCTCAGTGGAGAGGGTAACGGGTCTGCGAGGACCAGACTGCCATAAAGTCTTCATCTCCTGCAGCCGTAAAGCTGCCACCAGGGGCGTTAATGGGAAAGAAAGAGCTGTCACGTGTTGTGATTCATAACGAGGGTAGGATACAGCCAAGTATCCGTGACCTTACCACCCCAGACCATTCACATTCACTAGAGGGAGAGAGAGAGAGAGGAAGAAAGAGACAGAGAGAGAGAGAGAAACGATATATTTGTGTTTGCGGCACGTAATAGAAGAAAGAAGAATCAACACTTGTCCAGAACACCTTCCTTCATTTGGGCTTGGTCCCCGCGCTTCCACTTCCACTCACGTCTCCTCTTGCGCCAAGTACTGACTGCATTGGTAAAGATAACGAAACCCAGAAAACTTGCCACAATCGTTGGTACGTTATTTGGTTTACCAATGAGGACTGTGATCCACGGAGTACATTTCATGAGACGCCGTGTAACATGGATGCGTCATTATATTACGTCATAGATTCATTACATGCAGATTTGCGTTTTCTTGTGACATATGAGTCAAATGCCGAGAGGAGTTTTGTTCAAGCCAATGGGCGCATTTCTTTGGGCCAGGATATGCCTATTCCAATGAAATGCGCACACCCTTCACGTTTGGAGCACGTAGGGGCGCTGGGACCAACCTAGTCCCCTTTCGGCGGGTGCTCCTCGATAGCTCAGTAGGTTAGAACGCTCGCATTGAGGCACGTGGATCGGTTGTTCGAGCCCCGCTGTGGCCATGTATGTGTGGCCGCAGGATAAAGATCCCATGTTCAATATGAATGGAGTCCCACGGGGGGGAACTGGTATCTAGATGACTGTCTTGCGATGTGAATGGAGTCCCGTGTGCTGAACTGGTGGCCAGATGATCGTCTAGCGATGTGAATGGAGTCCCATGGGTTGAGCTGGTGGCTAGATGGTTGCCTAGCGATATGAATGGAGTCCTATATGGTGAACTGATGGCTATATGACTGTCTAGCGATGTGACTGAAGGCCCCTGGGGTAAAATGGTGGCTGGATGACTGTCTAGCGATATGAATGGTGAACGGGTGGCCAGATGACTGTCTAGCGATGTGAACGGAGCCCCATGGAGTGAACTGCTGGCTAGATTGTTGTCTAGCGATATGAATGGAGTCCCATATGGTGAACAGGTCATCTATCTAACCCCCGGGGGCATGGCTTGACTATCCCTTTCCTTCTCCAATTGACGCGATATGACCAAAAGTAGTTAAAGCGTCCTAAATAAACAACCAACCAACCAACCTTTCAATCAGCCGCCAACCTCTCGCGAATGTTCCGTGGACTTTCAAGCAATTGACATGCACGATTGAATGCTCGCGCACCAAACTAGTGTCGGAAGGTTCACCGACGCGTAATGTGCGTATTCGGGCTACCTCATGGGGGGTTCTGCAATATACTAGTTAGAGGCAAGCGATGTTCTATAGGTGTCCACGTCCATAGTATATGAAACAGTCCAACAGAGAACTAGAGTGAGACCGAAAGAAAAGCAAAGCCAACATATCTAGCTAATGATTCATCGTATTCAGATGCCCTATACTACCCTTCCCATCATCCTACTAGAAATATAATTGCGGAGAACTGCAGGGAGTATAATTTAATAGCTGAATGCAATGCATCGACTAATTGTTCATACACATGTCACTTATAGAAAATTATTATTTTTCCCATATATATGACAACGCGACATCATATAACTACAGACACAGCGACGAGGAAAACCCAGCATATATCTTTCCCCAATTACTACGAGAGTTGGGTCGAGTCAACAACATGGGGCATGGCGCCCTCTGATAACACTCTGTTGCATAAGATATCGGGCGAGCAAGGTCTCAAAATCCACTAGAAGCATTCAAACTTAGATTAACCTTTTTTGACGCCGACGCTGACGGGACGCTGACGGGACGTTGACCTGTCTCCAGCGTTGATTAAGACAGATCCGGCTGAGGTATATAGTGTTTCGACATACATCTTCATGGCCTATTAACCTCAATTGCAAACACGATTGCCAACTCTTCCCAACAGACGTAGCCAAGTTAGGCCACTTCCGCGCTGTCAGGTATTATCCTGCCTCCAGCGGTCTTTGATGGTCTCACCAGATGCTGCGAATTTACGGTTTTTGTTCTGTCCTTGTTTGACACACGAGGGCAATTGCAACCCTTTTATGCAATAATTGTTTACAACACTAGCTGACGCTTTTTCTCCTACGAACACATAAAATGGCGACATGAAGCATGCATAGCATGTCGACCGCTGTCGCCCAGTGATTGTCGTCAAAGTAAATTGGACTTGAGTTGCCTTGACAACTAGGTGGGTAACAGATAAAACAGCCATTGAAGCTTGCAGCTCGGCATGGCGGTGAAGCATTGTGCTGGTCAACGCATTATTATATCCTGGCCGTATGCTGCATATGTGGACTTGAGGTATATTTCCTGCACAAGGTTGTTGTGTTCTGTCTACCTTGGTTCCGTGGTTCCATAAATTCCGTGGTTCCATAAAACTCCGTGGTTCTACAAAAGACGGAAATTATTACAACAGATTCAAATGCCCGAATATAGTGTCCACAAATCATTTTGAGTCTGTCTACCTTGGTTACATGGTTCCATAAATTCCGTTGTTCCATAAAATTCCGTGGTTCTACAAAAGACGGAAAATATTACAAAAGTATCAAGTGCCCGAATATAGTGTCCACAAATCATTTTGACAATGTTGGATATGTGACCTGGTAATAACGAGGGTTCGGCGCTTAATTTGATCCACATCGAATTTGTAAAAAGTATTATTAAGCGATCGTAAGATGTGGTCATAAATTTCCATGGGTAGGCAGAGTGGCATGCGAGTCATTCTTGCAGAAAAAAATCTTACAAGGTTTAATGTAATCGCGAATGGCGGCATTGTCTAAGCGGCTGACGTGTTATGAGCGATATTAGAAGCAAAAAGACTGTTATGAGAGGGATGGTGAAGTCCCTGCCCCAAGAGACACCGCGCCCTCTGTGCATGATACATCTGGTGAGAGATAGATTGAAACCCAAATTGAAAAGAAGACACCATCCAAATTATTCTTGCAGTGTTAGGGTAACATTGACAGGCCCATTCTACCACTTGTCCCTCATATCCTCCTCTCCCGCCCGCGGCCTCACTCTACTCCGCGGATCTCTCAGTGCTCCGCCCGCCGGTCCGTCGTTTTTAAGCCCTCGGCCCAGACACACAAAACTGTTCTCTGATGGCCTTTTCATAGCCGCAGAGATAACACAACAGCCTCAGACAAAGCCCAAACCCCTAAATTGGTACTTCCGTTTCGTCCTTACCCAGGGGGTTGCGCGGCAGATATCAGGTTTCCAGCAACTTCCGGTCGGAACTTGACTATCCGAGATTGGAATAACCTATGAGATGTGTCTAATCTGTCTCAACGTCCACCAGACACGTCATGCACCCGGATTTAGATGAGTCTTTTGAGGCCGACAGCGGGACGCTGACCTGTCTGTGTCTGAAGTTGCTTAAGCCCGATGCGGCTGACGTGGATACAGCTTCCACAAGTCAAATGTCAATACGATTGGCGGAGATCCGATAAGGACTGAGAATGATAGGTTTGTATAGTCCCTCTTTTCTCTTTCGGCGGGACAGTGACTCCACACACGGGTCGTTATCTGACATAAGACAACCAAATCCTGGTGTCAAGCGCTGTTTCCCAGGCGGTGGAAATAATGGATATTAGACATTAAGTTGATTAAATCAGTGAGACTGTTATTAATAAATGATTCGGAAACAAATGGTGTACACCCCTGTTCCTTCCCCTAGCCATTACACCAATCTAGCTTTCAGCGGCACATATGTTCTGTCTGTGCAGGATAAAAATGTCATGTCCTTCTCTGCCAGGGACGTGGATCCCTTCTTACTTCGATTCCCAATTGTCTCCAAAGCCACTATCCAACAGAACTGCAATGTTGTACGATGATTTGTATGGTTGGCCCTGGGCACCCATTCCTGCTGTAGATGAGTGATTGGGGGACTTAATGGAATAGGCCAAACCCCCATATGGCATGGCTGAGCCACTATACATGTCCGAATTTGCCATGAAGGCGCGCAAAGAATAAATACCATCACAGGCATTATGGGGCCAACAGGACCATATTTCACTCTCCGGGCATTCGGTTCTGTTGATTCTGTGTTCCGGTTAATGAAATTCTTTCCTATGGACATACGAGAATATGAAGCATGCATAGCATTTCGACCTGCATTGCACAGCGACCCAAGTAATTGCCCAGTCTTGACAACTAGTTGCAGCGACTTGCAGCGAACAAAAATCTCATGACCATTCAGGGGTGAAGCTTGATGGTGCACATGGTGTATTTTACCGTATAATGGACAAAATTATGCATTTTCCGCCGACTTGGTCATAAAAAAATTATGTTGCCGAACTCCGCTGCCGCGACTTTGAATTCCATAATGAAAGTGACGTCTTTCACAACAAACATTAACAAATGGTCAATTAAATTTCCTGGAAAGGCGGGTTCATGGCACCATATGTACTGTATAATTAGCCTAGAACATTTGAATAATGTGCTTGTTTTTGAATGAATCGATTCATATTTCAAGATGTCATGCTCGCCAATTGGAGCTCAAAGTTTTTCCTATTGTCTTTCAGTTCAATAGTAAAAAGGTAGTCATGCAAGGCCAATTGGAGCGGCATGTCTAAAACCAATATGGAAAGTGACATCAAATGATATCAAATGATTTCAGGAATACCAATTTGGAAATCAAAACGGTGTTGTCGCTTTATCTCCTAATAATTAGAGAGTCAATTTAGACACAATACGACTAATGTCCTTGTCAGTAGAGGGCAGACGTGCGAGATACCCGTCGCCCACGTGGCAGTCTTCCCCACCCCACCCTCTCCCCCGCCAACATTCATACCGCCCCACGTGGCAGTCTGCCCCACCCCACCCTCTCCCCCGCCAACATTCATACCACCCCACGTGGCAGTCTGCCCCACCCCACCCTCTCCCCCGCCAACATTCATACCGCCCCACGTGGCAGTCTTCCCCACCCCACCCTCTCCCCCGCCAACATTCATACCGCCCCACGTGGCAGTCTTCCCCACCCCACCCTCTCCCCCGCCAACATTCATACCGCCCCACGTGGCAGTCTTCCCCACCCCACCCTCTCCCCCGCCAACATTCATACCGCCCCACGTGGCAGTCTTCCCCACCCCACCCTCTCCCCCGCCAACATTCATACCGCCCCACGTGGCAGTCTGCCCCACCCCACCCTCTCCCCCGCCAACATTCATACCACCCCACGTGGCAGTCTGCCCCACCCCACCCTCTCCCCCGCCAACATTCATACCGCCCCACGTGGCAGTCTTCCCCACCCCACCCTCTCCCCCGCCAACATTCATACCGCCCCACGTGGCAGTCTTCCCCACCCCACCCTCTCCCCCGCCAACATTCATACCGCCCCACGTGGCAGTCTTCCCCACCCCACCCTCTCCCCCGCCAACATTCATACCGCCCCACGTGGCAGTCTTCCCCACCCCACCCTCTCCCCCGCCAACATTCATACCGCCCCACGTGGCAGTCTTCCCCACCCCACCCTCTCCCCCGCCAACATTCATACCGCCCCACGTGGCAGTCTTCCCCACCCCACCCTCTCCCCCGCCAACATTCATACCGCCCCACGTGGCAGTCTTCCCCACCCCACCCTCTCCCCCGCCAACATTCATACCACCCCACGTGGCAGTCTGCCCCACCCCACCCTCTCCCCCGCCAACATTCATACCGCCCCACGTGGCAGTCTTCCCCACCCCACCCTCTCCCCCGCCAACATTCATACCACCCCACGTGGCAGTCTGCCCCACCCACCCTCTCCCCCGCCAACATTCATACCGCCCCACGTGGCAGTCTGCTCCACTACACCACACCCACGCCTACTCCAAACCCGCCCCACGAGGCAGCATGCCCAACCCCACCCTAGCCCCCGCCAACATTCATACCACCCCACGTGGCAGTCTTCCCCACCCCACCCTCTCCCCCGCTAACATTCATATGCCCCACGTGGCAGTCTTCCCCACCCCACCCTCTCCCCCGCCAAAATTCATACCGGCCCACGTGGCAGTCTTCCCCACCCCACCCTCTCCCCCGCCAACATTCATACCACCCCACGTGGCAGTCTTCCCCACCCCACCCTCTCCCCCGCCAACATTCATACCACCCCACGTGGCAGTCTTCCCCACCCCACCCTCTCCCCCGCCAACATTCATACCACCCCACGTGGCAGTCTTCCCCACCCCACCCTCTCCCCCGCCAACATTCATACCACCCCACGTGGCAGTCTTCCCCACCCCACCCTCTCCCCCGCCAACATTCATACCACCCCACGTGGCAGTCTTCCCCACCCCACCCTCTCCCCCGCCAACATTCATACCACCCCACGTGGCAGTCTGCCCCACCCCACCCTCTCCCCCGCCAACATTCATACCGCCCCACGTGGCAGTCTTCCCCACCCCACCCTCTCCCCCGCCAACATTCATACCACCCCACGTGGCAGTCTGCCCCACCCACCCTCTCCCCCGCCAACATTCATACCGCCCCACGTGGCAGTCTGCTCCACTACACCACACCCACGCCTACTCCAAACCCGCCCCACGAGGCAGCATGCCCAACCCCACCCTAGCCCCCGCCAACATTCATACCACCCCACGTGGCAGTCTTCCCCACCCCACCCTCTCCCCCGCTAACATTCATATGCCCCACGTGGCAGTCTTCCCCACCCCACCCTCTCCCCCGCCAACATTCATACCGGCCCACGTGGCAGTCTTCCCCACCCCACCCTCTCCCCCGCCAACATTCATACCACCCCACGTGGCAGTCTTCCCCACCCCACCCTCTCCCCCGCCAACATTCATACCACCCCACGTGGCAGTCTTCCCCACCCCACCCTCTCCCCCGCCAACATTCATACCGCCCCACGTGGCAGTCTGCTCCACTACACCACACCCACGCCTACTCCAAACCCGCCCCACGAGGCAGCATGCCCAACCCCACCCTAGCCCCCGCCAACATTCATACCACCCCACGTGGCAGTCTTCCCCACCCCACCCTCTCCCCCGCCAACATTCATACCGCCCCACGTGGCAGTCTTCCCCACCCCACCCTCTCCCCCGCCAACATTCATACCACCCCACGTGGCAGTCTTCCCCACCCCACCCTCTCCCCCGCCAACATTCATACCGCCCCACGTGGCAGTCTTCCCCACCCCACCCTCTCCCCCGCCAACATTCATACCGCCCCACGTGGCAGTCTGCTCCACTACACCACACCCACGCCTACTCCAAACCCGCCCCACGAGGCAGCATGCCCAACCCCACCCTAGCCCCACCTACACCCATCCCACCCCACGTGCTTGATGTATACGTTTAAGTTATACTTGGCCGAAACGTCCACCCTCCCCAAAATAGCTGGCCTAAACGTCCTTGGCCGAATCATCCTAGACCGAAACGTCCTAGGTCGAAACGTCCAATGGCCGAAACGTCCTACAACCTATTCATTCAGTACAATAGGTTCCTTCCGCCCCATTCAAGCTGATGTAACTCTCCACTTAATGATGATAAAGACGAAACCTATGGCGAACCTAACACTAACAAAAGATTAATGAATGCAATTATTAGCTATATTGCGTGCAATAAATATGCCAATGGTAGGCGAAGTAAGCCTGGCAGTGGATGATGCTTTGCAGCCAGAACAAACATGGAGTGCAGACTTTACAACGGTAATATAATTTAATCAAAGCACAAACAACTTTATTACCATGTATGGAGCCCTTCAGCTGTATGCAACCAGCATAAAGCCCTATGAAAATGAAATAATTCACTGTCGCCAACCAATACCGCAATAAATGGCAGTTAATATGTGGTTCTTAATGGGTACATGTCAGTAAAACAGTATGTGAAGTAACAACCAAAAAAAGCAAAGAAGACCAGCTTCATGTCGACTTTTAGAGGTAATTAAATGTTTGTGAGGTATCAGCCATTTCGCCTGGATTACAAGACTCAACACATGAGACCGGAAATGGATTTATTTAATGGTGCCGTATCGGGAGTAGTAAAACGAGGAGTCGGGAGGAAGATTGCGGAATTAACTAGTAAAAAATGCCAATCAGGGCTATTTACGGCTGCGGCTATACTAAAACGCTCCCGTGGTAAGAACGGTTTCCCGCCAAGGTGATATTACCTGATCCACTTAGACAAGACTCTTGTCGATTCCCCAATAGGCGTATTAAACCACAGGACGTGGATCAAAGTTTGGAAGTCATTTTCAGTATTACAAAACGAATAGGGACAATAAAACAGGAAGTTTGGACTCTCGCTCGTTGCAACGGATAACCAATCCAATAATGTGAGACGGCTTTACATTGCGTAGCACAGTTACTAGTGCCGTTAAACTCTGTGACATTCTGAAAACTGATGCTCGTCCGTGTGATTCTTTATTTTACTCGTTCAATTCGGCCTCCAAATAGACACGTCTTGCCAGGCTTTAAGGATATCGCGATAAAAATGAGATGAGGTTCTGCGATTCTCCCTGTGTAGGCTATATTGCAACATTTACATGCCCTTGCCTATGAACAAGACCCGGTATTGACCGGTAAAAACTTTTGGTGTAACGTCTGCCAGTCTGCTTTTAGAGTTGGGTATAATCTCGTCGTAAGAATTACCCGCTGCCTTTATATGATGTTTTATGTTTACCAAAGTTCATCGGGCCACTTGTTAAATAACTTTCTGCCGACTACAAGATCTTAAAGTACTGTTATGACGTCATCCTAATGTCTACACTGTACATTAATTTTCAAGAATTTACTGTTTTAGCGAGCTGATAAATTGCGATTGACTCAATGAGATAAAAAAACTATTTTCCTTCTGTTACGAAATCGACAATTGCAGTCAATCCCAATCATGAGCAACAAGTGAGCTTCTCTGAAGCAAGTCACAACCATGACGGATGATGAACTGGAAGTTTGAAGCCCGATAGAAAGCTCCAGCAAAAACAGATACACATTTTTCTTCAAAACAAGCGTAGATCACAAAATCAGTTTTTAGAAACTAAATTTGAGATCAGATGTAATTCATATGCAAAATATATACCGACATTTCCTTATATCCTATAATCACACTAGAAATAATTTTTGTTTCTCGTAAATCCCACGCCACTCACTTTGCAAAGCGTATCCTATTCATCAACAACGCACTGGGTGTTCCTTGCTTCAAACATCATCGCAAAATCGCTATGACTGTCGTATCCTTTCAATATCCAATAATTTAAACGATTGCATCATATTCACATTAAAATGACAATTATTGTCTGTATGATGACATATTATCCACGTGAAGTAGCCCACGCGCCTTCATTTATGCGAAACACTTCATTCTTGCAATCTGCAGATGAAACTGACCCTGGCTGCAGGGTCCGACGTTCTTCCATGTCAGGGAAAGCATTGTTTCAGTTTAGCTCACGTATGACTCAAGCCTACCATTGCTACAATAGTACATATGGTGCGTTCTCAGATGGAAGACGGGCCGACTTCAGCCAGCTACTTTATTGGTTTCAGAATCAAGATATGCAATGTATATTTTCTAAGAACTCCTATTCACGCCACGGGGAACAAGTGATGCTCACCGTAATTTAAATCAGAGAATACCCGTGTATTATTTTATTCTTGAAAAGGTATGTACTCGGCTTGCGCCTCGTACATTCTTTTTTAAGAATGTACTGTCACATGGGCATCCTTTTTACCAAAATGGATATCTTGTGAAGCTTAACATGGATCGAGCCACTAACCAAAAATATCCGGATTGAGACCGAAAACAAACTTTGAATTGTCAAATGGGCTCTATATAAAACAATTAATCCTTTGATAAACGAAAAGCAAGAACAGCCACAACCGCAGTCGAGTCTGTGATATTTGGACCATCGCCGCTGCCGCCCCCGCTCTTTGATGTTACAACCATCCACAGTCATGGGAACTAAAAGTCGAAAGCAGAGCGTGTCTAGTTCAGGCCCGATTTGAAGTTGAGTCAAATCAAGGATCGCACGGGCGTGCATCGGGTTTCAGAATGACGCTTCATTAACGGCATGAGCAGCAATGTAATGAGTACTATGCATTGCAGCTTGCACCTAGAGGTCTGTCTTTGGGGTCGTTTTTCCGCTGCAGTGACCATCTATCCACTTTAGTGACAATTATTTCTAGACATCCCCACCACGAAAGAGTATATTTATGGACTATTATGCGAATATGCAATGAATATAGTGTTGGACAAATTAAAGGACATTCCGCAAATTAAAAAGACCTTGCTGGCCCCATGGATCAATTGATGTTAGCTCTCCTGTTACGGCCCCCGCGCAGTGTAGTGAGAAAAGTATTATTACACAAGGAATTCGTCACCCACCTTCTAGGCGCAGAAAGGAATATATGGCCAAAACGTAAGGTGACAGAGGCGCAAATATCTGGCTTGTTCCCAGCCCCTCAACCAAACCTGACTTCGACTATCAAATGCGCCAATATATCATGTGCAGTTAAGATGAAATCTGTTTCATATACACATTCCCCTGTGATTCTTTTGATGGCTATGATGACTTTTGATGACATTTCATCGTTGACTGGTCAGCTTTCTATTGTACAGTTAGGGATTTAGTATTTATTTTTTTGCGCGCTATCATAGCAACTGTAGACATCTGGATTATGCCATTAAGACCTCCCATAGTTCATCTGAAGGAGGAACCGTGCGAATTACCAACGACATCGCAGTCCAGTTGATTGACGGGAGTGGGGAGGATTCTTTTGTTTCAAAGTTATATCAGGCGAAGGGTAGTAAAAGGAAGAAAGCTGGCACGTTTTCCCAGAGAGTGGCATGAAATATGGATATGGGTCAATAAAAGCTCAAATCAACGAGACGTTTCTTATATCAAATTAACAAGAATTAAGTTATATTCATTTTCTTATCAGCCGGATCGGATTCAATCACCGACTGGATAATACATGGGCCTTGCAATATTTCCTAAAAACTATGTGGGACGATTGGAACAGTGGCTGACTGCTCGAGTTACACAGATCGCGGTTGACAAGCCCACATCTAGGACGTTCGTGGCTTCCGATAGATCCCCCCTCCCCTCCCCCCGCCACCCCTCGTTTATCTTAAGGCGACTACAAGACATTTATCTCTTCTTGTTGGTAGGGCTTGGATATCCGAGCTTTGAGCAGCTGTCAACTGTCTCCGTGTCCCCCAGACTGCCGCATCCGGGCGCTGCGTCTCTTCCGGCCAGTCCTCTCATTACAAGGGAAGGAATTAGCATCCCAGAGGGTGGCGCCCCCTACATCGAATCAGCCACTTATTTTGATTAAGGTCCGCAAAACGGGGATTTAACTTAAATTACACGTTCCCGGAAATGAGGAATAATGTCCTTTGACAACAGGGAGAACGATGGCCTGTCTGCACGACACAATGCATGCATTCGGGAGGCCCTCTGTATGTTGGCCGGGTGTCCGTTTAAATTGTCAACCGGCGGGTAGTTAATGCTTGGTCTTTCACACAATAATATGCAATCACCTCCTGCAATATTGAGATAAATGCACGATGCGACAATTGTTCATTTTGTTCATATGCATCAAAATAAATAATAGCCACCGTGGGTTATGTTTTAAAGTGATTTGTGTCTCCTTCTTAGATCAAACCCAGGGGGGTCGATGAGGAACCCTCAATTTCGAATCCCCAAGAGTTCTAGAGACATTTATCCATATTTTAAAAAATTGTATGACGTCACGCCTTTGTCTTAAGTGTTCATTATCTAGAAGAATGCATCGGAAAACAGACCTAGCCGTGTTGTATGTACGTGAGTGTGCGTTATTTAAATAAAGAACGGCAAAACAGTGCTTTATTTTAATAATGAACAGAAAAAGTGTGCATTATCTTGATAAAGAACAGTTGTTAATATGGACTCCGCTAAGTGTCATGGTGTAATCAGTCGAGCTGAGCTGAGCGGAGGCGAGCTGGCTGATGTTGTCAGAACTTGCCAATTTCATGACAAACAATGAAATGCATAAGTCAATGTTAAGCTCCAAGGGGGCGGGGGTTAGATTAGAAATCTCAAAATATATGGAAATTCCATAGTTATCGATTGCATACATTTCTCATTATATCCGTCATATCGCTTTCAGGGGGCGATGTTTTCACGAAACTAAGAAGCAATGACTTCCAAAATGTCTACTTCATCCATCCACGCCTTCCCACCCCTAACCTTCCCGATGGGGCTTAACAATGACGAGCTGTTGTTTCCACAATGTGCCTCATGTATTCGTCGGGCGGTGCAATTGACACAATAGTCAATTCCTGTGTCCAAACGTGAGCGCATGTCATGCCTTGTTATAACAATTTTATAAGTACGTTAAAGAACTCGCTGTCGTGCATTCCCCAAATAAACCGCTCGACGCTATCGCGTCTCGTGCTTTATTTTGGCGAATGCACTCCAGCTCGTTCTTTAACTAGTACGTAAGAGAGTCAATAATCTCAGCTTCTCTTTTTCGATTTTGAGGGAAATTCGCTTCACGGTAGACGAGAGAGGAACGACCGACTGCAATAACGAGCCACACAACCACACATAGTTTGCACATTGTAAACTCGTTCATGACAACGAAGGACTCGGGACTGATGCACATGTGTAATAAATTGATGTAATGTATTAGAACTAATTTTCTGAAAGATATTACCTGTCGGTATAGGAAGATGATAAAGTCAATTATGTTGAGTTGAATTAGTTTAGTAGATTTCATATTCATGCATGCATCTGCTGCGTGAAAGTGTCTTTCTTTAAAGCCATCCCTTAGCAGTTAGCCAGAGTTTGTATTGCCGGAAGCTGGGCTTTCCGTAGCCCCAACCATGGAGTGGCAGTCTCCCGTCCAGGCGGAGCTGACGCAACAAGTCATTCTTTACGTTCCCCACGTGGCTTTGTTGGCTGCTGTAATGTGAGCGAGTAGCCACCGCGCCTTGACTTCAGTGGAGAGGGCAACGGGTCTGCGAGAACCAGACTGCCATAAAGTCGTCATCTTAGTGGAGAGGGTAACGGGTCTGCCAGAACCAGACCGCAGCCGTAAGGCGGCCACCAGGGGTGTTAATGGCGTGGGAAAGAAATAGTTGTCACGTGTTTCTGAATCATAACGAGGGCAGGCTCCATCACATCCTGACCACCATTCACCAGAGAGAGAGAGAGCGAGACGTCAGAGACGATATATTTCTCTTCATAATATTTCACGTATTAGAAGAAAGAAGAATCAACACTTGTCCAGAACAGCTTCCTTCATTTGGGCTCGGTCCCCGCGCTTCCATTTCAACTCACTTCTCCTCTTGCTCCGCGTACCGACTGCATCGGTAAAGATAACGAAACCCATAATAACTGAACTTCCACAGTTGCTGCTACGTCAGTTGGTTTACCAATGAGGACTGTGATCCACCGGGTACTTTTGATGAGACGCCATGTAATATGCATGCGTCAATAATCCCATGATTCATTACATGCAGATTTGCGTCTTCTCGCCACAAATGCGTCAAATGCCGAGACGGCTATTGTTCAAGCCAATGGGGGCTTTTCTTTGGGCCAGGATATGCATATTCCAATGAAATGCGCACAACGTTCGCGTCGGGGCATGTAGAGCCAATGGCACCAACCTAGTATATCACCTTTCAATCCTTGGGGCCGCCTCGATAGCTCAGTGGGCAAATCATTTGCAGAAAATTATTATTTGTCCCATATATATGACGAAGTGACATCACATAAATACAGACGCAGCGACGAGGAAGACCTAACATATATCTTTTTCCAGTTACTACGATAGTTGGGTCGAGTCAATAACGTGAGGCAAGGTGCCTATGATAACACTCTGTTGCATAAGATATCGAGCGGACGACGGATTTATTTCAAATTGCAAAATTACTCTTGCATTTCGGCCGACAAGGATGGTCTGCGTGGAGACGAGAGTTGCAGACTAGATGGTTTCATCGCTTGTCCCACGTGTTGACCTCTACCCACCACCATTTGCCCACCCTTCATACCCCGATCTCGCGGTTGGCCTTTCTGCAGCACAAGGCCAAGGCTAAACTGAGCTTTGACGGCCATTTCATAGCCGCGGAGACCACAAAAGAGCCAAGACAAGCCCAAGCCCCAAAATTGGTTACTTCCGCTTTGTCCTTACCCAGGGGGTCGCGCGGCGGATATCCCGTGTCCAGCAGCTTCCGGTCGAGGCAATGACCTTCCAAGATTGGAATGAGAAGTGTCTAATAGGTCTCAAAATCCACCAGAAGAACTCGGAATTAGATTCACCTTTTTTGATTCCGACAGCGGGACGCTGACCTGTCTGTCTCCGACGCGGATTAAGACAGATCCGGCTGAGGTATATAGTGCTTTGACACACCCCATGGTGGCTTATTAAACCCCAGTTCAAATGTCAACACGATTGTCCGAGCGCAGGTACAGGAAGAAGCACTGGATTCTGGTCCGTGTTGATTCCGTTAAGCAGTGAGGTGGGCAATGACAAAAATGAGTATTAGAATGAGCACCATCAGTTGTTGTTCTGGAATCAATTACAAATAATTCACAAACAGGTCTTTACCTGATGTTTGAGCGAAGGGTGGATGGTGAATTCTTCATGTAACAGTACTTCTTGCTCTTCCCACTTAAATACGTAAAGCACTCAGTCTGAATGAGACACACCGACCCACGCATCGGTGCGCGAAACGTCTTTTCGTATTATCGTGACTAGGTTTCACCATTAGCAACTTGGTCCGCTCGCTGCAACACAAACCCTTTCATCATTAAAAACGACATTGGTGCATTGTCAAAGGGACGCTGAACCCAGCCACTAAGGCTAGTTAAGAAAACTTCCCTTTTGTACGGGAAAACTAACATCAATCCATCAAAGGAGACAGCTAGGCCTGTTAATTAGTGGTATTGCCTACAATTTAGTTCTACACCCATGGAGCAAAACGTCTTGGCGAAGTCGAGGATAGGTATTACACATCCTCCGTATGGTCCGCAAATAAAACTCAACGAGAATACAATGAGATCTCCCCGTGACGATGATACTGCCGTAGCAAAAACCTCGTCAAGGTAGCCGATTGATAGTCACTGCAGCGGTGGATGCAGCTTTTATTGCATATCCCTCCTTACTTTGCTACTCATGCCTTAGGGCTGTACAGTTCTCGCGGGTTCTCTTTCCTTTTTAATTCCAAAAAACACGCACTCTTAGAACGAGTGCTCATCCCGCTGGTGCCTTGCTTGTTACAGGAAAAACTATATTTTCTTTGCTTTAGTCCAGTCATTCCTAACAAAAACATAATATAGTTAAAGATAAGAAATTCGTCTCTCCATTATGCATGTGGTCCGTTCGATGAGACTGTTTGCAGCGTTGGACTTTGAGGCAAATCATCGATGTTTATATTTCCGCGACAAATCGTGAAGGAGTGTGATTACGTCCATAGAGACCGCACGCAGTCATGCGAGTCATGATGAGTGTTACGTCATACGACATGGAAAACCCAGCGCAGCGCATTAGATCGCCTGGCACTGAGTCATTCATGAAGCAACCGTATTTTGGTTTATCAACTGTTTAACCACTCATTACATAAACCTACTCTGATGGTTATAATTCTGATATACGCATTAAATTTAGTGGTTAGCTGTGCATCCAAGGACAGCTTTAGACGATTTTGTGTGTGAAGCGAATGAAGGCCAGCAACCGGAAGGCAGGCAGCACGTACGTACAGGCCATTGATGCTAGATATCAAATCCCGTAGTCACTGCTGATTCGCGTTCCTGTTATCCTTGATTTTACTCAACTTTCAAGTCGGCGGCTTCTTCGCCTTCTGGTTTCCATGGCAGTAGATTGTTGTAGGTCATCATGAGCTGACGGTCGACACCACCAAAGAGCGAAGGCGGCGCCACTGACGATCGAGGTCTGGTCAAAGATAGGGTCGACTACGGTTGTTGTCGCTATGTTTCCTCGAGAGATGGTGCATTTTCAGTTTCTTTATTCCCGAGGCAGGCATTTACCAAGAGTTTTGCTGTAAGTTTCGCTATATCTGAACAAGGAAATTTATGCATTGCCAACGTGGCAAGTTCACGTATTTTATCCTGAGGTGTTATGGGTATTTGCACGGTCTTCTACCAGTGGAAATCTTTTACAGGAGGAGCATCCCGGTCCTTCAGTCGAGAACTACTTGGTTAACGAGTGCCATGATCGCAGGGGACTGTCGTATGCCGTCTCATCAAGATTACATGCCTTTACTTATCGAAAACATGTTTATTAAAATTACGATTCTAATTTTGTTATTAAAGATAAACATTTCGCTTTTATTCGTGGTAATTGTAGATGATGCCAGTCTGCCAGACGGCAGCAACTTATCCGAGCCGGGCTATTTACTTTCTCATCCAGAGGAAGATTTTCGTTTATCATAGCTCAAATAAGATCTAACCGTATATGTGAAGAACTCATTGAAAATATTATTGTTTATCAAAGTGCGTGTGAGACGTCATAAACTAAGCATGTCTTCTTAAGTGTTTACCTTATTATTTACCCGCTTACTATTGGATCTGACCTTCTATCCGGGTCATAGCTTAGTCTATGGCGAATGAATACATTCCTTGCCATTCACAGCGCGACATCTATATGTATATACAATACGTATTACTTCTACTGTTAATATGATTTAACCTGTGACCGTATTCTTTGATATTATTGTGCCCATTAAGCAGCTGGAGCAGCAGTTACAATATTCTCACAGGAAGAAGGGCTGAGGATAAACTGTGCGTGGCATCGTATTGTAGGGGAACAATGGATCCTGGATGAGGTAACGTTGCACCAATGTTATTATACACGGTACTCGTTACATATTAAGCTCTTATTTCTCACACTCACTGGACTGCAGCTCATTGTGACATGAGGTCCGGTATGAGAACCATCTCGCAATATGCGACGATGTAATTACGAAAAGGTTTGATTTGTCGCCTATTAGGGTGAAATTTAACTATCGTTATTGTAAGAAAATGCATGATATTGCTTCTGGTGCGAGAGTCTAAAAGCTCGGACATGATAGGGGAGACTTGTGCTGAGGTGAACCCATCTCTCACTCGATCCAGTGCCACATGCATATAATCTCTGAAACTTTACGAGAGTAAAATTAAATTGGCCACGTAACTTCAAAAATATATCGTAATTGCGCCAAGGTAATTTGTCGCCTTATTTTACTTATCAAAGCCTGCTTCGAAGTATGCTATGCCTACGCTCATTTAGACATGAAAGAAAGGTTTAAGGACTGCAAAACCGACCGCCAGGCTTCCAGCCAGAGTCAACTCCCAAGCTCCCAGCTTGATTTACATTAGCGGTAAACGAAAGAGGGTTAAGGGCCCGAACAAATACACAACGGGAAAGACCCGATTGTCACGTGATTTGGGCAAAGATTACTATTGTGATTTATAGCTAATTAGTTCGCCCTGAGGTCGCCAGGTGAACGCCGTTCTATTCACTGGATATCAAGCACCGATGATTTGCTCTCCTAGCAAACTCTGTGGTCCTACTTTACTGTGATATAGGGTGGGATGAGCTGGATAGCAAGTCATTACGTTAGCAGACTTTTATGGGGTAATACCGAATTATTGTCCATGTAAGCAAAAAATTTGCGCAGCAATATTAATTTATGGGGATCCTTTAAGTATAGATATTACCTCTTGTAATTATTGTTCGACACCCAATCGCTAAATGATGTCAATATATGTGATTTTTTTACTGTATGATTTGTGACTTTATAAAATATTGACGAAATATTATTTATCACAAGCGATTATTAATTGGTTCAAGCTGCCATTGGTATTTCTGTGTACTGAATAATTCCGCTCAACTGTATCCTAGGTTTAATTGTCCCATGACTGAACATAGCTGCATGTTTAAAGCTGGTGCGAGATATCTAAATGCACAATGAATTATCTCGTCTTTGTTATATGTTTGAAACATTGTATTTTTCATTCAAAAAACCTCCCACCGCCTGCGTTACTACTCAACACATGGCTCTGCCGCTCACTTCACATTTAAACCTGATTAAACTACATGGTCGTGACCACCAAGAAACGAATTGGCATCAAGACTAGACAACATGACAAATCAAAAAGGACATAAGAAAAGTCATTTATTCAATCGTAATCCAAATGGTTGTAAGAAATCCAACGTTAAATTGCGACGTTCGACTAATCCAAGGTAACAGAAAGGCAATGACCGATAAATCAGGGACTTGAACCGGAAGGATAAAGAAGAATGGAATACTGTGCTCAGCGAGCAGGGTGGATTCGAAAACTCGAAAGATGCTTAATGCATCTTATTATGCTCCTATTTTTTCACACAATTTCCTAGGGCCCCTGATAAAAATTCCAAGATAAATTGCGTTCGTTGTACGTTGCAAAGAGCGAGCGTCTCCACCTGCCCCCTTGAACATTCGTTTGTAATACTGGGTATTGGGTTCGTCGACATCCTGTGGTTTTAATACGCCTCTTGGGCCGTCCACACGAGTCTTGTCAAAGTGGATCCGGCGATATCGCCTTGGTCGGAAAGCGTTCTCACCACGGGGACGTTTTATCATAGCGACGGGCGCGAATCGTCATGATTCACATTTTATAGTTTTTAATTCAATATTACTCCTCGCGATAAGGAATCTTTGTTTTATTACTCCTGGAATGGTCGCATTAAATAGCTGTGGTGGGTATTTTTGGTCTCCTGCGCCCTGACACGTGGCACACTTTTTAGTAGGCCGGGTGTCCAATAAATCTTGCAATGGCGGACATGTCAGTGCGACTAAATTGCCTGTAAAAGTCGGCATAAACCTGCTCCTCTTACCGTTCTTCGGGCTATGACGTCACGGATGGTTCCTCCAGATGTTATTGATGATTCGCCCTGCTTTATAGTATGATCGCTAGATGATATGTATTACATTGCTAATGTCAGACACTATCCTCACAAATGAGTCACAGTTTGCGGATATTTCCTTTCATAACAAAAATATATGGTAATGACGACTAAAATCATAGCTTATAAATTTAAATTTAATCTCCGATCCAAATTCATTTCCGGCTGAGCACAGTCATAAAATGTCAGAGTTACTGTTGGCGTCATTTGCCAGCCATCCTATGATTAATTAGTCGTGCAGCGATTACACCATTCATACTATACTATCGCTTTCGTCGACAAGTCATAATTAAGGTAGGCACGGACACTTGGTGATGCATAGACCCTCCTCCACAACCACCGGCAGGTTATTGTCAGTAAGTCGATTAATGGAAGAGTATGATACATTAATCCCGTCCTTATCTTATTTAGATGCATCCATTCCTGGGGTTGCCATTGGGTTCGTTGTTTCCGCTGAGCAACAGTTCCCCAGTGAGATCAATGGTTAAACATAACTTAATTAATTGCAATTACATCCAGAACGACTGAAAAAACATCCAATTAGCCGTTAAAGAGAATACCACAGGGGCATATGATGTACGCCTGGTCTTAATCTCCTGTAATAATGAAATAAATAGATAAATTGCATACGAAGGCGCAGTTCCTAATTTTGGACAATCTAACCGCTTTGCTTGTGTCTTACATTTATTGTGCTGCCCGTCAGGTGCACGTTACTTTCATCTTTCTTGCAAGCACGCGAATAAATTGCTTAATTATTTCGATATTTCGTATCTAGTATAATCATCTAATTATTTGATTTTATTCTAGGAAAAACCTAAATAGTTAAATATGGTAGTAATATTGTTATTAAATTATTTGCGGTTGACAATAGTGAACTTCAGTTTGTCATGATTACCGTTTACCACCATTTTGAAATGCACGAATCATCAAGGCCTATTTTTTAAAAAATAAAATGCTTTATTTAGCAATCAACATAAAAATACAGATATATATATATGTAATTACAAGTAAAAAAAATAAAGAGATAAAGAAGTGGACGGATCAGACTAATTTTGAACTACACTTTAGAAAATATACTTATATAGTTAGTGCGGTAAGCATGAAATATGTGCTATAATTGATATCATTCTTTCACAGTCAAAACGTAATACGTGTAGAATTTATAAGGCTCACATTATCTTGATATGCAATGTAACTGTCTACATTTTAAATGTTGATGCGTTGGCCAACAACTGGCGGCTGTCGTCAAAAAACTAAAAAAAACACATAATGGGTGAATGACACGGATTTTGAGACATATCAGACACCTCGTTGGTTATTCCCATCTCGGATCGTCAAGACTGACTCGTTGTCTCGACCGGTGGTTGCTGCAAACAAGACAGCCGCCCGCTGGCCCCTCGGTAAGGACGAGCGGATATAGCCAAGTTAGTGGTTTCGGCTTTGTCTGAGGTTTTTATTTGGTGTCTGTGGGTATGAAAATATCATTAAATCTCAGTTTTTGTGTCTGGGCCTAGTGCTCGAAAACGATGAAACGCATAATGGGGTCATGCGGATATAGACGACTTCGCAAATCACAGTTCAGATTATTCCACTGTGAGGCGCCACTGCAGGTGCAATGCCTTATGGGAATTATTTGGGGCTTTTTCAAGGTGTCAAGATGGCGCACTTGAATGACAGCATATTCCATAGAAAATAAAACATACCACTTTGTCATCTATGCAAAAGAAAGGCTATGTGATCTGGATGTAATTTGGACAAGCCAATAACCTGCGAATATGGCATTTATCTCCGCAGAAAAAATCCAGATCACACCAAAATGGTTCCCAGGAGTCTTTGCGCCAGTCCTACCATTTCCAAGACGGACTGACGTCATTGGGCGTTTCCATTTTTGTATATTAGCACAAACAGTCACCGCCGTCCAACCACCCCCACTGCCCCTCCCCCCCCATGAAGTCAAAATTTCGACTTCATGAACGCGAAATTTCGACTTCACCAACGCGAAATTTCGACTTCGGAAAGTGTGGTGACATGGCCCTAATACGCTGCCGTAAATATGTGACCAGTTTGATATCTCATACATCGGACTACCGCTAGAGAGCGCAGTGTTTCATAAAGCAGGTATTTCACGATTCCTCTCACATCAGCTGTTGGTGGATTGGTGCTGCCACATTAAAGAACAACAACGGGCGAAAGGTAATTATAACCTCAGTATTAGTCAAGGCATATTGATCCATCTGTCGTATGTTTTCCGTACGAAAAGGATACGAATTTCAACGGCATAACAGGAGTTTCAGTTGAAAGTTAGAATGCAGTTGTTCCTCAGCTATAGCACTTATCACGCAAATTGTCATTAGTTTGTTCAACGTGCCCAAATTTCATCTGTCCGGAAAAGAGGAACAGATAGGAACACGATAAACACCGGGACTATCATTGGCGCTATTACGAAAGCATTCTGATTACAATATCACCGCGCTGGTTTCGACGCCACATTTACGGTGCCATCGGCTCCCATCAGCTCGATCCTTGTCGGCAAACGCCTATGTTAAACGGCTATGATACGGTTGGTTGGTTGTGTATTCAGGATGCGTTAACCCCTTTTAGTCATATCGCGTCAATGGGAGAAGGAAGGGAGAGTGGAGCCATGTCCCCGTGGGTAACCCCTACTCTTTACGAAGGAGGACATGGGATCTTTATCCTGCGACCACACAGATAAGGCCACAGCAGGGCTCGAACCAGGTGTCCAGCCTATAATACGGTGATGTTGAATCAGCGGCATGTAATACATAGATTATGGCAAGCCTTTATGTCATGTATAACCATCCTTCTGGATGTCTATTTTAATAATTCTCTCAAACCTTGATATGATGCAAAGGTTTATAAATATATTATGTATGTATTACAATAACCGCTTAAGAATAAAACATAAAAACGAAATTAAAACGAAGCGAAGTAAAAGAAAGTCCTTCGCGGGGAGAACATGCGCAACATGTGGCCTTATTGTGTTAGGTTTACCTTTGCTTGTCATTGCTATACTTATTTACTTTATTTAGGTGTGTTGACTGCAATTAAATGAGTCAATCGACTGGGGAATATTTTTATTTTTATTTTTGTTGTATTGGTATTGGCATCGGCATTGCTATTGGTATAGGTAATAGACCAATCATTTCAGGAGGTTTGTGAATTGCTTTAAACGAACTGTTGAAATGTCCCCGATGTATGCCAACAGTGCATACATTGAGCATACATTGTGGTTAGATCTTAAATATAATGTCGATTGCATTATGATGCTTGATGATTATCTAAATACCCAACAGACAACCTAGGTATATGGTATTTTGCTCCCTGGTATGGCGATATCTCGGAACCCAGTGTTTTGGTGCAGGGGCTAACGCATTTCGCCTGGGGTCAGTCGTCATGTTCGTAGCGTGAAGGCTGGGGGATGGCGAACTCTTACGCCAGGATTTGAACCTTGGACTTCCCTCGGTGTTGTGCAACATGGTCGGTACACGGACGGCCGAGAGGAGGGTATACATCTGAGAACAGCCACCAAGCTATAATACGTAGGCCCAGACTGAATCCTTTGTGACTGAACCCACTGTGGCAGTCATAATAATAGCGCTGCGTTGCCGCGTAATGAGCAGAATCCCTATCTCTTATTGTTGACGCCACTGGCTTAACTTTCGACTAGCGATTTTCCGCTTGTAATGAAACTGGCAACTGGCCAACCTTTTTCTAGGGCGGTCTATGTGTAACAATACCGTTGTCCATTGTCCATGGTCTGCGGGTCGAGTGGTTAAAAAGAAAGGGCAGGTCAGTGGTGTTAAGCAAGAACAGCCATTCTGGATGGTGACCAGCGGGAGCAGTGCGAAGGCACTGACACTGGGGTAGATGGGGATATAGACGGGGACACCGTATTGAAGACCAGCGGCCGTCACCGCTGTGGGTCACTTTATGCCAGTAGCTGTCATCGCGTCTCGGAAATGACGACCCCCTGGCGGCCAGTAAACTTACCACCTGTCGAGATTGAGTTACCACAGGACATTCAGACGACCGAACCGCTAGGGGGAGTGCCATCCTTATGACAGGCTGGGGAGTTACGCATAACATACGAGGGTAAACGGCTCGTTACCGGTGGTGATAGCTGCCAATTAGACTTTGCTTCCCACACTAGTAACTGACACAGAGTAATGTGTAGAATATTTAACGGGGTGGCGAGGGAGTCGTTGGAAATATATTCTTTGCAGAAATATGTAAATGCTAGCACAAAAAAGCAGATTTCCTCCAAGTCGCCAATAAGCATACCACAGAAACTAACATAAAGGGATGTCACATGAATGACGATAAAGGACCAGCAGTGTATCAGGTTTTGGAATATGCAAGCACTTTAGCTTTGGGAAGTTGAAAACAAACTGACCTTCCCTTGATGGCATATGTTATATATTCGTTAATCAATAACGACTGTCAATGAAAGCGGATAATGATAGTTCTGAAGTGATAACAGCAATACCAGCGATAAAATAGTAGTACCACCCCCCCCCCCCCACCCCCACCTACAAGCGCCAATTGTTTATAATTATACAATATCCATAGCAGAATGAACCGAAGCAAACTACGCATAGCACATCTGCCTATATCAGATTTGTTCATTTGAAGTAAACCTTGATGTTATAGAAGCTCGTTTCGCTCGCCACCCTCAGCCATGTCACATATACCATCGGTCATACAGCGGATATCAACGGTCAAGGCCATAGGTGTGTCAATAAAATGGAATGGCAGGGGGGGATCCAGGGATTTGAAAAGGGGGAGGCTCCTCTAAAGCTTAAGCGGATGGGGGGGGGGGGGCGGGGGGGGCTCTGAAAATATTGCGACCAGGGGGGCCCATTTTTTGATGATCGGGGGAGGGGGGTCCACCAATGGTTTAAGCATTTTGCTTCGAAAACGGTATTTTTTTCTCAAAAATGGAGGGTCCGGATCCCCTTGCCCACGCCCCCCCCCCCTCCCCCACCACTCCCGCCGTGCTCATGCGTAATTAGGCTTAGGCTGGGTCCCAGCACTAATTTGTAGAAATGCGCGACACATTTTTCCTATCAATCTGCGCAGCGCCGCCCGGGCGAGCGAGTGTTAACATGCATTCAGGACGCAGACGACAACAGAAATATAATGAAGCCCTAGTGGAGTGAGTCGAAGGCAGAGAGTGCTTCCGCCCCTGGAATGGCGATCAACTCCCAGCCTCAGTTTGTCCCAGATTATAGCACGTGTGATGACAAGAATGAGAAGAACACTGCAATGTAGTAGTAACGCTTAGCGCATCCCACAGTATTGGCCACTTCCCCTCTCGTTTAAGAATATATAACTGTATAAGAACGGGTGGCTTGGTTGGTGCCATTCGTGTCATCTTTTATACTCAGATGGAATCTGGCCATCAGACCATTATAACAACGATATGAACTTGCGGCCATGATGGGCGGGATGGGTTTCTGACATAAAGCGTTGGTTTATTGAGCACTCGGCCTGCTATCCATCTCATGGTCCTCTCTATTGCATAATATGAATAAGATTCTTTGGGTAGGGCTACAGAACCGGTTCATACGTGGAGGGTCCCTCTCCCCCTCTTACATCCCATGTCTAACCTACAACGCAAGTAAGTCACCCTATCACACTGGCCACCTCGGTCTCCCGTCATCATGCACGTCACTACAGTGGGGTTGCCTGAGTGCAGTCATACCTTGATGTCAATTCTTACAATTATTACATGATTGATGCATATCCCCTCCCCTCCCCTCTCTTAAAAATGGCGGTTTCTTTATTCTAATCGGCAAAACGACAAGCACGCCCACAATATCATTGCGCCAATCCCCTGGTCACATTGGCCTTCCAGGGTTTCATTCCCCTAGCTGCGGTGATATGTGATGAACTGGGCAAAAATCACAACGATCATGTAGCATTCCAACTTTGTGTGTCGTTAGTATGTTCCACACAGTATCGTTTCGCATAGGGACGTGTGTGAATCGGTCTGAGTGTCTGTTCTAGCTCTGTCCCTCTCTCTCACCCTCTCTCTCTCTCTCTCTCTCCCTCTCACTCACTATCTTTATCTCTCTCTCTCTCTCACTCTCTTTATCTCTCTCTCTCACACTTTCTCTCCCCTTCTCTCCTTTTCCTCCCCTGCACCCGATCTCAACAGTTCCAGAAATACCGTTGCCTGGGGTGGTGACGTGCACAGCCGACTGACCAGTCCGTGGTGGCTGGGTCCGTGCCATGATATGAATCGAGACACGTGACGCATAACACTTCCGGTCCACCGACAGAAGTAACAGGGTGAGCGCCTTCTCGACTGATAACAACACCGTGTAAGCTCTAGTCGTTGGGCAGGTGCCGACATATCCTAATGGCTGTCTCGTGGCGTTGCTATGACGACATGGGGCCGCCGCTTCGTTAGCTATGGGTGACCAGTTGACTTTAATCCCCGCAGTAGATTGTCTCTGTGGTGGAGGGCAATGAAGATTTTCCCCTATCGGAGCATGGCGGTGTCGGCTGAGGCGTGATGATGAGTGATGTAATACTTACCATATGTTTTTTTTTTGCAAGCATTGCACGTCTTGGATTCCAAACAATGCATTTATATCGAGTCCGATGGAGACTGGAAAACGTTGGGTATCGTGGGTCTCCGCCCCGACACACACACACACACACTCACACACACCACCACGACACCACCACGGCCACCAGGGCGGCGACACGGGTCCGTCACAACCGCGACACTAAGCCTAAGGCTGTCTGCGGTGCAAGCCAATCGACACGAGGTCAACCCTCGATCATTCACGACATCTGAATCCATCTCTGGATTGTCTTACATATGTCATGCATCACATTTTTCCAGAAGGGTTCTCGGTTACTCGGCAATATCAAAAGGTAGTTTATCCATCCATCATAATCGACTTAACTAGTATGCTGGCCAAGTTTCTCAGTTGGCGGAATGTTTAACTTTACAATATGAAAATAAACAACAACTTTGAACCGCGTTACTTGAAAAAGATACATAGAGAAGTTTTATAACACAGGAGTTGAAACTATAATACAGATATCGATATATACATTGTTTACGCGAGTATTTCATCCAATATCTATAAAACAGAATGTGAGTGATGTGCAAACAACATCGGGATATTGTACAAGGGAAACGGGTAATTAATACATTGTGTGGTATGGGAGAAAAAGTAATTAGTACACTGCAGTATATGAGACAAAGGTAAATAGTACACTATATAGTGTACACTATGTAGTGTAAGAAAAATGGTAACGGGAATACTGTGCACTATAGGAGGTAATTAGTACATTGGGCAACGGATGCGATCGGCACGACGCGCTCTAATTAAGGGTGTAAAGAATGGAACGACAAGACATTTCAGGCGGTGCCTTCCGATATAATTAAGTGTCGGTATGTCCGGGACAAATGAGTCCGCTTCCGAAACCGCCATGTTAATTGGCTGTATCCTACCCATCTCCATGGAAACGCCACAACGCGGGACTCCCACGACTTTGTGCGTACGGGGAGGGGGGGTAATACGATTAGTATGTTCCGTGAAGAAATACATTCTGCGAGAAAACAGTTGGAAAACACTCGCTCCACACGATTAACGTTGACTTCCCTACTCCTCCACTATACCCCCCCCCCCCCCCCACACACACACACACCTACACCGGCACTACACTCAACAAGTTTCAAACTGACTCTCTAAACTGCGGCACTCCGCACCTTAACACGGTAAGACGAGACGATCTTTCATCGTAAAACCTGAGTTTTACTTCTCCTAATTCGCCTTATTCACGGAATCGCCATATTGACGCCAAAACGAGGCTGGGCCTGCAGACACAAACCCGCGTGGCTCATGCAACGCGTGAACGCTAATGGGAAAAAACTGCTACAGGTTCGCTGCGAAATAGCTCACGGGTGTTTTCAGAGATAAAATGGCTTCTGGAGCAAGTATTGTAGAGCGGGGCAAGACGCCTACCTTAGGCAAGATGCGCCATATTTATTTTCAGTATGATACGAGCAAATCTAGATAACGTCAGAGACCTTCATCACGCATGGCTAATGATACATGCATTACTTTGTAAATATTAACCGTAAGGCGTGGAAAACAAAAAGGTAATATTCCATTTGGGGGCGTTTTGCCCCACACCGGGGGCAAAACGCCCTGTTTTTAAAGTCATGATATAGGTGAATAATATATGTATGAGCAGCTTTAAGCAATTCTATTTCGTTCCAATATGATGAACATTATTAAAGTAGGCGACTTTTCGTTTTTTTAACTGTTAAACAAGAAATATATTTTTAATGAGAGAATTGATAATGGGGCAAAACGCCTACCAATGGGGTAACACTTTACCCAATAATCTGGCAGGCGTTTTGCCCCAAAATTAAATGGGCGTTTTACCCCATCAGACAACAGTAAAGTTTTTTTAGTCTAGCCCGCCTTTATGTAATTATCGCCCAATTTAACAGACACATCGTTACAGCTTGTAATCTTGTTATTGTGACTGACCTGGTAATCAGACCTGATTCATGATAAGTCAGCTATGGTGAGCCAATAATTCTCGAGCAATTTTACAAAAAAAGAGGTCATAATGGGAAATTGTCAATGTTATATTTATTTTTGCATACCCGACCCCACGCTTCCAGAAGACGTTCGGCTATGATCACGTGACACGTATACGTCACTCATAGTCTTCCTAGACATGCGCGTCTGGGTTATTTTGGGCATGGGCGTTTTACCCTGCCTGGGCGTCTTGCCCCACCCTACCCTACGTGTCAAAGAAGAGAATCCTTTGGAGCGAGTAGGCTATATGTTTGAAGCAGGGGGCACGAATTTCAAGCGGCATGCAACGAGGGTCAATTCACATGGAATCTCCCTCTCTTCCACGTTTGCTATGATCTATGCGCTATAACATATCAGTCTATAGATCTAATCGTTGTTTTTTTATTGCGACTATTTTTAATTGAGTATGGAAAGTATTTTTTATGGAGTATTGTGAGTCTTATGACCCGGACACGCTTTGCCATTAGGCCTACCCATATGGTAGACTACTTAATTCGTGAAAACTTGTACACATCGGCATTTTTGTATCCCGTGTTTGCACATTATGCCCGGTATTGTGTTAATCGATTCCTCTTCGCCATATTAACCCCCCGCCCTCCCCGCCCCCTTCCCCGCCCTGGGATTCCAGAAAATAACATACACCCATTTTAACAGTTACAGCAACATTTTACGTAAATCTTGGGCTAAGCAAGCGATTGAGGATTTGGAATGAGTAATGTAATTTATTGCACCCCCCTCAGAAATTGGACATACGCCCCTAGTATCAAAAGACAAACGTGCTGTCGACTGAGCTACGCGACCTGCTACTTTTACGCTTTGCCTTTCAATGCATCTGCTTTTAACTCGAATACAAGTATTTTTTTAATTTCATCTGCATCTCACCTGGTCACGGATATCCCTCTGGCTGGATGGGGTCACCTGTGCTGGGGCATAGGCCTAGATATCGACATTAGTTCGTTAGGCTATTGTCAAGTCTGCTGGAGGGACAAATTAGATATCCTATTGGCAGTTTACATAATCTATATCAGCCGAACACAGACCACGCCAACGTCATCTCAATTATTCAGACCTGCACGTCACTGTTTTATCCCCGGCCATTACCTAAAGTCTGGCTCGCTAACCGTGTTAAGACTGGGGTCCACTGACGTGTGGGCTCCTCCTCCCCCTTTTTCGAGGAAGAACGCTATCTGAGACGCCGGGTCGCAAGTTTGCTGCGGACCGGTCGTCAAAAAATTAGTGCATCGCCTAGTCGCAATTTTGCTCATAACCTCCCCGCTGGTCGCAAGTTCGGGACCCCCCCCTTTTTCAATATTTCCTTCCTGGATCCGTTCCTGTATGCAAGACGCTTTAATCCGTTTTGGTCATATCGTGTCAATGGGAGAAGGAAGGAAGAGTGGAGCCATGTCCCCGGAGGTAAAGCCTTACTCTTTGCGAAGAAGGACATGGGATGTTTATCCTGCGACCTCATAGACATGGCCACAGCAGGGCTCGAACCACCGACCCACGTGCCGTTAGGTTCTCAGGTGATCAGAGCACTCAATGCGAGCGCTCTAGCCCACTGGGCTGTCGCGCCGGCCCCTGTGTATTAGGATGTTTTAACCACTTTTGGTCATATCGCGTCAATGGGAGAAGGAAGGGAGAGTGGAGCCATGTCCCCGGGGGTAACCCCCTACTCTTTACGAAGAAAGACATGGGATCTTTATCCTGCAACCACACAGACATGGCCACAGCGGGGCGCGAACCACCGACCCACGTGCCATAATCCCCTCGTAAGTTACGCACAAAATGTGGAATTATCGTTTGAGCCTCACAAGCTTTTTGCGGTGGTGCTCATGATTAGGAAATCTACGTCAATAAAATTTTAGCACCTAGATCATGACCTAGTCCGGTATCGGGGTAACACACCTGGATCATTACCTAGTTCAGTTTCAGGGTAACAAGTATGAAACAGGACCTAATCCGGTATCGGGGTAACACACCTGGATCATTACCTAGTTCAGTTTCAGGGTAACAATTATGAAACAGGACCTAGTCCGGTATCGGGGTAACACACCTGAATCATGACCTAGTCCAGTCTCAGGGTAACACACCTAGATCATTACCTTGTCCGGTATCGGGGTAACACACCTAGATCATGACCTAGTCCAGTCACAGGGTAACAGGCTTGAATCATGACCTAGTCCGGTATCGGGGTAACACACCTAGATCATTACCTAGTCCGGTATCGGGGTAACACACCTAGATCATGACCTAGTCCGGTATAGGGGTAACACATCTAGATCTATACCTAGTCCAGTCACAGGGTAACACGCCTGAATCATGACCTAGTCCGGTATCGAGGTAACACACCTAGATCATGACCTAGTCCAGTCACAGGGTAACAGGCCCGAATCATGATCTAGTCCGATATCGGGGTAACACACCTAGCTTATTACCTAGTCCGTTATCAGGGTAGCACACCTAGATCATTACCTAGTCTAGTCACAGGGTAACAGGCCTGAATCATGACCTAGTCTGGTATCGAGGTAACACACCTAGATCATTACCTAGTCGGGTATCGAACTGACATGCTTTCGTCGCCACACGAGCTAAGCGCCTCGGCTTTGGAGTTCGTTCCACGCCCGAATCATTGGATTATCCTCAAAAACGAAAATCATCTGTCGAAAAAAGCAAGACTTCCGTCGTAAGTTTTGCTTCCAACCTGGGGTCCAGACGGCCTTTCAGATGACGTGGGGCCCTGACGAGGACAGACAGCGTTATACGTCGTCTTTATGGCACTGAGACACGGGAAGACGACACCGTTTTAGGTTATTTATGCCCAGTTCTTTTACCCGTGACTGATGGAACGAGAGTGTATAGCATTGATAAAAGGGAGAGCGCCATTTCATAATGGAAATGTATGATTTTTCTTTTTAAATCGTGGGGCTATTGCGAGTTTTATGGTAACGGGAATGATGCCCGAATGGCTGAGTCCTGGCTTCGTGTTCTGCGCCATCTCACAGTGACCATGTCATGTTTATGTGTGAATACAGATATATGCGACGCTGAGATGTAACAAGAAGAAATATATAAGGCTATCTGCCTCTTTATTATACGTAACTCTTCATCGAATAGTACATATACACAATAACTTGAACAGCTAAATAGATTAAAAATGAGATATGACATTGTTTAAAACAAAACTGCTGCTCATATTTTAACTGAAGAACTCCGTATCGTGGACACAAGTCTCTGTGGTCCTGTTTTGGCAGCGTGGGTGTTTGTGAGTAAGTTCTAGATTATCCCTCTAACTAATATCATGCTTCCCTCACTCCAGCTATATATATATATACTTCTACTACTACGGGAGACTGATTTGGGGCATTAGATACACCCACAAGCCCAGCACCTCTCATTCCAAATTAAATTTCATGGCATGAGTAACTTGCTGAAAAGGTAGCAGAAAGAGTTATAATAAAATAATTAATTTGATATTCACCTTGACATCGTTAAAACAAGAAACTAAAGACAGACCCCAATACAAAGAAAAAAATCCTTCGAGCCGCGCGTGGAAATCGAATCGTAACTTCGTCTACATTCAAATTTGATAAGCATCATTTGATTTTGTTACGCGTTTTTTTTTTGCCAACAAAGACCTGAAACTGAAATCAGAACCCGGCGAACAGCTTCAGGGTTCCAAAGAAGTCGTAAAACTGGTACTGTGGGCATCGTCGGACTTCTACTTTCATACCCTGACTATGAGTAAATCACGGCGGCGATCTCGTTGTCGGACATAGTGTGACCCACCGCCATGCCTTTGTCCCATCTCGTAGGTTGAAACGTCCTGATCACGAGAACTGATCATACTGGATCTAAAGGTGTGGAGGACAGGTTCGTGCGTTACACATTCGGGTACAATAAAATTATATTCATGAGTTAAACAGAGCAAGAGTCGTGCTAGTGACCTCGTTTTGGGGGTTCCGACCCAAAGGTCACCCCGCATTATGGCGTCCTGTTGCGATAGATAATGAAGTCATTTCCATTGTTCCCTGCTAGATGTATCTGCTAGTAACAGTTATGCTGCCAATACACCCCCATTTCGCATTGGGATCGATTACACGGTCTGATCTGTCTCATGAATATGCATACCATGGTCAGGGATATTCCTCCCGGGTTCCCAGTATCATGCGGGGAGGGAAGACATTTTAGGTTTGGCATCCAGGAATTCTTGGAGATTCGCGATTAGCTGTTGGCAATTGTTGGGGATCGTTATCCGTTCAATTCCTGGTTCAACGCGAAGACCCATTCCCTATTTACCGCGATCCGTTATAGCAGTCTGCGAATTCCTCGATATTCGCGATATCCCTTTCAAGGTGTTTTTTTTTATCGCGCCCAACAACTTCAACAGTCCTCATCTTGGAGATACGATAGTATTCTCCCTAGTTTTGGGGGAAACGTGACTGTGTGGGGGTATCCCCCCCCCCCCCCGATCATGACTGGGGTGATCCTGGCTTGCGCAGCCCCAAAACTGATCAAACGCATTCGAAAAACTCGTACGTCACTCACGCGGTGGAGCCACCGTTCACCCAGGGTTTTTGAGATTGGGGCTTGTAGAATTGGAGACAGAGAGATGCATGAGCAAGCGACGGGCTATATTAGCCAGCGACCCGATTGCCTAAACCAGAAATATAAACGTTTGATTAATTAATTCTGACCTTCTTTGCATCGAATGTGTGTATAGCCATAATAATTTGGTGCCGCTCGTGAAAACTATTAATCTCAGCGGATATGTCTTATCCGGTGATTAAGAGTTCGTTAATCTACTAAGTTTCAGTAGTTCGGAAGAATAATTAGGAAGCGAGAAGGAGACCCGATCGGGGGTTCTCCTTAGTGAAGTGCTGCCACCTAGAGTAGCTGCAACTGTGAGTTGCATATGGCAGATTGGAGATTAATCTCACACTGGAATCAATGAATTGCCATGTAATGTGCCAGTGAACTGCCATGTAATGTGCCAGTGAACTGCCATGTAATGTGCCAGTGAACTTCCATGTAATGTGCCAGTGAACTGCCATGTAATGTGCCAGTAAACTGCCATGTAATGTGCCAGTAAACGTCCATGTAATGTGCCAGTGAACTGTCATGTAATGTGCCAGTAAAGGTCCATGTAATGTGCCAGTGAACTGCAATGTAATATGCCAGTCAACTGCAATGTAATATGCCAGTCAACTGCCATGTAATGTGCCAGTGAACTGTCATGTAATGCGCCAGCAAACTGCCATGTAATGTGCCAGGTAATGTGCCAGTGAACTGTCATGTAATGTGCCAGTGAACTGGCATGTAATGTGCCAGTGAACTGTCATGTAATGTGCCAGTGAACTGCCATGTAATGTGCCAGCGAACTGTCATGTAACGTGCAATGAACTATCATGTAATGTGCAGTGAACTGTCCTGAAATGTGCAGTGAACTGTCATTTAATGTCTAAGCTTACCTGAAAAAAAATTGCTGGTAAGTAACAGCGTATGATAGCGTCATCGTATCAAAGTATTACATTTTATCGAGTCTCCCAAAATATTATTCTTATATAATATTTGCACTATCCAATTGTAACGGTTTCTCTTGGTAATTGTTTATCCAATTTGTCTTTATGGAGTCTTGTTCTCCGCAGTTTTTCATGTGTTTTTTCTTCTGTTTTGCCACCATGCCAGGGCCATAATGGTGGTCTTTTGGGCCATGGATTATAATTGTGTCCTTTTTTGCTGTATGCTGTATTTTATTGTTGTTTTCCTGGTCGAAATATGCAATAAATATGCTCATATCATCAGCAGTAATGAAAAGCCATGTCTTGATGCAATGTTCAAAGAGGTTCGTGAAGCTAAGTTCGTCTTAATCAAGTAGTCAAACCAAGTAATTACAACTGGTGTATTTCCTGACAAAAACGACAGATTCTATGTAGTAATGATGTAAATAATTGGATTATTGACGCATGCGCATCATGCGGTGAGTGTTAAAAGTACGCTGTGAGTCCCAGTCCACGTGGGGTCCCAATTAAAGTACGCTGGGGGTCCCAGTCCACGTGGGGTCCCAATTAAAGTACGCTGTGGTTCGCAGTCCACGTGGGGTCCCAATTAAAGTACGCTGGGGGTCGCAGTCCACGTGGGGTCCCAATTAAAGTACGCTGTGGGTCCCAGTCCACGTGGGGTCCCAATTAAAGTACGCTGTGGGTCCCAGTCCACGTGGGGTCCCAATTAAAGTACGCTGGGGGTCGCAGTCCACGTGGGGTCCCAATTAAAGTACGCTGGGGGTCGCAGTCCACGTGGGGTCCCAATTAAAGTACGCTGTGGGTCCCAGTCCACGTGGGGTCCCAATTAAAGTACGCTGTGGGTCCCAGTCCACGTGGGGTCCCAATTAAAGTACGCTGTGGGTCCCAGTCCACGTGGGGTCCCAATTAAAGTACGCTGTGGGTCCCAGTCCACGTGGGGTCCCAATTAAAGTACGCTGTGGGTCCCAGTCCACGTGGGGTCCCAATTAAAGTACGCTGTGGGTCCCAGTCCACGTGGGGTCCCAATTAAAGTACGCTGTGGTTCGCAGTCCACGTGGGGTCCCAATTAAAAGCTACGGTGGTTTCAGTTTTTTCGGGATTATTTATCTTCTTGGAAAAGTAAGTCGGACTTGAAGCACATGTTCTCAGGTCTGAGTGCAGACAACTCCTATAGACACACCAGGTATGAATACTGGTATAACTTGCATGGTAACGACCTGGCCAGACTATTATTCTCTGAGTATGTGCCGCCAAACTGGAACTCCGTGTACGCTGTAAGGCTGTAGGCACTCAAAATAGGAGCTGGCCACAAACTAATAAATACAGGTCTATAGCTTGATCTCTTTGCCCCACTTTTCCATAGCCATAATGGTCTGGTGTGATGACGTCACGAAGTCGGCGAGCCAGTGGGGTGGATCCTGCTCTCGCTATGAATCAGAACACGTGACAGCTCTTTCTTTCCCATGCCATTAACGCCCCTGGCGGCAGCTTTACGGCTGCAGGAGATGACGACTTTATGGCAGTCTGGTTCTCGCAGACCCGTTGCCCTCTACACTGAGATGACGACTTTATGGCAGTCTGGTCCTCGCAGACCCGTTACCCTCTCCACTGAGATGACGACTTTATGGCCGTCTGGTCCTCGCAGACCCGTTACCCTCTACACTGAGAAGACGACTTTATGGCAGTCTGGTTCTCGCAGACCCGTTGCCCTCTACACTGAGATGACGACTTTATGTCAGTCTGGTTCTCGCAGACCCGTTACCCTCTCCACTGAGATGACGACTTTATGTCAGTCTGGTTCTCGCAGACCCGTTACCCTCTCCACTGAGATGACGACTTTATGGCAGTCTGGTTCTCGCAGACCCGTTACTCTCTCCACTGAGATGACGACTTTATGGCAGTCTGGTCCTCGCAGACCCGTTACCCTCTACACTGAGAAGACGACTTTATGGCAGTCTGGTTCTCGCAGACCCGTTGCCCTCTACACTGAGATGACGACTTTATGTCAGTCTGGTTCTCGCAGACCCGTTACCCTCTCCACTATGGCAGTCTGGTTCTCGCAGACCCGTTACCCTCTCCACTGAGATGACGACTTTATGGCAGTCTGGTCCTCGCAGACTGAAGTCAAGGCGCGGTGGCTTTTCGCTAACATTACAGCAGCCAACAAAGCCACGTGGGGAACGTAAAGATGGAAGGGTAACGCCAGCGCCCCCTAGATGGAGAATGCAACTTAAAGTGGTCGAGAACAAGGTAAGCTCTAACTAACTAATATGAAGTCATTTTAAAGAAAATGAAATAAAATAGCAAAAATGCCACACCAGCTGCCGTCTGCTCACTGATTCCATAGATCAGAATATGTTCGGTGATCCGTCTGATGATTGTCAGCGTTGTGGCTCCGTGGTGACTCCAGCGACACGATATATCCGAGGATGGGCGCCACCTGACCGGCTGTATGAGTGCTAGCTATGACCTGTACACTACAGGAGCAGAGGTGTTTTCAGTATGTCTAGCAAAACCGTCAGAAATGACGACAGAACGACCCGTAGTCAATAATTATGTAGGCCTATTTAGGTGTTTGATTTGGGACATTCCACACTTTGCTTTGGAACAAGAGTGTCAGATACACGCAACCGAGCGGCCATTGCCACTTAGTAATCGCAGTGAACAACTGTATTTTTGTTCATTTGATATGATTTTTATGCAAATGCCTAATATTAGGCCTAAGTGTGTCGCGCATGTGTATTAAGGAGGGTGTGCGTAATAGGTCAGAGCTACTATGGCCCTTGTCTGTAGCGGTCCCATGCGAGGGTTTTAGCGGTCTCGCGCACCCATCCAGCACTTACCATTCCTTAGTCCATTTAGTGGATATCAGCGACTAATGTAGCAACGATTTAGCGACGACAATCTGCCCCATCGCGACCTGGGTAGCATGTCATTATTGTGATGACCTGACTCGTGGCAGTGTGCAGCGCTGTGACCCGTGGCAGTGTGAAGCGCTCTGACCCGTGGCAGTGTATAGCGCCGTGACCCGTGGCAGCGTGAAGCGCTGTGACCCGTGGCAGTGTGAAGCGCTGTGACTAGTAGCAGTGTGAAGCTCTGTGACCCGTGGCAGTGTGAAGCGCCGTGACCCGTGGCGGTGTGAAGCGCTGTGACCCGTGGCAGTGTGAAGCGCTGTGACCCGTGGCGGTGTGAAGCGCTGTGACCCGTGGCAGTGTGAAGCTCTGTGACCCGTGGCAGTGTGAAGCGCCGTGACCCGTGGCGGTGTGAAGCGCTGTGACCCGTGGCAGTGTGAAGCGCTGTGACCCGTGGCAGTGTGAAGCGCTGTGACTAGTAGCAGTGTGAAGCTCTGTGACCCGTGGCAGTGTGAAGCGCCGTGACCCGTGGCGGTGTGAAGCGCTGTGACCCGTGGCAGTGTGAAGCGCCGTGACCCGTGGCGGTGTGAAGCGCTCTGACCCGTGGCAGTGTATAGCGCTGTGACCCGTGGCAGTGTGAAGCGCTGTGACCCGTCGCTGTGTGAAGCGCTGTGACTAGTAGCAGTGTGAAGCTCTGTGACCCGTGGCAGTGTAAAGCGCCGTGACCCGTGGCGGTGTGAAGCGATGTGACCCGTGGCAGTGTGAAGCGCCGTGACCCGTGGCAGTGTGAAGCGCCGTGACCCGTGGCAGTGTGAAGCGCTGTGACCCGTGGCAGTGTGAAGCGCTATGACCCGTGGCAGTGTGAAGCGCTGTGACCCGTGGCAGTGTGAAGCGCTGTGACCCGTGGCAGTGTGAAGCGCTGTGACTAGTAGCAGTGTGAAGCGCTGTGACCCGTGGCAGTGTGAAGCGCTATGACCCGTGGCAGTGTGAAGCGCTGTGACCCGTGGCAGTGTGAAGCGCTGTGACCCGTCGCTGTGTGAAGCGCTGTGACTAGTAGCAGTGTGAAGCTCTGTGACCCGTGGCAGTGTAAAGCGCCGTGACCCGTGGCGGTGTGAAGCGATGTGACCCGTGGCAGTGTGAAGCGCCGTGACCCGTGGCAGTGTGAAGCGCCGTGACCCGTGGCAGTGTGAAGCGCTGTGACCCGTGGCAGTGTGAAGCGCTATGACCCGTGGCAGTGTGAAGCGCTGTGACCCGTGGCAGTGTGAAGCGCTGTGACCCGTGGCAGTGTGAAGCGCTGTGGCTAGAAGCAGTGTGAAGCGCTGTGACCCGTGGCAGTGTGAAGCGCTATGACCCGTGGCAGTGTGAAGCGCTGTGACCCGTGGCAGTGTGAAGCGCTGTGACCCGTGGCAGTGTGAAGCGCTGTGACTAGTAGCAGTGTGAAGCGCTGTGACCCGTGGCAGTGTGAAGCGCTGTGACCCGTGGCAGTGCAAAGCACTGTGACCCGTGGCAGTGCAAAGCACTGTGACCCGTGGCAGTGTAAAGCGCGGTGACCCGTGGCCGAACTTTATGGAAGCATCCTCGCCCTCTATGTTGAACAGACCTCGTCCCGGATACAACAGTAAAGTGGATTTAATAGTGCTAAACATGGGTAATGGACAAGAAAAAAATTGCCATGGTTTTGTTTCTGACCACGTTCGTCATGCGGAATTCAGGCTCGCCCATCGCCTTCCCGGGATGTGCCATCCGCCTCCAGTTCTCCTACAATGCACAATGTATGATGAGAACGGGCAGTCAACTCACTAGAACGACCACACCACACAATGTATGATAAGAACGGGCAGTCGACTCGCCAGAACGACCACACCACACAATGTATGATAAGAACGGGCAGTCGACTCGCCAAAACGACCACACCACACAATGTATGATGAGAACGGGCAGTCAACTCACTAGAACGACCACACCACACAATGTATGATAAGAACGGGCAGTCGACTCGCCAGAACGACCACACCACACAATGTATGATAAGAACGGGCAGTCGACTCGCCAGAACGACCACACCATACAATGTATGATAAGAACGGGCAGTCGACTCGCCAAAACGACCACACCACACAATGTATGATGAGAACGGGCAGTCAACTCACTAGAACGACCACACCACACAATGTATGATGAGAACGGGCAGTCGACTCGCCAGAACGACCACACCACACAATGTATGATAAGAACGGGCAGTCGACTCGCCAGAACGATCACACCACACAATGTATGATAAGAACGGGCAGTCGACTCGCCAAAACGACCACACCACACAATGTATGATAAGAACGGGCAGTCGACTCACCAGAACGACCACACCACACAATGTATGATGAGAACGGGCAGTCAACTCACTAGAACGACCACACCACACAATGTATGATGAGAACGGGCAGTCGACTCGCCAGAACGACCACACCACACAATGTATGATAAGAACGGGCAGTCGACTCACCAGAACGACCACACCACACAATGTATGATGAGAACGGGCAGTCAACTCACTAGAACGACCACACCACACAATGTATGTTAAGAACGGGCAGTCGACTCGCCAGAACGACCACACCACACAATGTATGATAAGAACGGGCAGTCGACTCGCCAGAACGACCACACCACACAATGTATGATAAGAACGGGCAGTCGACTCGCCAAAACGACCACACCACACAATGTATGATAAGAACGGGCAGTTGACTCACCAGAACGACCACACCACACAATGTATGATGAGAACGGGCAGTCAACTCACTAGAACGACCACACCACACAATGTATGATGAGAACGGGCAGTCGACTCGCCAGAACGACCACACCACACAATGTATGATAAGAACGGGCAGTCGACTCACCAGAACGACCACACCACACAATGTATGATGAGAACGGGCAGTCAACTCACTAGAACGACCACACCATACAATGTATGATGAAAACGGGCAGTCGACTCGCCAAAACGACCACACCACACAATGTATGATAAGAACGGGCAGTCGACTCACCAGAACGACCACACCACACAATGTATGATAAGAACGGGCAGTCGACTCGCCAGAACGACCACACCACACAATGTATGATAAGAACGGGCAGTCGACTCACCAGAACGACCACACCACACAATGTATGATAAGAACGGGCAGTCGACTCGCCAAAACGACCACACCACACAATGTATGATAAGAACGGGCAGTCGACTCGCCAGAACGACCACACCACACAATGTATGATAAGAACGGGCAGTCGACTCGCCAAAACGACCACACCACACAATGTATGATAAGAACGGGCAGTCGACTCACCAGAACGACCACACCACACAATGTATGATAAGAACGGGCAGTCGACTCGCCAGAACGACCACACCACACAATGTATGATAAGAACGGGCAGTCGACTCGCCAAAACGACCACACCACACAATGTATGATAAGAACGGGCAGTCGACTCACCAGAACGACCACACCACACAATGTATGAAAAGAACGGGCAGTCGACTCACCAGAACGACCACACCACACAATGTATGATAAGAACGGGCAGTCGACTCACCAGAACGACCACACCACACAATGTATGATGAGAACGGGCAGTCGACTCGCCAAAACGACCACACCACACAATGTATGATAAGAACGGGCAGTCGACTCACCAGAACGACCACACCACACAATGTATGATAAGAACGGGCAGTCGACTCACCAGAACGACCACACCACACAATGTATGATAAGAACGGGCAGTCGACTCACCAGAACGACCACACCACACAATGTATGATGAGAACGGGCAGTCGACTCACCAGAACGACCACACCACACAATGTATGATGAGAACGGGCAGTCAACTCACTAGAACGACCACACCACACACTGTATGATGAGAACGGGCAGTCGACTCACCAGAACGACCACACCACACAATGTATGATAAGAACGGGCAGTCGACTCACCAGAACGACCACACCACACAATGTATGATAAGAACGGGCAGTCGACTCACCAGAACGACCACACCACACAATGTATGATAAGAACGGGCAGTCGACTCGCCAAAACGACCACACCACACAATGTATGATAAGAACGGGCAGTCGACTCGCCAGAACGACCACACCACACAATGTATGATAAGAACGGGCAGTCGACTCGCCAGAACGACCACACCACACAATGTATGATAAGAACGGGCAGTCGACTCGCCAAAACGACCACACCACACAATGTATGATAAGAACGGGCAGTCGACTCGCCAAAACGACCACACCACACAATGTATGATGAGAACGGGCAGTCGACTCGCCAGAACGACCACACCACACAATGTATGATAAGAACGGGCAGTCGACTCGCCAGAACGACCACACCACACAATGTATGATAAGAACGGGCAGTCGACTCGCCAAAACGACCACACCACACAATGTATGATAAGAACGGGCAGTCGACTCACCAGAACGACCACACCACACAATGTATGATGGGAACGGGCAGTCAACTCACTAGAACGACCACACCACACAATGTATGATGAGAACGGGCAGTCGACTCGCCAGAACGACCACACCACACAATGTATGATAAGAACGGGCAGTCGACTCACCAGAACGACCACACCACACAATGTATGATGAGAACGGGCAGTCAACTCGCCAGAACGACCACACCACACAATGTATGATAAGAACGGGCAGTCGACTCGCCAGAACGACCACACCACACAATGTATGATAAGAACGGGCAGTCGACTCGCCAAAACGACCACACCACACAATGTATGATAAGAACGGGCAGTCGACTCACCAGAACGACCACACCACACAATGTATGAAAAGAACGGGCAGTCGACTAACCAGAACGACCACACCACACAATGTATGATAAGAACGGGCAGTCGACTCACCAGAACGACCACACCACACAATGTATGAAAAGAACGGGCAGTCGACTCACCAGAACGACCACACCACACAATGTATGATAAGAACGGGCAGTCGACTCACCAGAACGACCACACCACACAATGTATGATAAGAACGGGCAGTCGACTCGCCAAAACGACCACACCACACAATGTATGATAAGTACGGGCAGTCGACTCACCAGAACGACCACACCACACAATGTATGAAAAGAACGGGCAGTCGACTCACCAGAACGACCACACCACACAATGTATGATAAGAACGGGCAGTCGACTCACCAGAACGACCACACCACACAATGTATGATAAGAACGGGCAGTCGACTCACCAGAACGACCACACCACACAATGTATTATAAGAACGGGCAGTCGACTCGCCAGAACGACCACACCACACAATGTATGATAAGAACGGGCAGTCGACTCACCAGAACGACCACACCACACAATGTATGATAAGAACGGGCAGTCGACTCGCCAAAACGACCACACCACACAATGTATGATAAGAACGGGCAGTCGACTCGCCAGAACGACCACACCACACAATGTATGATAAGAACGGGCAGTCGACTCGCCAGTACGACCACACCACACAATGTATGATAAGAACGGGCAGTCGACTCGCCAAAACGACCACACCACACAATGTATGATAAGAACGGGCAGTCGACTCGCCAGAACGACCACACCACACAATGTATGATAAGAACGGGCAGTTGACTCGCCAGAACGATCACATATCTCGTTGTACCACATTATGACACTGTTACACCAAAAACAAAACCGGTTTTTGTTTGGCCCCATCAACAATAGACCGATCCAGACTGTCAATCGTTCATTGGCGTCACTTTTATCCTATCATGTGGCGAAATGTCGTGTGTTATGGCCGGCAAACAAGTACGACAAACAAGGCAGCATGTCACTTGTTAGTTTGACAGACGTGTACTCAAACACTGGACGATAGTGATTAGGTTTAGTCTCAGCGCACAATAACTACCATTGTAAATCCCCTCTTGTTACCCGGGTCTGATAAAATGTTTTCATGTAGTCATGTCTAAAGGACGCCAGTCCCACGGATATTAGACGTATGGGGAACATTGATCGTGTTGTACATAAACAAATATCCAAAGACGTCGTTATCTGAGCGATAATGGGTCGTTCTTCAATGCTAAGGCGAACCATTGTTTCAACGTAGCTCACGTATGACTCGCGCCTACCATTCAGTATAATAATCCATTTCGTAGGCTCTAACATGGACGATGGACCCGATGATGGGTATCAACATCCAGTAAATACTGGATCAATGGCCTTTTATCTTCCCAGAGAGACACTCACCATTGTTTGCTTGGTGGTGAGCCACTTAGTGGCTGATTTACTTGGGCCATGACGTCAGAGAGTCCGAGGGCTATATTTGTGTAACGATATGGATCCCTCCTCAAATCGGCCACCGGTCGAATTGTCTGACCCAGCGATGGAATGGGGCCATCAGGTCATCATAATAACGACGTTAACTTCAGACATTGATGGGCGTGATGGGTTTCTGATATAAATCGTTGGTTTATTGCCTACTGCTAGCGATATAACGGTCTTGGCTGTGGCACAGAGTAGGAGACTCATGACGTTTAGCCAAGGTCACTGTGTCCTTGGGCGTCTCGAGGAAGGCGCTGACGGGTGTACTTGCCCCTCTTCCTGGCATCTGATTGGACAATGTCCCCGTGTTACCATCAATGGGCTGGCGTTCTGATATGTAAGTGAGGGATGAAAGATGAAAGTAACGTGCACTTGACGGGCGATAAATATAAGACATAGTCAAAGGGGTTAGATTGTCCCAAAATTAATAACTGCGCCTTCGTATGTAACGTATCCATTTATTTCGTTATGGCAGGAGATTAAGACCAGGTGTAAAACATATACTCCTCTGGTATTCCATTAACCGACTCGTTGGAAAAACTGTTCAGTGGATTAAATTGCAATTAATTAAGTCATATTTAACCATTGATCTCACTGGGCAACTGTTGGTCGGCGGAAACCACAAACCCAATGGTAACCCCAGGAATGAATGCATCTGAATACGAATAAGACCAATGTATCATACCCTTTCATTAATCGACTTACTGACAATATCCTGCGGGTGGTTGTGGAGGAGGGTCTGTGCATCACCAAGTGTCCGTGCCTACCTTATGACTTGTCGACAGAAACCACAGAGTAGTATAAAAGGTGTAATTCATGGACTACTATTTAATCATCAGACGCAATACGATTTCTGAGCTGGTATTGCATCTTGTATCGTTTGATGCCATTATTAACATTAGAATTAAGTTATTAAACCTTGTAGCAGTTGGCCGGAAGTTCACCCATCTTTGACCAGAAGCCAATCGGTCATCCACGCGTTCCCAACAGCCATCCCGCCTTCACTGGTGTCAGGCAACATAGTGAACTCTTTTAAGACTGTGCTCACCCAGAAATGAATTTGGATCCGAGATTTTAATTTTAGAACTGTAATATATCTAAATAAAAACATTTTTATTACCACATATATAAAGATTGGTTGAACAAATATCCGCAAATTTGTGAGGATAGTGTCTGACATTAGCAATGCAATAGATATCATCTAGCGGTCATACTATAGAGCAGATCGAATCATCAATAACGTCTGGAGGAACTATCCGTGACGAAGAACCCGAAGAACGGTAAGAGGACCAGGTTTATGCCGACAAGTTGCAAGATTTATTGGACACCCGGCCTACTACTAGCGTGCCACGTGTCAGGGCGCAGGAGACCCGAAATACCCACCAAAGCTATTAAATGCGGCCATACCGGGAGTAATAAAGCAAAGTTTCATTATCGCGAAGAGGAATATTGAATTAAAAAGTATAAAATGTGAATCATGGCGATTCGCGCCCGTCGCTATGATAAAACGTCCCCATGGTGAGAACGCTTCCCCACCAGGGTAATATCACCGGATCCACTTTGACAAGACTCGTGTGGATTCCCCAAGACACGCATTAAAACCGTAGGACGTCGACGAACCCTTGGAAGTTATGCCCAGTATTACAAAACGAATGTTCAAGGGGGCTTTTGGAGACTCGCTCTTTGCAACCGACAACGAACGCAATTTATCTTGGAATCCTAATCAGGGGCCCTAGTGTGTGTGAAAAAGTAGGTGGATAATAAGATGCATTAGGGCTCTTTCGAGTTTTCGAATCCATCTTGCTCGCTGAGCACAGTATTCCATTCACCTCAGTTACTAAGCAAATATTCTTCTTTATCATTCCGTTTCATGTTCCTGATTTATCGGTCATTGCCTCTTTTTTTTTTCTTTTTTTTTCTTTTTTTTTATTAGTCGAACGTCACAATTTAACGTTGGATTTTCTTGCAACCATTTAGATTACGATTGAATAAATGAGGATTTGATGTGTCATGTCTAGTATTAATACCTTCATTTCTTGGTGGTCACGACCATCTAGTTGAATCAGGTGGGGCGTTTTCCTAATGAAAAACGCAATGTTTGACACATATGACAAATACGAGATAATTCATTGTGCATTTAGAAATCTCGCACCAGCTTTAAACATGCAGCTATGTTCAGTCATGGGACAATTAATTAAACCAAAGAGACAGTTGAGCGGAATTATTTTTTATGATGGTCAGTTTACAAATACCAATTAGCTAAGATAAGCTAAGCTAAGATAAGTCATTAGCTAACTAATGACTCATTATCACGTGACTTGTTATCTGCCTTCTCCCCATATCCCTTTATTACAGTCCTTGGCGAACCCAACCCCCGGCGTTTCTATTCTCAACCTGAGCTAGTTCACACCACGGCGCCATAAAAGTGTCATCACTGCGGTATAATATAGCACGGCCACTGCGCTCAAGAAGGCCACTCAAGAGCAATAAATGTATTCCCATGCCGTTAGGCGCTGCGGTATATTGCTAACACGCGGGGATGGGTAGCGCACTATCAGCTCACCCCACCCCATATCACAGTAAAGTTGGACGACAGAGTTTGCCGGGATCGGTGCTAGATATCCAGCGAATAAAACGGCGTTCACCTGGTGACCTCAGAGCGAACCAATTAGCTATAAATCACAATGATACTCTTTGCCCGAATCACGTGACAATCGGGTCTTTCCCATTGTGTATTTGTTCGGGCCCTTGACTGTGATTTCGTTTCCCGCTAATGTAAATCAAGCTGGGAGCTCGGGAGTTGTCTGTTTGGAAGTCTGGCGGTGGGTTGTGCAGCCGTTCATTTCTAAATGAAGGCAGACATAGCATACTCCAAAGCAGGCTGTAATAAATACAATGAGGCGACTAATTACCTGCACAATTACAGTATATTATGGCGGTTAAATAGCCAATTTAAATTTTATTCTCGTAAATCAGAGGTTATATGCATGTGACATCAGATCGAGTGAGAGATGGGTTCACCTCAGCACAAGTCTCTCCTATCATGTCCGAGCTTTCAGACTCTCGCATGAGAAGCAATGTCATGCATTTTCTTACAATAACCATAGTTAAATTTCACCCTAATAGGCGACAAATCAAACCTTTTCGTAATTACATCGTCGCATATTGCGAGATGGTTCTTATACCGGACCTCATGTCACAATGGGCTGCAGCCCAGTGAGTGTGAGACATAACAGCTTAATATGTAATGAGTACCGTGTATAATAACATTGGTGCAACATTACTTCATCCTGGATCCATTGCATCCCTACAATACGATGCCACGCACATTTTACTCTCAGTTGTTCTTCCCGTGAGCATATTGTGACTGCTGCTCCAGGTGCTTAAAGTGCGCAATAATATCAAAGAATACGGTAGCAGGGCAAATCATATTAACATTAGAAGTAATACGTATTGTATATAGTTGTCGCGCTGTGAATAGTCAGGAATGTATTCATTCGCCATAGACTAGGCTATGACCCGGATAGCAGGTCAGAGCCAATAATAATAGGGCAAATAATAAGGTAAACACTATTCTTCACATATACGGTTGGATATTTTTGAAGCTATGATAATCAAAAATCTTTCTCTGGATGAGGAAGTAAAGAGCCGGGCTCGGATAAGTAGCTGTCGTCTGGCAGACTGGCATCATCTACAATTACCACGAAAGAAAGCGAAATGTTTATCTTTAATAACAAAATTAGAATTATTATTTTAATAAACATTTTTTCGATACTCAAAGGTATTTAATCTTGTATAGGCGGCATAAGACAGTTCACTTCTAATCATGGCACTCGTTAACCAAATGGGTCTCGACTGAAGGACCGGGATTCTTCCCTGTAGGAGTTTGCCAGGGGTAGAAGACCGTGCAAATAACCATAGCACCTCGGGATTGAATAAGTGTATTTGCCACGTTGGCAATGCTCCAATTGCGTTCTTCTGTCATAGCGAAAGACTCCTCAAAACTCTTGGTGAATGATTGGTGAATGTGTGCCTTTTGAATAAACGAACTGAAAACCCACCGTCTCTCGAGGAAATATAGCGAGAACGACCGTCGTCGACACTACCTTTGACCAGACTACGATCATCAGTTTCGCCGCCTTCGCTCTTTGATGTTGGCGACCGTCAACTCATGATGACGTACAACAATCTACTGACATGGAAACCAAAAGGCGAATGAAGAGCGTGTCTATTTCGCCGCCGACTTGAAAATTGAGTCAAATCAAGGATGACAGGAACGAGAATGAGCCTTTGTTAGGGCTGCACAGTCACTACGGGATCTGATCGAGACCTCACGAGACAGGGATACCAGTGCTCTATGTCAATGCCTAGCATCAACGGCCTTCACGTGCTGCCTACCTTCCGGTTGTTTGCCTTCATTCGCTTCACACACAAAATCGGCTAAAGCCGTCCTTGGATGCACAGCTAACCACTAAATCATGCGCGGCTCCCTATATTTTTATTTATTTTTATTACAAGAACAATGTTTCTACAAGTGGTTTGGTGTCACGATTTTCATTTTTGATGAAAATATAGTCAATTTTGTGAAGGTGGTGATTTCGAATTTTGGCAAAAACTGTCCTGATTTTGCATAATTGCACTTTATTACTACCATTCTGTTATTTTTTGTGGCTACTATTTACATTTTTGAATATCATTAATTCATGCATTGCACTAGGTTTAAGCGTTCCAAAGAGCTATTACTGATGATAATGACTTAATATTAAGCTGAGTTGTAGCAAAATTACATATTCGTTGTAGGTATCAAGTTTTGGTCATTTTGTGAAATGGGGATACACTTGGAAAATGGAGAATATTTTTTTCACGGGACGGTAAAGTATCCTAAAAAATCGCCAGAAGGTGTGTAATTGGGTATACTTTCATTAAATAATCACAAATACAGAGTTCTTTTACCTTGCTATTATGGGTAGTTTACCGTAATGCAAATGAGTGCGAGTCACTCAGCTGTAAGCAAGACACCAGCGTGATGTGTTCCAACAGCACGTGTTATTTTTGTTGGTCCCCGAACCCGTGAGAACCCGCAAGAACTGTGCGGTTCTAAGGCACGAGTAGCTAAGTAACGAGGGATATGCAATAAAACCTGCACCCACCGCTGCAGTTATTTATGGACCCTAATGGGGATGTGTAACAACTATCCTTTACTTCGCCAAGACGTTTTGCTTTGGAGAGACGAACTAAATTATAGGACATATCCCTAATTTAATAGGCCTGGCTGTCTCCATTGATGGACCAATTGATGCTAGTTTTCCTGTAAAAAAAGGAGTTTTTTTTTAACTAGCTTTATTTGCTGGGTTCCGCGTCCCTTTGACAATGCACCAAATGTCGTTTTTAACGATGAAAGGGTTTGTTTTACAGCGAGCGAACCAATTTGCTAATGGCAAAACCTGGTCACGGCACGATAATACGGATACAGGTTCCGCGCACCGAGGCGTGGGTCGGTGTGGCTCATTCAGACTGAATGTTTTACGTATTTAAGTGGGAAGAGCAAGAAGTACTGTTACATGAAGAATTCGTCACCCACCCTTCGCTCAAACATCCGAGACTTCATGCCCATCCACCCCCCATACAAATAATAACTGCAGCAAAAGGCATGGTCAACATGAATGGTGGCCCAAGCCTAGCTGGTTTGTCTCCCACTCCTCAACGTAACTCGTGCACGTATCACTTTGCCGACTCCTTTACGTACGATTATGCTGTCCACATCAATGGTTCAAGTCCCATAATATACCGCATATATCATTAACATGTTACGCACAACGATAGATCAATGATCTTATGTTTTCACGTATTTCACGGCCATTGATAAATTTATGGAACCGAGGAGGTAAGAACTCACAACAACCTTGTGCAGAAAATATACCTCAAGTCCACATATGCAGCATACGGCCGGGATATAATAATGCGTGGACCAGCACAATGCTTCCCCGCCATGCAGAGCTTGAAGCTTTGATCTTTTTTCTCTGTCACCCATCTAGTTGTCAAGGCAACTCAATTACATGGGCCACTGGGCGACACCGGGCGACATGTTACGCATGTTCCATGTCGCCATTTTTTGTGTCCGTAGGAAAATGAGCGTTAGCTAGTGTCGTAAACAATCATTGCATCAAGAGGCGGCAATTCCCCTCTGGTATAGAACAAGGACCGAACAAAAACCGTAAATTCGCAGCATCTGGTGAGACGATCAAAGACCGCTGGAGGCAGGATAATAACTGACTGGTGACAGCGCGGAAGGCCTTACTTGGGTACGTCTGGCGGGAAGAAACTCCGTTGTGAGGAAAAACGCAATGGCTATCATGATTCTGCTTTGCCTGAGACTCTGCTTCCAATGCGGTGTATGTGTGGGACAACTGGAACTGGGATTGATTGTATGATGTGCAGAAGAACAGTTGACTTTCAGCCATCATCTAGATGGTTAGAGCCATCCGGTAAAGTTTCATTCGTCATGTTGCCGTATGCTAGCTAACTTTATCAGTTATTTACCTCTACAAGAAATTGATGCCTATGGGTGAAGACGTGTTTGGGAATTATTTATAATTGATTCCAGAACAACCACCGATGGTGCTCATTCTAAAAGCCATGTGTGTCTTTGCCCACCTCAGTGCTTAACGGAAACAACATCCATTCCTTCTTCCTGTACCTGCTGTAGGGCGATCTTTTTGACATTTGAACTGGGGTTTTGTAAGCCACCACGGGGTGTGTCGAAGCACTATATACCTCAGCCGGATCTGTCCTAATTAACGCCGGGGACAGACAGGTCAGCGTCCCGCTGTCGGCGTCAAAAAAGGTTAATCCAAGTCCGAGTGCTTCTAGTGCATTTTGAGACCTATTAGACACATCTCATTGGTTATTCCGATCTTGGAGGGTGATTGTCTCGACCGGAAGCTCCTGGGCACGGGATATCCGCCGCGTGTCCCCCTGGGTAAGGAAAAAGCGGAAATAACCAATTTAGGGGTTTGAGCTTGTCTGAGGCTCTTGTGTGGTCTCCGCAGCTATGAAATGACCATCAAAGCTCAGTTTAGTCTGTGCTACAAAAAAGGCCAACCGCACGAGCGGGGTATGAAGGGTGGGCAAATGGTGGTGGGTAGAGATTTACATGTTGGACAAGCGATGAAACCATCTGGTCTGCAACTCTTGTCCTTGTCTGCCGAAATGCAAGAGTTATATTCAATTTGAAACTAATCCGTCGGTCGCTCGATATCTTATGCAACAGAGTGTTACCAAAGGGCGTCATGCCTAATGTTATTGTTTTTAGGGTTTTCTTCGTCACTGTGTCTGTATTTCTATGATGTCATTTAGCTCATACGGAGCTAACAATATTTTTTTATAAATGACATGTGTATGAACAGTTAGTCGATGCATTACATTCAGTTATTATATTACACTCCCCGCAAATTCTCCGCAATTATATTTCTAGTAGGATGATGGGAAGCGTAGTGTAGGGCATCTGAATACGATGAATCAATCGCTGAAATGGAAGCCCAAGGATCAGGTCCAAATGAGGGAAGCTGTTCCGGACAAGGGCTGATTCTTCTTGCTTCTATTACGTGCTCTCTGTCTCTCCCCCTGGTGAATGGTGGTCCGGATGTGGTGGATCCTGCCCTCGTTATGAATCAGAACACGTGACAGCTCTTTCTTTCCCATGCCATTAACGACCCTGGTGGCAGCTTTACGGCTGCAGGAGATTGCATTTACTTTTTCTTTCAGTCTCACTTTAATTTCCTGTTGGACTGTTTCATGTAATATAGAAGTGGACCTGAACTACACATAGCGTCTATCGAACATCGCTTGCCTCTAACTAGTAGCGTGCAGAGCCCGCCATTAGGGTAACGAATGCCAGAACAAAGAGCGAATAAACAGCAATGCGGAAGCCACCTGCCAAGCTTTGCTATGCCTAAAAGCGTACACTGCCCGATCGGCGCTGGGACAAACAATGAATCGGAGAGCCATACAGTGGGCGCATTTCCTTGGAAGCCAGGTATATCACTGAGGTAGGCCGAATACGCACATCACGTGTCGGTAAACCTCCCGACACTTGTTTGGCACGAGTTTGGTGCACGCGCATTCAATCGGGCGTGCCAAACGTATCCCGCTTGAAACCACGCGGGACATTCGGGAGAAGTCGGCGGCTGTTTGAGAGGTTTCTTGGTTGGTTGGTTGTATATTCAGCTTTAACCACTTTTGGTCACATTAATGAGAGAAAGAAGGGAGAGCCATGTCCCCGGAGGTAACATCCTACTATTTGCGAAGAAGGATATGGGAATTTTATCCTGCGACCACTCCACCAGAGCGGGGCTCAAACCACCGATCCACGGGCCGTTAGGCGTTAATTGATTCCAGAACAACCACCTATGGTGCTCATTCTAAAAGCCATGTGTGTCTTTGCCCACCTCAGTGCTTAACGGAAACAACATCCATTCCTTCTTCCTGTACCTGCTGTAGGGCGATCTTTTTGACATTTGAACTGGGGTTTAATAAGCCACCACGGGGTGTGTCGACGCACTATATACCTCAGCCGGATCTGTCTTAATTAACGCCGGGGACAGACAGGTCAGCGTCCCGCTGTCGGCGTCAAAAAAGGTTAATCTAAGTCCGAGTGCTTCTAGTGCATTTTGAGACCTATTAGACACATCTCATTGGTTATTCCGATCTTGGAGGGTCATTGTCTCGACCGGAAGCTCCTGGGCACGGGATATCCGCCGCGTGTCCCCCTGGGTAAGGAAAAAGCGGAAATAACCAATTTAGGGGTTTGAGCTTGTCTGAGGCTCTTGTGTGGTCTCCGCAGCTATGAAATGACCATCAAAGCTCAGTTTAGTCTGTGCTACATAAAGGCCAACCGCACGAGCGGGGTATGAAGGGTGGGCAAATGGTGGTGGGTAGAGATTTACATGTTGGACAAGCGATGAACCCATCTGGTCTGCAACTCTTGTCCTTGTCTGCCGAAATGCAAGAGTTATATTCAATTTGAAACTAATCCGTCGGTCGCTCGATATCTTATGCAACAGAGTGTTACCAAAGGGCGTCATGCCTAATGTTATTGTTTTTAGGGTTTTCTTCGTCACTGTGTCTGTATTTCTATGATGTATCTTAGCTCATACGGAGCTAACAATATTTTTTTATAAATGACATGTGTATGAACAGTTAGTCGATGCATTACATTCAGTTATTATATTACACTCCCCGCAAATTCTCCGCAATTATATTTCTAGTAGGATGATGGGAAGCGTAGTGTAGGGCATCTGAATACGATGAATCAATCGCTGAAATGGAAGCCCAAGGATCAGGTCCAAATGAGGGAAGCTGTTCCGGACAAGGGTTGATTCTTCTTGCTTCTATTACGTGCTCTCTGTCTCTCCCCCTGGTGAATGGTGGTCCGGATGTGGTGGATCCTGCCCTCGTTATGAATCAGAACACGTGACAGCTCTTTCTTTCCCATGCCATTAACGACCCTGGTGGCAACTTTACGGCTGCAGGAGATTGCATTTACTTTTTCTTTCAGTCTCACTTTAATTTCCTGTTGGACTGTTTCATGTAATATAGAAGTGGACCTGAACTACACATAGCGTCTATCGAACATCGCTTGCCTCTAACTAGTAACGTGCAGAGCCCGCCATTAGGGTAACGAATGCCAGAACAAAGAGCGAATAAACAGCAATGCGGAAGCCACCTGCCAAGCTTTGCTATGCCTAAAAGCGTGCACTGCCCGAGCGGCGCTGGGACAAACAATGAATCGGAGAGCCATACAGTGGGCGCATTTCCTTGGAAGCCAGGTATATCACTGAGGTAGGCCGAATACGCACATCACGTGTCGGTAAACCTCCCGACACTTGTTTGGCACGAGTTTGGTGCACGCGCATTCAATCGGGCGTGCCAAACGTATCCCGCTTGAAACCACGCGGGACATTCGGGAGAAGTCGGCGGCTGTTTGAGAGGTTTCTTGGTTGGTTGGTTGTATATTCAGCTTTAACCACTTTTGGTCACATCAATGAGAGAAAGAAGGGAGAGCCATGTCCCCGGAGGTAACATCCTACTATTTGCGAAGAAGGATATGGGAATTTTATCCTGCGACCACTCCACCAGAGCGGGGCTCAAACCACCGATCCACGGGCCGTTAGGCTCTCAGGTGGCCAGGGCACTCAATGCGAGCGCTCCAGCCCACAGAGCTCTGGAGGCGGCCGCGCTGATCGAAGTCGGTCCGTGTCGGTACGTGGAGCAAGAGGAGAAATGAGTTGAAATGGAAGCCCAAGGATCAGGTCCAAATGAGGGAAGCTGTTCCGGACAAGGGTTGATTCTTCTTGCTTCTATTACGTGCTTTCTGTCTCTCCCCCTGGTGAATGGTGGTCCGGATGTGGTGGATCCTGCCCTCGTTATGAATCAGAACACGTGACAGCTCTTTCTTTCCCATGCCATTAACGACCCTGGTGGCAGCTTTACGGCTGCAGGAGATTAAGACTTTATGGCAGTCTGGCCCTCGCAGACCCGTTACCCTCTCCACTGAAGTCAAGGCGGGATGGGTTCTTGCTGACATTACAGCAGCCAACAAAGCCACGTCGGAAACGTAAAGATGGACGTGTTACGTCAGCGCCCCCTAGATAGAGAATGCAACTCAGTGGTCGGGAACAAACTTCAACTTCCACCAGACAAACTCTCGCTAACTGCTCAGAAGTGGTTTACAAAGACGGATTAAATAAAACGGCATTTCAAGCAATCTCCTGTAAAAAGGTGCAATTCCTGGAAACTTATTGGAGAGAATTCCAAATGTCGTCTGACTGACATGGAAACCAAAAGGCGAATGAAGAGCGTGTCTATTTCGCCGCCGACTTGAAAATTGAGTCAAATCAAGGATGACAGGAACGAGAATGAGCCTTTGTTAGGGCTGCACAGTCACTACGGGATCTGATCGAGACCTCACGAGACAGGGATACTGATGCTCTATGTCAATGCCTAGCATCAACGGCCTTCACGTGCTGCCTACCTTCCGGTTGTTTGCCTTCATTCGCTTCACACACAAAATCGGCTAAAGCCGTCCTTGGATGCACAGCTAACCACTAAATCATGCGCGGTTACCTATATTTTTATTTATTTTTATTACAAGAACAATGTTTCTACAAGTGGTTTGGTGTCACGATTTTCATTTTTGATGAAAATATAGTCAAGTTTGTGAAGGTGGTGATTTCGAATTTTGACAAAAACTGTCCTGATTTTGCATAATTGCACTATATTATTACCATTCTGTTATTTTTTGTGGCTACTATTTACATTTTTGAATATCATTAATTCATGCATTGCACTAGGTTTAAGCTTTCCAAAGAGCTATTACTGATGATAATGACTTCATATTAATGACTTAATATTAATATTAAGCTGAGTTGTAGCAAAATTACATATTCGTTGTCAAGTTTTGGTCATTTTGTGAAATGGGGATACACTTGGAAAATGGAGAATATTTTTTTCACGGGACGGTAAAGTATCCTAAAAAAATCACCAGAAGGTGTGTAATTGGGTATACTTTCATTAAATAATCACAAATACAGAGTTCTTTTACCTTGCTATTATGGGTAGTTTACCTTAATGCAAATGAGTGCGAGTCACGCAGCTGTAAGCAAGACACCAGCGTGATGTGTTCTAACAGCACGTGTTCTTTTTGTTGGTCCCCGAACCCGTGAGAACCCGCAAGAACTGTGCGGTTCTAAGGCACGAGTAGCTAAGTAACGAGGGATATGCAATAAAACCTGCACCCACCGCTGCAGTTATTTATGGACCCTAATGGGGATGTGTAACAACTATCCTTTACTTCGCCAAGACGTTTTGCTTTGGAGAGAGGAACAAAATTATAGGACATATCCCTAATTTAATAGGCCTGGCTGTCTCCATTGATGGACCAATTGATGCTAGTTTTCCTGTAAAAAAGGAGTTTTTTTTTAACTAGCTTTATTTGCTGGGTTCCGCGTCCCTTTGACAATGCACCAAATGTCGTTTTTAACGATGAAAGGGTTTGTTTTACAGCGAGCGAACCAATTTGCTAATGGCAAAACCTGGTCACGGCACGATAACACAGATCCACGTTCCGCGCACCGAGGCGTGGGTCGGTGTGGCTCATTCAGACTGAACGTTTTACGTATTTAAGTGGGAAGAGCAAGAAGTACTGTTACATGAAGAATTCGTCACCCACCCTTCGCTCAAACATCCCAGACTCCATGCCCATCCACCCCCCATACAAATAATAACTGCAGCAAAAGGCATGGTCAACATGAATGGTGGCCCAAGCCTAGCTGGTTTGTCTCCCACTCCTCAACGTAACTCGTGCACGTATCACTTTGCCGACTCCTTTACGTACGATTATGCTGTCCACATCAGTGGTTCAAGTCCCATAATATACCGCATATATCATTAACATGTTACACACAACTATAGATCAATGATCTTATGTTTTCACGTATTTCACGGCCATTGATAAATTTATGGAACCGAGGAGGTAAGAACTCACAACAACCTTGTGCAGAAAATATACCTCAAGTCCACATATGCAGCATACGGCCGGGATATAATAATGCGTTGACCAGCACAATGCTTCCCCGCCATGCAGAGCTTGAAGCTTTGATCTTTTTTCTCTGTCACCCATCTAGTTGTCAAGGCAACTCAATTACATGGGCCACTGGGCGACACCGGGCGACATGTTACGCATGTTCCATGTCGCCATTTTTTGTGTCCGTAGGAAAATGAGCGTTAGCTAGTGTCGTAAACAATCATTGCATCAAGAGGCGGCAATTCCCCTCTGGTATAGAACAAGGACCGAACAAAAACCGTAAATTCGCAGCATCTGGTGAGACGATCAAAGACCGCTGGAGGCAGGATAATAACTGACTGGTGACAGCGCGGAAGGCCTTACTTGGGTACGTCTGGCGGGAAGAAACTCCATTGTGAGGAAAAACGCAATGGCTATCATGATTCTGCTTTGCCTGAGGCTCTGCTTCCAATGCGGTGTATGTGTGGGACAACTGGAACTGTGATTGATTGTATGATGTGCAGAAGAACAGTTGACTTTCAGCCATCATCTAGATGGTTAGAGCCATCCGGTAAAGTTTCATTCGTCATGTTGCCGTATGCTAGCTAACTTTATCAGTTATTTACCTCTACAAGAAATTGATGTCTATGGGTGAAGACGTGTTTGGGAATTATTTATAATTGATTCCAGAACAACCACCTATGGTGCTCATTCTAAAAGCCATGTGTGTCTTTGCCCACCTCAGTGCTTAACGGAAACAACATCCATTCCTTCTTCCTGTACCTGCTGTAGGGCGATCTTTTTGACATTTGAACTGGGGTTTAATAAGCCACCACGGGGTGTGTCGACGCACTATATACCTCAGCCGGATCTGTCTTAATTAACGCCGGGGACAGACAGGTCAGCGTCCCGCTGTCGGCGTCAAAAAAGGTTAATCTAAGTCCGAGTGCTTCTAGTGCATTTTGAGACCTATTAGACACATCTCATTGGTTATTCCGATCTTGGAGGGTCATTGTCTCGACCGGAAGCTCCTGGGAACGGGATATCCGCCGCGTGTCCCCCTGGGTAAGGAAAAAGCGGAAATAACCAATTTAGGGGTTTGAGCTTGTCTGAGGCTCTTGTGTGGTCTCCGCAGCTATGAAATGACCATCAAAGCTCAGTTTAGTCTGTGCTACATAAAGGCCAACCGCACGAGCGGGGTATGAAGGGTGGGCAAATGGTGGTGGGTAGAGATTTACATGTTGGACAAGCGATGAAACCATCTGGTCTGCAACTCTTGTCCTTGTCTGCCGAAATGCAAGAGTTATATTCAATTTGAAACTAATCCGTCGGTCGCTCGATATCTTATGCAACAGAGTGTTACCAAAGGGCGTCATGCCTAATGTTATTGTTTTTAGGGTTTTCTTCGTCACTGTGTCTGTATTTCTATGATGTCACTTAGCTCATACGGAGCTAACAATATTTTTTTATAAATGACATGTGTATGAACAGTTAGTCGATGCATTACATTCAGTTATTATATTACACTCCCCGCAAATTCTCCGCAATTATATTTCTAGTAGGATGATGGGAAGCGTAGTGCAGGGCATATGAATACGATGAATCAATCGCTGGATATGTTGCATTTACTTTTTCTTTCAGTCTCACTTTAATTTCCTGTTGGACTGTTTCATGTAATATAGAAGTGGACCTGAACTACACATAGCGTCTATCGAACATCGCTTGCCTCTAACTAGTAGCGTGCAGAGCCCGCCATTAGGGTAACGAATGCCAGAACAAAGAGCGAATAAACAGCAATGCGGAAGCCACCTGCCAAGCTTTGCTATGCCTAAAAGCGTGCACTGCCCGATCGGCGCTGGGACAAACAATGAATCGGAGAGCCATACAGTGGGCGCATTTCCTTGGAAGCCAGGTATATCACTGAGGTAGGCCGAATACGCACATCACGTGTCGGTAAACCTCCCGACACTTGTTTGGCACGAGTTTGGTGCACGCGCATTCAATCGGGCGTGCCAAACGTATCCCGCTTGAAACCACGCGGGACATTCGGGAGAAGTCGGCGGCTGTTTGAGAGGTTTCTTGGTTGGTTGGTTGTATATTCAGCTTTAACCACTTTTGGTCACATCAGTGAGAGAAAGAAGGGAGAGCCATGTCCCCGGAGGTAACATCCTACTATTTGCGAAGAAGGATATGGGAATTTTATCCTGCGACCACTCCACCAGAGCGGGGCTCAAACCACCGATCCACGGGCCGTTAGGCTCTCAGGTGGCCAGGGCACTCAATGCGAGCGCTCCAGCCCACAGAGCTATGGAGGCGGCCGCGCTGATCGAAGTCGGTCCGTGTCGGTACGTGGAGCAAGAGGAGAAGTGAGTTGAAATGGAAGCCCAAGGATCAGGTCCAAATGAGGGAAGCTGTTCCGGACAAGGGTTGGTTCTTCTTGCTTCTATTACGTGCTCTCTGTCTCTCCCCCTGGTGAATGGTGGTCAGGATGTGGTGGATCCTGCCCTCGTTATGAATCAGAACACGTGACAGCTCTTTCTTTCCCATGCCATTAACGACCCTGGTGGCAGCTTTACGGCTGCAGGAGATTAAGACTTTATGGCATTCTGGTCCTCGCAGACCCGTTACCCTCTCCACTGAAGTCAAGGCGGGATGGGTTCTTGCTAACATGACAGCAGCCAACAAAGCCACGTGGGAAACGTAAAGATGGACGTGTTACGTCAGCGCCCCCTAGATGGAGAATGCAACCCAGTGGTCGGGAACAAACTTCAACTTCCACCAGACAAACTCTCGCTAACTGCTCAGAAGTGGTTTACAAAGACGCATTAAATAAAACGGCATTTCAAGCAATCTCCTGTAAAAAGGTGCAATTCCTGGAAACTTATTGGAGAGAATTCCAAATGTCGTCTGATCGCGCACACCCTGGATGAGACGCTATCAGTGACCAGTCTGGTGACGGCATGTACCATCGAGTATACCATCGAGTGAGATAACACCATTTATGAGACTGATGAAGGAAGGGCACCATCTGATGGGAAATATGACGGGAAGAGTGCCAGCCGTGGCGACATGTAAACAATGGAAGGAAACAAAGGTATTTCTACTCTGGATTTTAAAACCGTTGACATCTACATACTGTGGAGGGCATGATGAAAGTGCGGAGGGCACTGGGGGGCACTGTAGAGGGTACTAAGGGAGAATTGTGAAAAGCACTGGGGCACTGTGGAGGACACTGTGGAGGACACTGCGCGGGAAACTGCGAAGGCACTTTGGGGGGGAAGTCTGGAGGGCACTGTGGGGGGAAGGGTGGAGCGCACTGTGGGAGGAAGTGTGGAGAACACTGTGGAGGCACTGTGGGGCGCACTGTGGGGGGAAGGGTGGAGCGCACTGTGGGAGGAAGTGTGGAGCGCACTGTGGGGGGAAGGGTGGAGGGCACTGTGGGGGGAAGTGTGGAGGGCACTGTGGGGGGAAGTGTGGAGGGCACTGTGGGGGGAAGTGTGGAGGGCACTGTGGAGGCACTGTGGGCGGAAGTGTGGAGAACACTGTGGAGGCACTGTGGAGCGCACTGTGGGGGGAAGTCTGGAGGGCACTGTGGGGGGAAGTGTGGAGGGCACTGTGGAGGCACTGTGGGGGAAGTGTGGAGGGCACTGTGGAGGGAAGGGTGGAGCGCACTGTGGGAGGAAGTCTGGAGGGCACTGTGGAGGCACTGTGGAGCGCACTGTGGGAGGAAGTGTGGAGAACACTGTGGAGGCACTGTGGAGCGCACTGTGGGAGGAAGTGTGGAGAACACTGTGGAGGCACTGTGGAGCGCACTGTGGGAGGAAGTGTGGAGAACACTGTGGAGGCACTGTGGAACGCACTGTGGGAGGAAGTGTGGAGAACACTGTGGAGGCACTGTGGGGCGCACTGTGGGGGGAAGGGTGGAGCGCACTGTGGGAGGAAGTGTGGAGCGCACTGTGGGGGGAAGGGTGGAGGGCACTGTGGGGGGAAGTGTGGAGGGCACTGTGGGGGGAAGTGTGGAGGGCACTGTGGGGGGAAGTGTGGAGGGCACTGTGGAGGCACTGTGGGCGGAAGTGTGGAGAACACTGTGGAGGCACTGTGGAGCGCACTGTGGGGGGAAGTCTGGAGGGCACTGGGGGGGGAAGTGTGGAGGGCACTGTGGAGGCACTGTGGGGGAAGTGTGGAGGGCACTGTGGAGGGAAGGGTGGAGCGCACTGTGGGAGGAAGTCTGGAGGGCACTGTGAAGGCACTGTGGAGCGCACTGTGGGAGGAAGTGTGGAGAACACTGTGGAGGCACTGTGGAGCGCACTGTGGGAGGAAGTGTGGAGAACACTGTGGAGGCACTGTGGAGCGCACTGTGGGAGGAAGTGTGGAGAACACTGTGGAGGCACTGTGGAGCGCACTGTGGGAGGAAGTGTGGAGAACACTGTGGAGGCACTGTGGAGCGCACTGTGGGGGGAAGTGTGGAGGGCACTGTGGGGGGAAGTCTGGAGGGCACTGTGGGGGGAAGGGTGGAGCGCACTGTGGGGGGAAGTGTGGAGCGCACTGTGGGGGGAAGGGTGGAGGGCACTGTGGGGGGAAGGGTGGAGCGCACTGTGGGGGGAAGGGTGGAGCGCACTGTGGGGGGAAGGGTGGAGGGCACTGTGGGGGGAAGGGTGGAGGGCACTCTGAAGTACACTGTGGGGGAAGTGTGGAGCGCACTGTGGAGGGAAGTGTGGAGCGCACTGTAGGGGGAAGGGTGGAGGGCACTGTGGGGGGAAGGGTGGAGGGCACTGTGGAGGCACTGTGGGCGGAAGTGTGGAGGGCACTGTGGAGGCACTGTGGGCGGAAGTGTGGATTGCACTGTGTAGGCACTGGGGGGGGAAGTCTGGAGGGCACTCTGAAGTGCACTGTGGGGGGATGTCTGGAGGGCACTCTGAAGTTCACTGTGGGGGCAGTGTGGAGGGCACTCCGAAGTTCACTGTGGGGGAAGTGTGGAGGGCACTGTGGGGACACTGTGGGGGGAAGTGTGGATTGCACTCTGAAGTGCACTGTGGGGGGATGTCTGGAGGGCACTCTGAAGTGCACTGTGAGGGAAGTGTGGAGGGCACTCTGGAGGGCACTGTGGGGGAAGTGTGGAGGGCACTCTCAAGTACACTGTGGGGGGAAGTCTGGAGGGCACTCTGAAGTGCACTGTGGGGGAAGTGTGGAGGGCACTCTGAAGGGCACTGTGGGGGCAGTGTGGAGGGCACTCTGGAGGGCACTGTTTGGGAAGTGTGGAGGGCACTCTGAAGTGCACTGTGGGGGCAGTGTGGAGGGCACTCTGGAGGACACTGTGGGGGAAGTGTGGAGGGCACTCTCAAGTACACTGTGGGGGAAGTCTGGAGGGCACTCTGAAGTGCACTGTGGGGGGATGTCTGGAGGGCACTCTGAAGTGCACTGTGAGGGAAGTGTGGAGGGCACTCTGAAGTTCACTGTGGGGGAAGTGTGGAGGGCACTCTGAAGTGCACTGTGGGGGAAGTGTGGAGGGCACTCTGAAGTGCACTGTGGGGGAAGTGTGGAGGGCACTGTGGGGGGAAGGGTGAAGCGCACTGTGGGAGGAAGTCTGGAGGGCACTGTGGGGGGAAGTGTGGAGGGCACTGTGGGGGAAGTGTGGAGGGAACTGTGGGGGCACTCTGGGGGAAGTGTGGAGCGCACTGTGGGGGGAAGGGTGAAGCGCACTGTGGGAGGAAGTCTGGAGGGCACTGTGGGGGGAAGTGTGGAGGGCACTGTGTAGGCACTGTGGGCGGAAGTGTGGATTGCACTGTGTAGGCACTGTGGGGGGAAGTCTGGAGGGCACTCTGAAGTGCACTGTAGGGGGATGTCTGGAGGGCACTCTGAAGTTCACTGTGGGGGCAGTGTGGAGGGCACTCCGAAGCTCACTGTGGGGGAAGTGTGGAGGGCACTGTGGGGACACTGTGGGGGGAAGTGTGGATTGCACTCTGAAGTGCACTGTGGGGGGATGTCTGGAGGGCACTCTGAAGTGCACTGTGAGGGAAGTGTGGAGGGCACTCTGGAGGGCACTGTGGGGGAAGTGTGGAGGGCACTCTCAAGTACACTGTGGGGGGAAGTCTGGAGGGCACTCTGAAGTGCACTGTGGGGGAAGTGTGGAGGGCACTCTGAAGTGCACTGTGGGGGAAGTGTGGAGGGCACTCTGAAGGGCACTGTGGGGGAAGTGTGGAGGGCACTGTGGGGGGGAAGTGTGGAGGGCACTCTGAAGTGCACTGTAGGGGAAGTGTGGAGGGCACTCCGAAGTGCACTGTGGGGGAAGTGTGGAGGGCACTCTGGAGTTCACTGTGGGGGGAGTGTGGAGGGCACTCTGAAGTACACTGTGGGGGAAGTGTGGAGGGCACTGTGGGGGGGAAGTGTGGAGGGCACTGTGGGGGGGAAGTGTGGAGGGCACTCTGGAGGGCACTGTGGGGGAAGTGTGGAGGGCACTCTCAAGTACACTGTGGGGGGAAGTCTGGAGGGCACTCTGGAGGGCACTGTGGGGGAAGTGTGGAGGGCACTCTGGAGGGCACTGTGAGGGAAGTGTGGAGGGCACTCTCAAGTTCACTGTGGGGGGAAGTGTGGAGGGCACTCTGAAGTGCACTGTGGGGGAAGTGTGGCGGGTACTCTGGAGGGCACTGTGGGGAAGTGTGGAGGGCACTCTGAAGTACACTGTGGGGGAAGTGTGGAGGGCACTGTGGGGGGGAAGTGTGGAGGGCACTGTGGGGGGGAAGTGTGGAGGGCACTGTGGGGTGGAAGTGTGGAGGGCACTCTGGAGGGCACTGTGGGGGAAGTGTGGAGGGCACTCTGAAGTGCACTGTGGGGGAAGTGTGGAGGGCACCCTGAAGTTTACTGTGGGGGAAGTGTGGAGGGCACTCTGAAGTGCACTGTGGGGGAAGTGTGGAGGGCACTCTGAAGTACACTGTGGGGGAAGTCTGGAGGGCACACTGAAGTGCACTGTGGGGGGATGTCTGGAGGGCACTCTGAAGTGCACTGTGAGGGAAGTGTAGAGGGCACTCTGAAGTTCACTGTGGGGGAAGTGTGGAGGGCACTCTGAAGTGCACTGTGGGGGAAGTGTGGAGGGCACTCTGAAGGGCACTGTGGGGGAAGTGTGGAGGGCACTCTGAAGTACACTGTGGGGGGAAGTCTGGAGGGCACTCTGAAGTGCACTGTGGGGGGATGTCTGGAGGGCACTCTGAAGGGCACTGTGGGGGCAGTGTGGAGGGCACTCTGAAGTGCACTGTGGGGGAAGTGTGGAGGGCACTCTGAAGTGCACTGTGGGGGAAGTGTGGAGGGCACTGTGTAGGCACTGTGGGGGAAGTGTGGAGGGCACTGTGGGGGGGAAGTGTGGAGGGCACTGTGTAGGCACTATGGGGGAAGTGTGGAGGGCACTCTGAAGGGCACTGTGGGGGAAGTGTGGAGGGCACTCTGAAGTACACTGTGGGGGAAGTGTGGAGGGCACTGTGGGGGGAAGTGTGGAGGGCACTGTGGAGGCACTGTGGGCGGAAGTGTGGCGGGCACTCTGAAGTACACTGTGGGGGAAGTGTGGAGGGCACTGTGGGGGGGAAGTGTGGAGGGCACTGTGGGGGGGAAGTGTGGAGGGCACTGTGGGGTGGAAGTGTGGAGGGCACTCTGAAGTGCACTGTGGGGGAAGTGTGGAGGGCACTCTGGAGGGCACTGTGGGGGAAGTGTGGAGGGCACTGTGGGGGGAAGTGTGGAGGGCACTGTGGAGGCACTGTGGGCGGAAGTGTGGATTGCACTGTGTAGGCACTGTGGGGGGAAGTCTGGAGGGCACTCTGAAGTGCACTGTGGGGGGATGTCTGGAGGGCACTCTGAAGTTCACTGTGGGGGAAGTGTGGAGGGCACTCCGAAGTTCACTGTGGGGGCAGTGTGGAGGGCACTCTGGAGGGCACTGTGGGGGAAGTGTGGAGGGCACTCTCAAGTACACTGTGGGGGGAAGTCTGGAGGGCACTCTGAAGTGCACTGTGGGGGGATGTCTGGAGGGCACTCTGAAGTGCACTGTGAGGGAAGTGTGGAGGGCACTCTAAAGTTCACTGTGGGGGAAGTGTGGAGGGCACTCTGAAGTGCACTGTGGGGGAAGTGTGGAGGGCACTCTGAAGTGCACTGTGGGGTAAGTGTGGAGGGCACTCTGAAGGGCACTGTGGGGGAAGTGTGGAGGGCACTCTGAAGTACACTGTGGGGGAAGTGTGGAGGGCACTGTGGGGGGGGGGAAGTGTGGAAGGCACTCTGAAGGGCACTGTGGGGAAGTGTGGAGGGCACTCTGAAGTTCACTGTGGGGGAAGTGTGGAGGGCACTCTGACGTTCACTGTGGGGGAAGTGTGGAGTCCACTCTGAAGTGCACTGTGGGGGAAGTGTGGAGGGCACTCTGAAGTTTACTGTGGGGGAAGTGTGGAGGGCACTCTGAAGTTCACTGTGGGGGAAGTGTGGAGGGCACTGTGTAGGCACTGTGGGGGGGAAGTGTGGAGGGCACTCTGAAGGGCACTGTGGGGGAAGTGTGGAGGGCACTCTGAAGTTTACTGTGGGGGAAGTGTGGAGGGCACTGTGGGGGGGAAGTGTGGAGGGCACTGTGGGGGGGAAGTGTGGAGGGCACTGTGGGGGGGAAGTGTGGAGGGCACTGTGGGGGAAGTGTGGAGGGCACTCTGAAGTGCACTGTGGGGGAAGTGTGGAGGGCACTCTGGAGGGCACTGTGGGGGAAGTGTGGAGGGCACTCTGAAGTGCACTGTAGGGGAAGTGTGGCGGGCACTCTGGAGGGCACTGTGGGGAAGTGTGGAGGGCACTCTGGAGGGCACTGTGGGGGAAGTGTGGAGGGCACTCTGAAGTTCACTGTGGGGGGAGTGTGGAGGGCACTCTGAAGTGCACTGTGGGGGAAGTGTGGCGGGCACTGTGGGGGAAGTGTGGAGGGCACTCTGGAGGGCACTGTGGGGGAAGTGTGGAGGGCACTCTGAAGTTCACTGTGGGGGAAGTGTGGAGGGCACTGTGTAGGCACTGTCGGGGAAGTGTGGAGGGCACTCTGAAGTTCACTGTGGGGGAAGTGTGGGGGGCACTGTGTAGGCACTGTGGGGGAAGTGTGGAGGGCACTCTGGAGGGCACTGTAAGGGAAGTGTGGAGGGCACTCTGAAGTGCATTGTGGGGGAAGTGTGGAGGGCACTCTGAAGTTCACTGTGGGGGAAGTGTGGAGGGCACTGTGGGGGAAGTGTGGAGGGCACTCTGGAGGGCACTGTGGGGGAAGTGTGGAGGGCACTGTGGGGGAAGTGTGGAGGGCACTCTGGAGGGCACTGTGGGGGAAGTGTGGAGGGCACTCTGAAGTTCACTGTGGGGGAAGTGTGGAGGGCACTGTGTAGGCACTGTCGGGGAAGTGTGGAGGCACTCTGAAGTTCACTGTGGGGGAAGTGTGGAGGGCACTCTGAAGTTTACTGTGGGGGAAGTGTGGAGGGCACTGTGTAGGCACTGTGGGGGAAGTGTGGAGGGCACTCTGAAGTTTACTGTGGGGGAAGTGTGGAGGGCACTCTGAAGTTTACTGTGGGGGAAGTGTGGAGGGCACTCTGAAGTTCACTGTGGGGGAAGTGTGGAGGGCACTGTGTAGGCACTGTGGGGGAAGTGTGGAGGGCACTCTGAAGTTCACTGTGGGGGGATGTCTGGAGGGCACTCTGAAGTTTACTGTGGGGGAAGTGTGGAGGGCACTCTGAAGTTCACTGTGGGGGGATGTCTGGGGGGCACTCTGAAGTGCACTGTGAGGTAAGTGTGGAGGGCACTCTGAAGTTCACTGTGGGGGAAGTGTGGAGGGCACTCTGAAGTGCACTGTGGGGGAAGTGTGGGGGACATTGTGGGGGGCACTGTGGGGGAAGTGTGGAGGGCACTCTGGAGGGCACTGTAAGGGAAGTGTGGAGGGCACTCTGAAGTGCATTGTGGGGGAAGTGTGGAGGGCACTCTGAAGTTTACTGTGGGGGGATGTCTGGAAGGCACTCTGAAGTGCACTATGGGGGAAGTGTGGAGGGCACTCTGAAGTGCACTGTGGGGGAAGTGTGGAGGGCACTCTGAAGTGCACTGTGGGGGAAGTGTGGAGGGCACTCTGAAGGGCACTGTGGGGGAAGTGTGGAGGGCACTCTGAAGTGCATTGTGGGGGAAGTGTGGAGGGCACTCTGAAGTTTACTGTGGGGGGATGTCTGGAGGGCACTCTGAAGTGCACTGTGGGGGAAGTGTGGAGGGCACTCTGAAGTGCACTGTGGGGGAAGTGTGGAGGGAACTCTGGAGGGCACTGTTGGGGAAGTGTGAAGGGCACTCTGAAGTTCACTGTGGGGAAGTGTGGAGGGCACTCTGAAGTGCACTGTGGGGGAAGTGTGGGGGCAATGTGGGGGGGAAGTGTAGAGGGCACTGTGGGAGAAGTCTGGAGGGCACTCTGGAGGGCACTGTGGGGGAAGTCTGAAGGGCACTCTGGAGGGCACTGTGGGGGCGAGTGTGGGGGGCACTGTGGGGGGAAAGTGTGGAGGGCACTGTGGGGGAAGTGTGGAGGACACTGTCGGCCATGTCATTATTTGAAAACTTTCCGACACCTCAATATTTTAACAAGTATAGTTGGACACAAGGGCAAACTTATCCTTCCACTTTTTTTTTTCTTCTTTTTATTTCCTTGATGCGTTACAGACATGAGCAGAGATTGTGGTAATACATTAACACATACATGGCAATTAGGATATAAGAAATAAAAGTTTCTCCCATCGAGACATGAAGACTTTTAACTGATATACACAGGATATACCGCTCGTTTGTTATATGATATTTTAGCTTGGATATATAAGAAATTAGCCTGATGGGCTCAGATTTACACTTACATACGTGAATATAATATTTGGCTAAAAGGAACGCACTATTTATAGAATAGACCGGTTTATCGTAGGATCCTAAAATGATTGTCTTAGTAGAAGCAGCTACAGTATCAAATGTGGCTAGGTGCCACCACTCTGTGAGGGCATTCCAGAATCTACGTACTGCGATACAGTCGCTGAATCTGTGAATGAGTGTATCTACCTCTGAGTATGAATCACACAAACCACACTCCGCCAGCCCAATTGTGTTCAGATATTTGTTGTGGGGAGCAAACCTCCAAAGGATTGAATATTAAATGGATTGTAGTTTGGTTTCAAAGGTACATTTAAAAGGCAGGGAACATATTTTGCCCCAATCTGATTCGTGGAACGAAAATACATCAAGCCACTTGTTTATCTGTACACAACTTGATGGGCGAGAAGAAAGTATATCGTAAAGAGATTTACACGAAAGAGATAACAGATCCAAATGGTGCAAGGACTGGAGACAATTTCTATTTTGCAGGCGTGTTCTCCAGCCACGAGGAATTGCTTGTCTAATACTATAATACTCCAGAAAGTGTAAATTTACCCCATATTTCTCTACCAGTTCAACCTCAGACAAAAAACAATTGTCATTTCCAACTAGGTCATTAATTTTAACAATGCCACATTTATACCACTTGCCGTAGAGGACCGACTCGTTGCCAATCTGTATGAACGGGTTAAACCACAGTACTTCTTGTCGAATGTCCGGAATACTCTCTGGCACAAAGTGAGCTTTAAGCTTCGCCCATGCTGATAGAATATCTTTGTAAAATAAAGGTACAGATTCTAAATACATATCGGGTATGCAGCATTTAGTATTGAACAGGTCTTGTATACCCATCTGGGGGAAGTATGCTTGAAGGCATTTCGTTCCAAACCTTAGCGTCCCCGTTATACAATTTCTTGACATAACCCAGTTGGAGAGATGCTAACTTTACTTCCAGGATGGGCATTTTCATGCCTCCTTTATTAATTGGTTGCGATAATATATCAAGCTTGACCTTTGGCCTTGCATTTTTCCACACAAACGAATTAACCAGACTTTGAATGTTTTTTATAATGGTAGGAGGGACATGCATATTTGACAATACATACACGAGCTTAGGAATGGCAAGCGTTTTAACAATCAAGATCCATCCAATAAGTGTGAGATTCCGCATTTTCCACATATTCAAGCATTTCTCTAGTTTGTCCACTTGTGTTCCTAAATTTAGATGAGCCATTTCAACTTCATCTGGGCTAAGCTTGATACCCAACGTGCTGAAGTTGTTCGCTGATGACCATCTAACTGGAAGATCTCCAGGCGGTTTGCCAGAATTGGCCCCTATTCAAATAGCTTCAGTCTTACCTAGGTTACAGCGTAGACCAGATAACTGTGCATAATGGTTTAGGAGGGTGAATAGTCTTTTCGCTGAGTCCACATCCGCTAGAAAGCAGGTAGTGTCGTCTGCGAGTTGTGCGAGTTTCGAGGTTATGGAACCACAGTTTATACCCTTAATTTGTTTGTCCCTCCGTATGGCAATAGCTAATAACTCTACAGTTAAGATGAATAAAAAGGGCGCGAGAGGGCAACCTTGTCTAACACTTCTCTCGAGTGTGAACCAGTCTGAAATAAATCCGTTATTCAATACACTACTAATGCTATCTCCATAAAGAGTTCTTACATACTTGCGGAAATTACCACCAAAGTTGAAAGAACATAAAGCTTCGTCTATATAAGGCCATTCTATGGAGTCAAATTCGCATTAAGCTCGTGATATTCATTATGTCAGTTATCTGCCTGATGTTTTCCCCAATATATCTCCCTTTGATATAACCAGTTTGATCGGGACTCACGAGAGAGGGGGGGTGGGTCGAAAGTCTCATGGCTATGGCTTTAGCCCCGATCTTGTAATCTGAGTCGAGCAGAGAATTTGGTCTCCATTTTTTTAATAACGTCCGATCTTTGCCTTTCTTTGGTAAGAGGGAGATGAGCCCACGCTTTTGTTCCGTGGTGAGTCTCCCGTTATCAAACGCGTAATTTAGACTATCCGTTACGACTGCTGATTTGTACCGCCAAAAAAACTTGTAGAACTCGTATGTTAGACCGTCCGTCCCAGGGCCTTTGTTAGGTTTGCAATCCTGCAACGCTGTGCCGCATTCAGCGCTGGTGAGTCGTCCCTCCAGAGCTAACTGGTTTTCTGGGTTTAGTTTGGGAATATCAGGGTTTTCTAAAAATAAAGATTTGAGCGGCTCATATTTGGCTTGCGACAAATTTACCCGTCGAGAGGTGTACCACGCCTGGAAGAAGGAAAATTCCTCTTTTAGTATTCCAACTGGGTTGGTTATGGCTTCCCGCTCTCAAGCTTAAGTTTGGTCAGACACTTATTCCTATAATTTCTCCGACATAGGCCCAGGAAATATTTGGAAGATTTTTCGCCATGTTCCGCCCAGTTGGCTTTTGACATGACAAGGGCTCCTTTCGTTCGCTTTTTAGCTATTTCTTCTAGCTCAGCTTTTAAAGAACACAGATGCTCAACATCTGTAGCGGAGTTGTCGGCATCTGAGCTGGACTCAAGTACGTTTACCTCGCGCAGCAACTCTGTCTCGCGATTTCTGAGCCTTTTAGCTCGAAAGCTAATGTGTGACTTCTAATCTCACATTTAATCATGTCCCATTTTAAACCTTTATCTTCAACATCGGCGTATTTCGTCGTAGCAACCATTAAGAGTTCTTTCATTTCTGAGACATATGTTTTCTGTCCTAACAGGCTAGAATTAAACTTTCAGAATCCCGGTCCCTTTTTTTGCGGCAGACCGCCCTGTAAACGGAAATTGATTAACCTATGGTCAGACAAAATAGCGATTTAAATACGAGTGCCTTTCACAAAAGGCGACAGAAAGTCGGAGACGAGAAAAAAGTCTAGCCTACTTTTGATAGCTCCTTTTGGAGAGCACCAAGTATATTGCCTGACACCGGTGTGCGGATTTCTCCAGATATCTGACAACTCGTACTCATATAAGATTCAAGTAGATTTTCCCGATATCGAGAATGGCTTTCCTCAACTCCACCTTTCTTGTCCGGCTTTGGATTTAAAGTTACATTGAAATCGCCTCCTATTATAAGTGACATACCCAGAAACTTACGCAACTGACCGCTGAATATTGTTTGGAGATATTGTTTTTTGTGGGGGCGTAAATATTAGCCAGAACATATTCATTCTCATCCATATTATAGTGCAGTATAAGATAACGTCCGTCTTTATCGCGCATATGATCAATTAACGTGCAATCCAGAGAGTTAGGAATCAGGATACAGACACCTCTGCTTCAGTGGTATAGTGACAAATCTCTATATCTCCTCCCCATTCTTGCCTCCATGCATTTTTGGCACTCTCTGTGCTATGTGTTTCTTGCAAGAAGATTTTAAGCATACAACATTCAGGTGACCTTGCATCTCACAGAGCACAGCCAAGTAACATAAAACAAGCATGAGATAACACCCGATCTGAGCTGAGCTGAGCAGACATCCGCAGCGCCAGCGTGACCACTAGCTCACTTTGCTCGATTTTACAACTCGCGCGGTGCAGACCATGTACATAATCGGCAGTGGAAAAAAACAGGTGACAAATATGACCGCGTCTACAATGCTTGAACTGTGGCCTATACACCGAACGGCCTTGTTGGGCCTTTTATTACATGCACCCTACATTGGGACGTTAGTGCACCGCCGCACCACCCCTTTAATCTGGTGTGAGCTTCATCGAGCCATGCGAGGGGAAGCTAAGAGATCGAGTAGAAACCGACAGAATGTGAGCAGCTTTCGTACACCATACATAGACGAGCACATTGGTGAAACAAAAGTAACGTATTATGCAAATACAGACCGTAATACCACAGTAGGCGACCCGGGGACAGTCTCAAGAAGCAAAAATGGTTGAACAATGCAATAGGTGATACTCGTGACGATTAATTACGAACCAACCTGCAAATGTGCCTGTGGGCCGTGATCTACGCTCGGATTCACATATTTACACCATGATTCCGGCAGTGTATCCAGTGCGTCCGTCCCGTAAGATTTCCCATTTACTAGAAGTTTGTTCCCTATCACCGAGGCACGCTTGCCGTCGGCCCTTTCAGCCTTCATGATGGAGAGCAGCTTGCGTCGCTGGTCCTGGATCAGCTTTGGGTGGTCCTCATCGATGAATAGCTTGGATCCGCGTAGATTTTTCTTGCTTGTCCAGACGCGCTGACGATCCTCAGAGAAAGCGAGGCGCCCAATTATCGCAATTATCGCAATTGGGCGTGGGTCCCCGCCTATGACAGCGTTGTATCCTCATGTCAGCCGCTCCTTCGATGCATAGTTTTGTTGCGATGAGGTCTTTAATGACTTTTGTGCAATCCTCCTTGCCCCATGCGGCTTCCGGGATTCCATGGAACACCAGGTTTTCGCGCCTGGTGTATATCTCCATCGCAGTGATATGCTTTTCGAGATCCTTATTTCTGGCCACGAGAATGTCTAACTTCGCTGAGCTATCCTTGTTTTCTATTACTATCAGGCGTTCTCGTAACAACGCGTTTTCCTTTTCAAGCGAGTCAAGTCTTTGGCTGCTATGTTCTCCCAGCTCTCTCAGCGCTCCCAACTCTTTCTTCACATCGGCAATACTTTCCCTTATGCCAGGCAGACAGGACACCAATTGCAGTATGTTGTCCAGAGACTTCTTGGTATCATCAGACGTGTTTGGCATCTCTTGGTTCACTGTAGGCGATAATTCAGGGGTATCAGATGGTGCTTCCTCTTCAGACTCCAACCAAGAAGCCAAAAGCTTCTGTTTCTTGTCCCTGTTCTGCTCTGGGGTTTTTCCGCTGCTGTTTCGACGCCGCTTACTCAGCCCCATAGTTCATTATGAGACGGTCCCTGAAGTTATGGACGGGATCCTGGCGCCATTTTGGAATCAGAGCACGTGACAACCAGTCCCTTGCTTCTCCATCAGCGCCCCTAGCGACAGCTTTATGGCTGCCTGAGATGACGGTGGGTTGTCGGTGGTCAGCCACAGCGCCTTTCGTTTGGGGCTGCGTGCGGCAGGCATTGCCACCATTACCGGCGGGTTGGAGGCCACAAAACGGGGCGGGGACCCAGCAGGACCGTAAACCTCGCCACAGGGCACCAGGCAACGTGGCTTCTTACGTAAAACTGCGGACTGAAGACAAAGCCACGTGCGGGGCGTAAATAATTGTTGCGTCAGCGCCATCTAGACGGAGAATGCTACTTTCCAGGTAAAGTGCACTTCCGGTGGTACCAGCCCCATGTCTCCTCGGATATTCCGCCGTTGGCGATTAAAGCCAGTAAAAGGATTACTGTGGTCTTCAAAGTGCGTAAATATTTACTTTCTGCAGCTAAAAATCGCGTTCAGTGCGTTGAGGCATTCCACCTTTATTCAACTCATGAGAACTGCAGCACTGCAGTCCCACCCACCAGATATAACCCTGGTACCCTTGGGCTACATAATGGAAACCAAGGCCTTACTGTGAGTGACACATGAGAACTGCAGCACTGCAGTCCCACCCACCAGATATAACCCTGGTACCCTTGGGCTACATAATGGAAACCAAGGCCTTACTGTGAGTGACACATGAGAACTGCAGCACTGCAGTCCCACCCACCAGATATAACCCTGGTACCCTTGGGCTACATAATGGAAACCAAGGCCTTACTGTGAGTGACACATGAGAACTGCAGCACTGCAGTCCCACCCACCAGATATAACCCTGGTACCCTTGGGGTACATAATGGAAACCAAGGCCTTACTGTGAGTGACACATGAGAACTGCAGCACTGCAGTCCCACCCACCAGATATAACCCTGGTACCCTTGGGCTACATAATGGAAACCAAGGCCTTACTGTGAGTGACACATGAGAACTGCAGCACTGCAGTCCCACCCACCAGATATAACCCTGGTACCCTTGGGGTACATAATGGAAACCAAGGCCTTACTGTGAGTGACAACTACCCCTCTGCGGGCAACAACAAGCCCTTTATGGGTGACAACGACCCCTCTGTGGGTGACAACGACCCCTGTGTGGAGGACAACGACCCCGCTGTGGGTGACAATGACCCCTCTTCGGGTGACAACGATCCCTCTGTGGGTGACAACAAGTCCTTTGTGGGTGACAACGATCCTCTGTGGGTGACAACGACCCCTCTGCGAGTGACAACGATCCTCTGTGGGTCACAACAACCGCTCTGTGGGTGACAACAACCCCTCTGTGGGTGACAACGATCTTCTATGGGTGACAACGACGCTTCCGCGGGTGACAACGACCCTTGTATGGGTGACAACGACCCCTCTGTGGGTGACAGCCTAGTCTGTATATGTTACAACGACCCCTGTATAGGTGACAACGACCCCTCGGTAGGCGTCAATAACCCACTGTGGGTGACAACGAGCCCCCTGTGAATGACAACGATCCCTCTGTGAGTGACAACGACCCCTCGGTAGGTGACAATGACCCCTCTGTAGACGACAGCAACACTGAGGGTGACACGGATCCTTTATGAGTGACAGTAAACCCACATGTTCACACCCTTTCAAGTGTCTTGAGCCGCCTTCACTCTGCAAACAGACAATTCACTTTCTTTAAATGCAATATTTAAAAATTAAATAGAGCTGAACAGATAAGGGACAATCTCTGGTCAAAGGTCATACTTTTGGGGGGTTTTCCTTAGTACCATATGACGGGGACTGATATCGTCACGACAGCGCGAACTTCAACAAGAATTCAGAAAATGTGCGCAGTGGACCGGGGTTGGAGATAGTGCACGCCGAGAACTACATGTCCCTCTTAATATGGCAAATGTCTGCCGAGACGTACCGTCGTATAATGTATTTACCAGATCTGCAGGGAGGACTAAAAAAAAATAACGGTTGATTCGACGACTCAGACGCATGCGCCGCCTGGTGGTGGGGGGCGACCAAAAACTTTGGCAGTAATGACGTCATCCTGTGCGCCGGAAACGGATGCGAGCCCCAGAGATAACAATGACGAGGTAGAAATAAGGAAGATGTGTAAAAACAGCCAATTCTGGGGCGAGGGAGAACAGCGCTGGGGCTGGGGACGGATCACGTGACTCCCAATGTCCCCTGGAGCCCAGTGCCTTTCACCCAGTCCAGGTAAACAAGGGAACACCTACCTTATTAACTGACTGGGCGGGGCCACTTTTTCTGCGATAGCGTTTTATTTTAAGATCATTTGTATCTCACTTTTTGTCAAATTCGCTCGAGAAGAATAAATATTATAACGACAACACTAATTTGTGAGTAAAACTCATCGTTTTATTCCCTATTCGAGTGCTGGGCATTACAAAATCCCTCCCCGGCTCAACGTTGATTAATGAGATCTTCCGATAGCTATTAATTACGCTAATAGGTGAATGAAAACGTCCATCTTACCCTAAAACATTACGCACGAATGACAGAGGACCGACTACAGGGAGGGGATAAATTGTTTGTGCATAAGGTAGGGCCGGGTTTTGTTCGTTATGCCCTTAATTGGTATGAAGCGACCGACGCAATTAGCCTCTTATTGGTCCGGAAAAATAGTTAGATCAAATTAAGCGTAGACATCATAGGGTTGCCCTCATAAAACTTCGCTGTGGTAACCACAGATTAGCCATTGAGAAACAGAGAGGCCAATTCGAACGATGCCAGAGAATATGTAAATACTGGAACAAAAAAAATTGTAGCTATGGAAGATGAATATCGTTTCCTTATCATTTGCGAAAATTATGCAGAAATCCTTTTATGTATCTACCATGAATATATCAGTCACAGAATCTTGCAATATTTAATTTATTAAAGAGTTCACAAAATCCTGAAGTAACATGTGTGTTTGGTGTGATCAAGGCAAAGGAGTCTGAGACACTCAGGGTGTAATAGATACTCTAGAAGGGTCTGAAAGACACTCAATAGTCTGAAAAACACTCATTTCAAGGGTCTGAAAGACACTCAAGGGTCTAAGTCACCGCAGAGACTAACTAGTCTGAAAAAAGGTTAATTTGTATGCTTGAAAAATGGAGTCATGAATCTAGTTCCTAAGGTTAATTAAACCACGCGGTAAGGCACCTGGGTCTCAGCATCGATTTACATTCAACCTGGAATTTGATCATGTTAATATTACTCCCTCCAAAGACATGGTGTCACGATTTGTTACATGTACAATTTACATGCTCCCATTATGCTTGCAGAGCTTGTATACGTAATAAGTTTATCCTTTTACGTATGCATTGTTCACCTGTTTGAGTCTGCTGGGCTTCATACCCGCAAGCAGCTGCCTCCATTTGGACGAGAAATGCTTCAGATTCGGGTACCACTCACGGTTGATTTAATGGTCTCAATGATGTTGAAATTGTACCTATTGGACACATGTAGAAGTCAATTGTAATTTATGGACAAATGATTTGAACATAAGTTATTTGGACATATGTACAATTCAATGTTACATATGTTAAATGAAATGGACTTATGTGTAATTAAATTATACATGTATCCAAATGAATGGCACATATGTTCAAATATGTAAAATTATATTTGAACAAATGTAAAATTAATTTGAACAAATGTAAAATGTATTTGAACATATGTAAAATTTATTTCAACATATGTAAAATTAATTTGAACATATGTAAAATTAATGTTAACACTATGCAAACTTAATTTGAACATATGTAGTTTTAATTTGAACATATGTCGCATTAATTTGATCATATGTAACATTAATTTTTACATTTTTATTAAGACATGTGCAAATATTTGAACATGTGTGCAACTACTCCACATCGGCTTGCCATAACAAACACCCGCTGTCACCGTAATTTCAAACTTTCGCGGAACGAGGGATAGCTGTTGTTTACCTCGTAAGCGGAATAAATGCTTGTGTCGTGGTGTCTAGATGAGTTAAAGATGTAGATTTTTGGCTGAAAAGCAAGATAAATTATCTGGGAAGCCGATTACGGCATTGAGCGGACGAGGCAAAGCCGGTAAGAGGGGGATTTGGGGTCTTGAAGCGAGGGTGGGTAGGCGCTCCGCGGGCTGAGTTGGACACCTTGTTTATTAGTAGGCGGTGCGGACCCCCCCCCCCCCCTCTGTGTCAGTCAATTTACTGTGCCTGTGCTTGTTACTGTATACTTGTTACGGTTTTCTTGTTACTGTTCACTTATTACTGTGTACTTGTTACTGTATGCGTGTTACTGTATACTTGTTACTGTACACTTCTTACTGCATGTTTCTTACTGTATATTTGCTAATGTATACTTGTTACTGTGTACTTGTTACTGTACACTTGTAACTGTTTACTTGTTGCTGCATACATGTCACTGTATACTTGTTACTGTATACTTGTTACTTTGTACTTGATACTGTATATTTGTTACTGTTACTGTATACTTGTTACCGTTACTGTATATTTGTTACTGTTACCGTATATTTGTTACTGTATACGTCTTACTGTATACTTGCTACTGTATACTTGTTACTGTATATTTGCTACTGTATATTTGTTACTGTATATTTGCTACTGTATACTTGTTACTGCATACTTGTTACTGTATACTTGTTACTGTATACTTGTTACTGTGTACTTATTACTGTATACTTGTTACTGTATACTTGCTACTGTATACTTGTTACTGTATACTTGTTACTGTATACTTGTTACTGTATACTTGTTACTGTATACTTGCTACTGTATACTTGTTACTGTATACTTGTTACTGTATACTTGTTACTGTATACTTGTTACTGTGTACTTATTACTGTATACTTGTTACTGTATACTTGCTACTGTATACTTGTTACTGTATACTTGTTACTGTATACTTGTTACTGTATACTTGTTACTGTATACTTGTTACTGTATACTGGTTACTGCATACTTGTTACTGTATACTTGTTTTTGTATGATTAACATATCTTATGTGATTTATTGTTAAAACTCTCAAGTGTAAAATAAAATAAAAAATATAATAAAAACCTCGATGGGCTCAATTAAGGTCGGGCACCTTTCCTTAAGGATTTAGGCACATCAAAGACTCGAATATCGGTAGATTAATCAAAATCTCACCCGAGAAACGTGTGTGCCATATGTGCAAAACGGGTGAATTCAAAGACGAAGGTACATCCCTCTACAGTAACAGGTGTCCTGGCGCTACCTTCCCCTCCTACATACCTATCTTATCCACCATATGACCAGAATAAAACGCATCTACAATCGGTAAAATTGTGAATATCGTACCATGCATGGAAAAGTCTGCCAAACTCGAGACCCACCCGGCTCGATCGGAAGGCGAATAGGGAGAGGTCCCTGCTTTACAATTTCGTAGAAACTTCAATATACAAGATATTTTATATATATTGTTGTATTTCGTATATTAAGTAACGCTTTATCACCGACACCAAAAATATGTAACATTGTTATCACTGTTATTCCCGGCTGACTACACAGAACCTTTATTCCCTAACACTTATTCATTACTAAGGAAGTAATTATCTTAATTGCGTAAGAAGCCACGTTGCCTACGGCCCTGTGGTGAGGTATGCGGTCCTACTGGGTCCCCGCCCCGTCCTGTGGCCTCCAACCCGCCGGTAATGGTGGCAATGGCTGCGGCACGCAGCGCCAAACGGAAGGCGCTGTGGCTGATAATAAAGGACCGTCATAAAGTCGTCATCTCAGGCAGCCATAAGGGTTTTATTCGTATGATATCGAATCGATCCCCAGTTGTTGCCTGTGATATTCAATCTATTCCCAGCTGTTCAGATGTCTGTAACCTCCCCCCCCCCCACCCCCCTCCCCCACAGTACTAAGTTTGTTTAGTTCGTTTGCACCTTACATTCGACCCTTCGCTTCCATTCTGGCTCAATCCCAGCTGAGGTCTGGCTCAATCCCAGCTGAGGTCTGGCTCAATTTCAGACAAGACGAATAAAGCCAAGTCAGCTGAGATTTATCACGTGACGTTTTTAATAACCATTGCCAAACCCTGTCATTTCCTTGCCATTCCAAGCAGAGTTACACGCAATGGCAAGTCACCGCATTAACCTAACTACATTAGAGAGTCTCACGAACTACCTCAGAGGTAACCATATCAGTGTTCAGCGACCGCCTGGCTGGTGGCACCATGTGGGGATGGCGTCATGCTAGCCAACACAGGAAAACATCCCACCGCCCCTTATGTAGTCAGGATACCATCAGAAACTGACCTAATTTAATTTTCTTAAAGGTTCAAAGCAATTGTTTTTATGCGAATCATGCATTCCTCCATTGGGATGCATTTGACGAGTTGACCACCGTCCACTGATGTCACAAGACGAGTTGACCACCGTCCACTGACATCACAAGGCGAGTTGGCCACCGTCCTCTGACGTCACAAGGCGAGATGGCCACCGTCCTCTGACGTCACAAGGCGAGTTGAACACCGTCCTCTGACGTCACAAGGCGAGTCGAACACCGTCCTCGGACATCACAAGGCGAGTTAAACACCGTCCTCTGACGTCACAAGGCGAGTTGAACACCGTCCTCTGACGTCACAAGGCGATTTAACCACCGTCTTCTGACGTCACAAGGCGAGTTGACCACCGTCCACTGACGTCACAAAACTAGTTGACCAAGATCCACTGACGTCACAAGGCGAGTTGATCACCGTCCACTGACGTCACAAAACGAGTTGACCATCGTCCACTGACGTCACAAAACGAGTTGACCACCATCCTCTGACGTCACAAGGCCAGTTGACCACCGTCCACTGACGTCACAAGGAGAGTTGACCCCCGTCCACTGACGTCACAAGACGAGTTGACCATCGTCCACTGACGTCACAAAACGAGTTGATCACCGTCCTCTGACGTCACAAGGCCAGTTGACCACCGTCCACTGACGTCACAAGACGAGTTGACCACTATCCACTGACGTCACAAGACGAGTTGACCATCGTCCACTGACGTCACAAGGCCAGTTGATCACCCTCCTCTCTAGCATGAATACGTTACCCTTGTATGTTAAATATGGGATTGAGCACGTTAAATGTAGCATTGGGTATGCTACCTGTAGCATTGAGTGTGTTAAATATAGCATTGGGTATGCTACCTGTAGCATTGAGTGTGTTAAATGTAGCATTGGGTATGCTACCTGTAGCATTGAGTGTGTTAAATATAGCATTGGGTATGCTACCTGTAGCATTGAGTGTGTTAAATAGCATTGGGTATGCTACCTGTAGCATTGAGTGTGTTAAATGTAGCATTGGGTATGCTACCCGTAGCATTGAGTGTGTTAAATAGCATTGGGTAAGTTACCTGTAACATTGGGTAAATTGCAGTTAGCTTGAAGTGAATTAGCTTTAGCTTGAGGTGAATTTTCTGTAGTTCGGGTATATTAAATATAACATTACTATGTCACAGGTAGCAATCGGTATTTTACCTGTAGATTTGAATATATGAGATATAGCATCGTATGCACCTATCAGAGACCCCCCCCCCCACCCCTCCCCTCCGATCATGCGCGCATACCCATCCCCCCACTCAGGATCCGCCTCCGTACTGCCGGCTATTAGGCCACGTTAATACTCCCAGACCCTCAGGGCGTGGGAGGTGAAAAACGATCCCTAAATCGTTGACTTATTACGCGCTAATATCAATGTAATGTCTGGCCGAGGAGAATAGCAAGTGCTTGAAGGACCCCTAAGGACCGACCCGGTGGAAGCCCCAATTACCAGCCTGAACCAGTCCCACAAGCCGCTGACGACAGTTATGACCGGAGGACACTCACCCGGCTGAGGCAGTTCATCCGTAGTAACCAGATATTGATTTGCTTGAAGTCAGCCATCGCATACCCATGGCAGCAAACACTGCACTTGTCATTGCACACGAAGAAGGTTCACCATTGCAATTTTGTTTATTGTTTTGCCATTTTCGGCAAATATTGCAAATATTGTCAGATATTATCAGATAATTGATGATTAGTATATAATTATTGTACCAAGTGAGAGTTCATTACGCGCATGGTGAAAGAAACGCAGTCTGTGTTTGTAATAATCCATGCCATTGTAATGGTACTCCCGAATATTGTATATAGAGATAAATGTTTTATTAACTCCGCTTCCCGGCCGCTTTATGTCCCCACCCCCTCCACACATACCCTATTTACATATCCCTTCCGCTTCCTGACGTCACCCCCGTGGCCCTCAGCTTCTTTCACCAGCACCCCTCCCCTCCCTCCCACCGTCCCCCGCCTCATGAAATTAAATAAGGTTACGGGACATTATGGTACGTGAAGTAGACGTCGTTTTCGCTTATCGATGTCCAAGACACTAACAACCCTATCATACAAGCCATTGACGTCCTGGGGGTTCTTTTGCTAAGATCTCGTAACTTTTGCTCGTCAAATTTAAAGCTTGTATTGCCCGGGCTCAAGATGAAACGGATAAAGTTGGATTTATCGTTAATAGATTACAAACATTAATTTTAATGCTATTTGCGGGAAATGATATTACGCTCATAATTGTGCACACCTATAATATTTGTACAAAGCTTCTTTTGGTTTCTCGTAAACTCATCATCAGTCATTAAATTAACATGCAAGAGATAGGCTTATGAGCTCGTAACTCGTAGTGAAACGATCCCCTTGTCTTCAACAACCCCTTCGTCACATCACCCACTTGGTCCAAAAATGATATCTCTGGGTGCCAGGACACTGACATGATATCTCTGGGTGTCAGGACACTGACACGATATCTCTGGGTGTCAGGACACTGACACGATATCTCTGGGTGTCAGGACACCGACATGATATCTCAGGGTGCAGGGACACTGACATGATATCTCTGGGTGTCAAGACACTGACATGATATCTCTGGGTGTCAGGACACTGACATATCTCTTGGTGTCAGGACACTGACATGATATCTCTGGGTGTCAGGACACTGACATGATATCTCTGGGTGCCATGATACTGCAAGGTCTTTGTCTTTCAATTTGCAATATAATTACAACATATGCTAGTACATATTGTTACTTTATTTATTGGACATTGACAACGATAAGAACAATTATTACAATGGCTGCATTTGCAATCAATATCAAACTAATTGGTATATGCATCAATTTAAAAAGGAAATAATTTAATACACCAATGCGTGGCGGTTCCTGTTTTCTATTCACCCTGTATGTAACGTGCTTTCTCAAACAGCCGTGTGTCATTAATACAAAGTAGATTAATCTAAGGACATCACATTTAATGACAATACTCATATAAATAACAAATGTAAAAATTGTTGTGATAAGAATCAAAGGTTAGCGCAATCATATTTAAAGCCGAATCATATTAATGACGCCTAACAGGGCATTGAACAACCCAGTTGACTGTCATGTGCCCTGGTTAGGTCGTTTAACATATCGGTTAACTTGTACACTTATACATGATCACAGAAATCAGATAGCCGAGTTCACAATGGAGCTGAATACCAACTACAGCGTCAAATGTTCTCATAGGCTACTCATTCTTTGAAACTAGCAATGTTTCGTCAAAAAAAGATGAGTGTCATCGTGCGATTGTTCGGAGAGTGCCTTTGACTTATGCAGGGTCTCTATTCGTTAATCGCCTATGGCAGACTACACATTACAGGGACCTATCGGAGCAGAAACCTGACCGTGAAGTTAACAATTAGAGATATGTCTAAGAGTGCGTTAACTAATAATAATAACTGAGCATACGTGCTCATATGTGGCTGTACCTATGCATGATATACAGGCTAGACTGTCGTGCTGGCGGCTAGGAACGACGCGATACCGGGCGAATATAAAAACATTTAATAGGGCTGTACAGTCACTTCGGGATCTTATCGAGACCCCACGAGACAGGAATACCTATGCTCTCCGTCAATGCCTAGCATCAACGGCCTGTACGTGCTGCCTACATGCCGGTTGTTTGCCTTCACTCGCCTCACACACAAGATCGGCTAAAGCTGTCCTCGGAAGCACAAATAACCACTGAAGTTATGCGCATATCCGAATTATAACCATCCGAGTAGATTTATGTAATGTATGAGCGGTTAGCCAGTTGATAAACCAGAATGCTAGTGCTAACAAACTCACAATTAATCATTACCATTTAATCAATTAATAATGTAATTAATTAATTAACAATATAATTAAGCATATAATTCTAGACCATTTCTGGACCATATTTTTGTCAATAGTCCGTTCCTTGTTCCGCTAAATGCCATTGACATACATTCATGCCACAAACATAATTTTATGAGCATGGTGACATGTATTAAGTTTAATTCAGTATGAAAGAAAGCTCCAGTGATATGCATGAATAAAACTTTTAGCACAAAGCCTTTAAAGTTCGCTTTCCGTGTTATTCAAATTTTATTGATGAATTAGATGAATACCTTTATTCTAGTACAAATTTAATAGCTCAAGCGATGATAGAGTGAACTCGAGTGTCGATTCGATCTCTCCAAACCGGAATTTGCAAATCAATCAAATCAAGTTTACATATGACTTTGAAAGTAAAAAAGTCAAGCTGTCGATTATTCTGGCGGACCTCCCTGCAACGTAGAGCAGTCGGAACCCCCAGGCGGTGGACACGGAGGGCGAGTCTCTCCCGAAAAGACCCAAGAATCTCTTGTTGGTGGTCACCCTCAAGCCGCTGACCGCTTTTAACTGGAATCTGTTCAGTCTATCCGTGTACATCGTCACTGACGTCACGAACTCTCCACGGTCAAGGTCGACTGACGTCACCACATCGCTGCCCCACTGATCTCCATGTAACGTTGGAACACCGCCGTAGGATAGCTCGAGGCTGCCGAACAATACAGATTGATAACCAATGTTGTGCAACAGATTAAGAATATAGTTCGTGGGGAGGCAAACAATCATTAAGTGAGGATTTAATCATCTCTCCTCCAATCCCGCCCCACTAGTCCTCTCATATCTGTACCCATGGAAAACCCATTATAGGTATTTAGATATATAGGATACTATCTAATAGCCATATGTTTATTACTGGGTATTACGGGATTGACATCTAGATGTATATTTATATTTGTAATATTGTGCTTTGTACGTGTTGACTTAAAAAAAAACACACACCAAAAAACGGAATTGTTGTTACCTACATTGAAGATCAGACACGAGAGAAAAGTTGAGAAAAACAGTATCCCTAAAATATCAGTTGATTTAGAAGTATTTTTATGCAGGAATTATCCATTAATACTTTAATAGAGTCCAGCCTGATACTAGTGCGATACACTTAGAAATCAAAAAGGTCGGCTTCTGGGAGGTAAAGAAAACACCCCTTATCGTTAAAAGCCAGTTTTATTTGTCACACATTTCACACACTGTCCCACCCCATCACCCCATATTACTGTGGTCAACTACTAGTACTATTGCTACTATTACAAACCACGTCTGCTTATATCAGATAATTCCTTAAATAAAATGTTTAGCTTGAACCACACTGAAGGAGGGTCAATGGAGACGTACCCCCGTACTCGTTCAGATGTGGTGACATACACACGGAACCCGGTCAGTGCCCCGTATGACATCACGTGATCCAAGTCGCTGAAGATTTCACCTCCGCTGGTTCCAAACGGCCCGTGGACGGCGACCAGGGAATCTGCAACACAGTCGCCAGATGTGCTGTACTTCGTGATCATGGCAGCGAAACAACCAACTGGTACGGACTTCTAGCTTTGTATCTACCTTCGCAACAATTCATATGGTTATTATTCGTTAACGTATCATCGCCGGTTAACACTTTTTTAAGTTTCGGTACGATTAATTTTTAAAGTTTAAGTACTATTCACGTCCTACACTAATCAAGGAATAAATCGTATTCTGTCAGTCCGCATGGGCTAGGGGGCATCAAACGAACAATATTAATCGTCATAATAATACCGAAGCAAGCTGGTTTTCTCGTTTCTCTCGAAAGAAAAATACACTGACAGGAGGCAAGGCACTGACAAGACACTGACAAGGCACTGACAAGACACTGACAAGGCACTGACAAGACACTGACAAGGCACTGACAAGGCACTGACAAGGCACTGACAAGGCACTGACAGGAGACAAGGCACTGACAAGACACTGACAAGGTTTCTGCGCAATTGTTTTTACAAACATTTGCACGCTGGTGTTTGAAGGGACACAACGAAACTTTTAGATCGGATTGCTTTTGAGGAGTTTTGGCTGATCTCTTTTTCACCTGATATTTGAGGACTGATTTCGCAAAGTGTCCATCTGTCGTCTTTGAGGAATGGCGGCCTCCTTGACAGCTGTAGGGCCTCGCACGGGTCAGGACATACACACGTGTATGTGCAGACCTCCCCGACGTCTCCAATGTCGCCGTCAAACGTCACCAGCGAGCACGTCCGGTAGTTGGCGTGCCAGCTGTGTGTCTGGGCAGCAGTGAGAGGCACCAGGTAGAACCAACTGCACCCGGACCTCTGGCAGCCCAGGTTGTGACCTTTGACCTCCACAGTGTGGGTGCCGGCCGGCCACCAGATGGGCACCCTCAGCTCCGCGGGCTCTGGGAACTTTCCCAGACCGGTTAGGTCCACACAGCTCTTGGCATCTCCGTCCAAAACGGTAGTCAAGTTGACCGCAGGGACGTCCAGGTTGGAAGGATGTAGTTGGAGGCTGGACGCCTCTGTATAGGAGAGCACGTGGTCAAATCTAAAGTCCCGGAGCAGATTTCACAATCGTTTTTACTAGCGGTCAAATGTTGCGCCGCTCGGTAGAATGCACAGTCATCTTTACGTCCGGGTCCAGATCTTATCTTCATCTTGGCTAGTTGTCAAATCTACCGTCATATCAGGCATACGGCCTTCCTGACCTGCGGCCTCCTTTTACACATAACACAGCAGACATGCGGCCTTCATTACCTGCAGCCTTCTCGCATACATAACATATCAGACATGTGGCCTTCCTTACCTGCGACTTGCCCACATATCACATCAGACATAAAGCCTTCCTTACCTGCGGCCTTCTCTTACACATAACATATCAGACATACGGACTTCCATATCTGCGGCCTTCTCGCACACATAACATATCAGACACACGGCCTTCCTTACCTGCAGCCTTCCTGCACACATAACATATCAGACACACGGCCTTCCTTACCTGCGGCCTTCTCTCACGCATAACACATCAGACACACGGCCTTCATTACCTGCAGCCTTCTCGCATACATAACATATCAGACATGTGGCCTTTCTTACCTGTGACTCGCACACATAACACATCCGATATATAGCCGCCCTTACCTGCGGCCTTCTCTCACACATAACATATCAGACCCACGGCCTTCCTCACCTGCGGCCTTCTCGCACACATATCATATCAGACATACGGCCTTCCTTACCTGCGACTTGCCCACATAACACATCAGACATACGGCCTTCCTGACCTGCGGCCTCCTCTCACACATAACACATCAGACATGCGGCCTTCGTTACCTCCAGCCTTCTCGCACAAATAACATATCAGACATGTGGCCTTTCTTACCTGCGACTCGCACACATAACACATCAGACATAAAGCCTTCCTTACCTGCGGCTTTCTCTTACACATAACACATCAGGCATACGGCCTTCCTTACCTGCGACTTTCCTACATAACACATCAGACAAACGGCCTTCCTTACCTGCAGCCGTCTCGCACACATAACATATCAGACATACGGCCTTTTTTACCTGCGACTTGTCCACATCACACATCAGACAAACGGCCTTCCTTACCTGCAGCCGTCTTGCACACGTAACATATCAGACATACGGTCTTTCTTACCTGCGACTTGCCCACATATCACATCAGACATAAATCCTTCCTAACCTGCGGCCTTCTTCTACGCATAACATATTAGACACACGGCCTTCCTTACCTGCGGCCTTCTCTTACACATAACATATCAGACAAACGGCCTTCCTTACCTGCGGCCTTGCGGCACACATTACATATCCGACATACGGACTTCATTCCCTGCAACCTATTCGCGCACATAACATATCAGACATACGGCCTTCCTTATCTGCAGCCTTCTGGCACACATAACACATCAGGGATACGGCCTTCCTTACCTGCGACCTTCTAGCACAAATAACATATCAGACATGCGGCCTTCCTTACCTGCGGCCCTCTTGCACACATAACGTATCAGACATACGGCCTTCCTTATTTTGCAGCCTTCTCGCACAAATAACATATCAGACATACGGCCTTCCATACCTGCGGCCTTCTCGCACACATAACATATCAGACACACGGCCTTCCTTACCTGCGGCCTTCTCGCACACATAACATATCAGACACACGGTCTTCCATACCTGCGGCCTTCTCGCACACATAACTTATGAGACACACGGCCTTCCATACCTGCGGCCCTCTCGCACACATAACATATGAGGCATGCGGCCTTCCTTACCTGCGACCTTCTTGCACAAATAACATATCAGACATGCGGCCTTCCTTGTCTGCAGCCTTCTCGCACAAATAACGTATCAGACATGCGGCCTTCCTTATTTGCAGCCTTCTCGCACAAATAACATACCAGACAAGCGTCCCACGTCAACTGAAATCAAATCAGAATCACCACATCGGTGCAAATAGTTCTCAATTGCATCATTCCATGAAGTCCAAAAGTCACCTTTAAGTTCATAAGTTTGCCCTATCCATTTGTGCATGGGTTCGATCCTTATATTAACTTAGCAATTGGATTATCTATTTTCGCGAAATCCATTTTATAGTGTAATGGACCTCAAAACACTGAACCCACAATATGAAAGAGAACAACCGGAACTGGATAGCGAGTTCTTCTGCAAAATAAACAGTATTATTTGTTCTTTCACATGGAGAAAAGAGAGAGAATATCACAAAATCGCATGGCGCAGTTGTGTAAGCAGGAAAGTGTTGAAACTTTGACGCAAGGGTTCAAGCTGCCGTGGATATAGAGGTTGCCTAAAGATGGAGGCCCTTGGCAGGATATATTTTGTACTTTCGCCTTTCAGGAGAAAAATTTGTGTTGGGAATTACATGAACTATCCACTCAACAGTATCACCACCTTTTTCAAACCCTTTTGGGCGGATGTTTTTCGAGCCTGGTCACAGTTGCCAGCACTGTAAACTACAGATTGATACCGTTATGGGATAGCTACATTGTGACCAATTCTAACTTAGCAAGGCGTAAAGGTAAATTTCTCAACAAATGTATTATTTACTTTTAACGATTTAATTAATAAAGAAGGTGATATATACGGCTGTAAATACAATACACAATTTTAATCAATATTGCCGACTTCTATGGTATAGCAAAAACTGCCTGAAGATGGAGTGAGACTAGTAACTGTGAGAAACACAAGCGTTTTATTGGCTTCGACCAAAGAGCACGTTGTGAACACGTTTTACGAAATAAAACTGAGAGGTCTGGATTTTAGTAAACGCAGCAAAGTTGGACCGAAATAGAGAAATAACCAACTGGGAATAGTATTATGGCTTACCAGTTAGTTGCACCTCAGATAAAAGAATAAGAAGCTTTCAATTTAAATTTATACATATAGGTATAAACTGATAAGTAGAGTTTTTGCAAAGCAGAGGTAAAACCAATCCAGCATTTATAATTTGGAATTGTGCTGAAGTTAAAAAGTTATGGTTACAGCTTGATCTCTACGTGGTGGAACGTACAGCAGATGATATTATCAATTAACAATCTGTAATGGTGGGTATTATGGGTAAAAATGGTATGCGTCCAATTTCTGTTGATCGTAAAGAGGTTTATATATCTTTGCAAAAGGATGCAGCATAAGCCGAACATGCAGGCAACACTAACTATAAGAAAAGCAAATTACCAGATACAAGGTTACCTTGGGGAAACGCAGATTACCCAACGGGCAGACAAAAGAAACACTGAGGAAAATGCGATGGCAATAATGTATACTTGTAACTGCATATCTAGCCTATTTTGTGATATATTGTTATACCTTTCAGGTGAGAAAACAAATTAAATTATAACAAATATGAATGACAGCAAGTTAAGTATGTAACAGAAATATTCTATTTACCTCAGTTCCCGTCACCCAGAAAGCAGTTTCTGTCAGGTTTCGACGCAATCCGAGCCATGACTCCACCCTAAGACGAGCTGTGCACAGCGAACAAGATCATATGAATATCTTATGTGATAACATCAGCCAAAATAACTTATTTTATAGCATCAGACAAGATAACTTATTATATAATATCAACCAAAATAACTAACTTGATAACATAATTTAACATATCTTATGTGATGACGTAATTCCAATTATCTTGTGTCCTAAGAGAATTCAAAATAGCACGTGTGAATATCTTGCTATAAAATGCTTTAAATATTGTGGTCGAAAATCATAAATGATAGCAAAGAAATGATTTCGTAGATAGTTTGCTCGTAGTGTAGAAACCTTGAGAAGTTAGAGAGTGAGCCACTTTAAACTTTGGGGGGACGCTTTGAACTTCGCTCATCATTGACCTTACCGTAAGGAAGTGCATTGACCATTTGGCTTTCCACTGTCGCCAGATCGGCTCCTAGTGCTTGACAGTCTTGGCGGGCCATGTCCCAAGTTACAGCATGGTCCTCGACCACAATGCGGTAACAGGTTAACCCCCCGAACAGCCAGGATGGACCGCCACAGCTGATTCCGTCATCTGGGGGAAGGGGGATTGAAGGGAGGGGGGGGGGGGGCAGTGGAATCAATGTTACTTGGTTAATCTTTTGTTTGTGTAAACTAAAATGTTGAGATTAATATTGTTATAACCCTTACTTAACCAATATAACTAGAAGACGGCAAATTGTATAGATTGTTTTTTGTTTTTATATAATTCATTTCCATAATAGTACAAAGACAATTACCAAATTCAATATAGTCTGCAGCCAAAAACGGGTGTCAAACCAAAAGTTTATAATATATGGTCGATGTATAGATAATGTTACTGGTTTGGTTTATTCAGGCTGCTGTACAACTTTCTACCACGTAATAAGCTTAGAGCCTAATGGCGTTCCTCATCCCACTTACATGCGGTATACGCTGGACCCATTTGCAATTATTAATATATATTTGACTATTACCAAGATATCGTTTACAAGTGGACCAACAGTAGGTAAAATAACCCTAACATCACAGATTTGTTCAGAAATGAAGGAGCTGACATTATATTCGGTGTTCTTGCCAGGTAAACGCTTCAATTCCTACTACAATTGTGTAACTATTTGACAGCCGTAAAAAGGGTGTTCAACATGTTATGGCTAAGTCATTACGTTAAAATCCACATCTATCCCGACAAGTTTACACATATATAGATATTGTTCTATGAAGCGTTGAAAACGTTGGAAACTTCTCATTCTTTCGTCTACAGTGACGATTAGTGGTTGCTTATCAAGTGGTCGCCACTCCCCAATAATCCAATCCCTAAGATATCGTTTTGCTCGTACAGTTTACTAGTTGTATTACCGAGACGAAGAGGAAAGAATTGCTGTATAATTTTTATTTTCGTTGCTCGTAAAATTATGATCATTAGTATGGAAAATATAACGTTACGAGCGCGTTACTTTTTGCGAAGCATTCCCTGCTCTAGTGGCTTACCACGGGACGATAACGTTGTTTGCTACCAGCAATGGTCGACATTCATAATCAATTATTATTTCCCATTCAGCTCTTTACAACTGAAGTTACTTAACACAAGAACTTATCACTGTACTTGGACGCTACAAGAGCGCATCCACGAGGATGAAGTTACCTAAACTGTTCAACTTGTTTAGATGCCATTTTACACTCTTCAAATCAAAATCTGCTGCAAAAATGCAGCAGATATTTAGAAACGAATCCCCCACCCCCAACCCACCTCGCCGTACACACGCACCCATCTGTTGCGGCTTACCTGGCCTGGGCAGTGAGCTGACCAGCAGGAGCCAAAGAAGCATTGCCTTGCTTGACATGGTGGTCTTGTCACAGCTCAAATGTTCTCAATACTTGTTTACACAGCTCGGGTAGCTGCTGTTATGCCATTCTAAACATCGTACGTGAGACCAGGTTCTAACAGTCCATTTACTAATGTGTCAGTCCTCCACGAAGACACCAATCCTGGCCAGTTTCCTTGGCCATTTGTCATCATAGTCATGCATGTTGCAGCTAATAACAACGTGCCGGGAGCTTCAGGCTCATCGTAAATTCATATGAGTTTGTGTCGTTTTAAACTTCCAAACGGCAGGAAAAAACTTTTTTTTTTGTTATCATGGCCATGAATGTTACACTAATGTGTCAGTACTACACTAAGACATCCATCCTGGCCAGTTTCCTTCGCCATCATAGTCATGCATGTTGCAGCTAATTACCAACACGCAGGAGGCCTCAGATTCATTGTAAACTCATATATATATCATTGTAAACTCCCGAACAGCAGGAAAAAACCAACAAGTTGTAAGAATCCAATTATAAGGATTCTTTGTTTATACGTGATTCATCATAATAATGAATCTTGCATAGTTTCCACATATCGCTCCGGACTTAAACCCATCGTGTTACGCCGACAGAAGCAGCAGTTTTTCATAAAACGATTCCATGATAGTGACAAGAGCTTTACTTTGTATCGATCTCAAGGTATCTGTCATCCTCGGCTTGGATACGGCCAAACAACTGAAGGCGTTAGCGTGCTATCTGTGCGCTAGCTGTGCGCTATCCGTGTGCTATCCGTGTGCTATCCGTACGCTATCCGTACGCTATCCTGCTCTATTCGTGCGCTATCCTAGCGCTAGCCGTGTGCAATCCGTGCGCTATCCGTACGCTATCCTGCTCTATTCGTGCGCTATCCTAGCGCTAGCCGTGTGCAATCCGTGCGCTATCCGTACGCTATCCTGCTCTATTCGTGCGTTATCCATTTGCTATCCCTGCGTTATACGTGCGTTATCCGTGCGTTATTCGTGTGCAATCCGTGTGCTATCCGTGCGCTATCCGTACGCTATCCTGCACTATTCGTGCGTTATCCATTTGCTATCCGTGCGTTATCCGTGCGTTATCCGTGTGCTATCCGTGCGTTATCCGTGCGTTATCCGTGCGTTATCCGTGTGCTATCTGTGTGCTATCCGTGCGTTATCCGCGCGTTATCCGTGCGTTATCCGTGTGCTATCTGTGTGCTATCCGTGCGTTATCCGCGCGTTATCAGTCCTCTGCCACGAGGAAGGATCTACAGCGTTGTTTAAATGGCGATTGATATTAAACTTGTCGCATGGTTATGCTGATATCAGTCAACGCAGAGTAACAGTCATGTTTAAAAACGATGCTAAATATCAAAAGTAAAAAATCAGGAAGAATGTCGTGATGATCTACCCTGAGCGGCCTTATTGTCCACTGTTGTTAGTGCGATCGTGTCATTCTGCAGAGCTTCCTGTTTAATCTGCGACATTTTACGTTAATCAGTAAGCTAATTAAGCTGATTTAAGTAATGACAATTCACACGTGATGAAAACTGAAGAGTTTCCTCATGCATATTCATCCATGAAAACTGTACATTTCTTACATGGAAATAAGTCAATGAAATGCAGTGACCAGTGCTGATATTAATACTGATGCTATCAACATGTGACAGGTTATCTGAAGCGGTGCGGACATTGTAAATTAGTTTTTGTCGACCGAAGGTTCCCAAACTCTTCCAAATAATTTCCGGCTGATATACCACGTCACGTTGTCACTTGATGATTCTTCCTATGAATAAAACATGTTAAAAGACGGAGGTGCAAAACGAGAGAACATTACAAGAGACCCCTGGTGGACATCGTGGTAAACACTTCCGGCACCACGGAAAAAGACTCCTTTGTATAAGTACCGCGTGCAAAACGACGTGCGTATCTCCAGTCAAATGCTTATCGCCCCCCCACCCCCCACCCCCCTCCACAACTTTCTTTTTCGTCTTCCCGTTCTTGTATTTCACATACTTCCCTGTCTCCTTCCATTTCCCACTCCCTTCCTTGTCTTCCTTGCCGTCTTGCATCCTCCGGTCCCCCTCCCTGTTTTTCCTGCCTTATTGCCAACTCTATCCTATTTAATGGTAGGGTTAATATTTATTACTCAATGCTTAATTTCATTTATACTGAGCTTAACTTCTCGTCGTACCAGATAAGGTAGATCTACATTTATCAAAGGGGGTTGAACATACCCTTCTAGAAGACACATAAACCGCTTTAAAAAAAGACGTGATTTTTTTACAACATAGCTAAATTCAGATGATAATGTCTTCTTTAACCCGGATAAAATGGTTGTTGTAGGTCCGCTTTGATCGGACATATTAATCTAAATATAACCATGGAATGTACAGAGCAGCTCCGTTCTCTGTTCTCCAAGATGTGGCGTGAAGATGCCGGATTCCGCCGAAGCCTTACGACCTCAACCTACTGCCCCCCCCCCCCCCGCCGTCCCGCCCCCGTCCTCTTGCCTTCCTTCGCCCCGTCCTCTTGAGGTTTTTCATGGCTTCATAGACCGGTCGGTCATCAGCAGTTGATCCACAGAACAGACCTTCCCCCTAAAGAGCTACTTTCATTAAAAAAATTGTTCCGCTCCTTCTGATGGTTTGACTAAATCCAGTTCGATGTTTTACTATACTTGGCTACCGAGGTTCTTATATTTCATACACTAATAGATACAAAGGGTCCCTTATTTGCAGATGGGTGATCATAAGAGTGATTACCCAAGAAGTAAGAAGTATCGAGAACCGGTGTAACATAACATGTTGTCCCCACATGGGATCGCGTCCCGCCTGGAGTAAACGTGACGGTGAAGATACATGTGGGGGGAGGGCAGATTGTCACAGGCCGACTATGGCAATGAACAAATGTCCCCATTGCTTAGCATGTGGGCGTTAAGGGATATGGTGGGGGGGTGGGGCAGATTGTCAGATCAGCTGTATTCCAGTTGGGGCGGATTGATCGTCTCAAGCCGGTGAAGGCGAAGCGGTACCGGATGACGCTGTCGGTATATAATAGCATCGACATAGAACATAAGTGTCGCTCTCTCGCACAGTTTCGCATAGGCTCCCGTAAGTCATGTAATAACAAAAGCACCGAACTCCGCAGATCTCCCAATTGAGATATCGGTTTCCGCGTCGGGTACTTTACACCTGGCACCAAATTCCGCGTTTCGATAGTTATCTGATCATTCTATAATAAATAACATACATCTATCGTGAGGCAGAGCTCCAAAAATCCACTTTCTCGAACCAAACATGACATCCTAGACATCCTGTTTTCTCCGTTACTTCCCTCTGAGATCCACTCAATGCCGGCTGTCTCAGGTTTCTCCAGACCACCGCCTGGGGCGCTGTTACCTCTGGTATACTGAAAGGTATGTGATCATTCGTCTCACAGTGCTCCAGCCGGGGGGCACACCTGGTATCGAATCCACTGCTTGCCTCAAAAAACGAATTGGTGTTTTAGACTGTTTTTGTGCACGCACGGGATAACAATGGAAGCTCCTCGGGATGATGAAACATGCCCCAGAGTAGATGTCCCGGTCCTAGATTCGCTCCCGTGACCTATGATAGGCGGCCTAGTGGAGGCGCTGGAAATACACTGATGTAGAAGCATCGCGTTATGGCACGCACCCCCCTCCCCTCTCCCCATACCGCCCGCCCACCCCGCTATCCACCCCGTCCATCCACCCCACCGCCCACCTCCCTCCAGTGCTTCAGGTGCTAGTCCTCAGGGACTCACTCCGCCCCTTTGTAAAAAAAACCTTATGTCTACCGCCTACAATAAGAAGTCAACACCTCCCCCCCCCCGCCCCCATCTGCCACCTCTCCCTCTGCTCGCCTCAGTCTCTGTAGGCTCACAAACCACTCCTTTCCTGACACTTCATTACAGTTTCGTCCCTTCCCTCATCCCGCGTTTCTGCCTACATATCTTCAACCCCCTCTGGGACCACTGCATGCCGGCCAAAGCTAATCTGCATCAATGCAAAATTTAAATGCAGCCTCTTAAGAAAACGTTCGCTTTGAAGAATTGTTTTTTAGTACGTACTTCATCGCTTAAAAGGCACAGTTTTTCTTCCACATCGCAGCCGTCTCTGGGTGACTTGTAAACAGCCCCAAGTACCGCCTGGGGACGGGAATGTGCAGCCAGAGTTATGCCCTGGGGAGAGATTGGTCCAACCAACAGTCATTCCCTTGGGGTTGACTCGAGAAAGGTCACAGCGAGGAACGCTTGGAAACAAGACACCGGCGCAGTATTTTACTTCCCTTTATATTTTTGTGATTGTTTTTGTTTCAATTTCATTTCTATTACGTGGCATTGGAAGGTTAGTGTTATCCACGAGCTCTTTAATGCTCCGGGGAGACCCAGGGTTATGTTGAGCTGTCATGCTTGATAATGTGATGAGAATTAACTTCGTGTTAATAAATGATGTTTAAAGTAACATGCTGTGTAATTTATGTATTACCAACCTCTTCTCCATGTCGTAACATACTCCACAGTAAAATATACGATACTTAGTTTATTACTTGTAAAGTTAAAATAGCCTACATACATACGCCATCTTAGAGTTTTTACATTTTAGAATCAAGATTAAAAGTATCTCAAAATTATGATACATATGTTTTATATCTCGTTGATTGGAAGGTTGTTATCCAGAGCCCTTTAATGCTCCGGGGAGACCCAGGGTTATGTTTAGCTGTCATGCTTGATAATGTGATGAGAATTAACCTCGTGTTGATAAATGATGTTTAAAGTAATATGTTGTGTAATTTATGCTTTACCAACCTCTTCTCCATGTCAAATAAGTATATTCTGTCTTAAATTTAAATCATGAAAGCCATGTGGGCTATCCGGATAGTAGCAAATGTATTCACCGGAGCAGAAGTTGGTGACCCAGTGCGAAGTCGACCGCGACTCGCTAGGTTTGTTTTACAGAATCAACGAGATATTAGAGATATGTATCATAATTTTGAGATACTTTTAATCTTGATTCTAAAATGTAAAAACTCTAAGATGGCGTATGTAAGCAGGCTATTTTAACTTTACAAGTAATAAACTAAGTATCGTATATTTTACTGTGGAGTATGTTACGGGTTGGTACACGTACCAGGCGAGAGACAACCGGTTTTCAATGACATTCCAAGGCATAGATTTTTACCAGCGCATCATTTGCGGCTTGCGGTTGTAAGTTTATGGTTATACGCAATGTTAGGATGTATACATAACCATTTTATTACATGATGTCATCTCTTTTGAATCCATTTTTCAGGCTGGATAATATGATAAGACACCATCGTCAGTTATTACATATTGAATCACATAATTGTAATCAGGATGAACGGTTACAAATGGCGAAAACATGGGTCAAATTTGCGGAAAGCCCTTGAAACATTTAAAGGACCTGTTTTTGACATAATAATATATTCCTTCGTGAAATATGTGTTTACCTGGGTAGTGTGAATATTAAAAATGAACTTAAGCAACTATTAAAATTGTGGTACATTTTCTATAATATAAGTCTATACATCTATAAATTGATGTACCTATAAATTGAGGTATAAGTAAATTTAGCTATCTATAACTTTACATGTAGATGTACATGTATATGATATTCTACAATATGAATAGCCGCAGTAATGACTAATTACATTACGCATAGTTAGTGTTGGTTGTATTAACAGTTGCAACAGCAAGGACCAACATTAGTCCGTGAAGCACTGAAGGTTGCCCCGATTAGACTAGCATTATTTAAGCTGTCGGTATGGCCTTCTTCCCGTTTTCTCGTGGGCTGCTCTCTTCCTTCTGGACTTCTTATTGAACCTGTCACGCCCCCTGACGGCGTAGCCGTTGGGGCTGGCGGTGAAGCGGATGGTAGGTGTGCCCTGTACAGTCTTTGGTCCGTACATGGATCAGCGCAGCGGGAACGTGTCAAGGACATGGAATCTTCTCCTATATTGGCCTCCGCGTCTGTTAGCGATTTAGGCTTATTATGAACAACTGCGATGTAACATAAGCGTCGCTTTCGCACGTTTCTCACGCAGTTATTTCTCACATAGGCGCCATGTCTTGACAAATGCACTGGAGTAATTGCTATACCTCCCTTTGCCCCTCCCTGCCGCATCCCACCACTCTACGATTAAATAGCTCATTGAATGGTCACCCCAGACGAAATGTACTTTTCGATCGCCTCCACCGCAACTCGTATCGTTGAGCTTATTGTCCCGCTGTTTCCACACATATATCCGGTTTAGACGATGTAGCTAATTTTGTACCTCAAAAATATGTTTAGCGCCCGTGCTCGTAAAACCGCCGTTACGAAGAAGCGCCCCTTTCAACAAGCGCCCCTTTCAACAAGCGCCCTTTGAACAAGCGCCCCTTTCAACAAGCGCCCAGTTGAATAAGCGCCCATTTGAATAGGCGCCTCTTCGAACAAGAATCCCTTTCAACAAGCGCCCCTTTCAACAAGCGCCTCTTTCAACAAGCGCCCCTTTGAATAAGGTCCCGTTTGAATAGGCGCGCGTTCCAATAAACGCCCGGTTAAATAAGCGCCGAGAGAATTCATGGCCCGACTATAAGCGCGGTGGCCCTTGACTGAATAAATACGGTAATTAATGCACACTTAAAGTGTTGGTGCCACGATTTAGTTTAGCTCAGAGTTAACTTTGTTTTAAGGAAGATAAACAGATACGAACTTGTTTTAATAGGAGTTGACCGTTTTTATTCCACGAAATCACTATAGACGCGTTCGTCAAAGTAGCAAAACTTAATTTTGTTTTAAGGAAAATATACAGATACGAATTTGTTAGTTTAAACATATTTTATTGGCAATTGGAAAACAGGCACACTGCCTATGTGAATTCCTCTTGCTGAACTTGAATCAATTGCTCATACATACATATATACATAACAGTTGCGTAAACCACAATGTAGTAGAAATTAGATAATTAATACATTCAGGCATAACTTTAAGATACGTGATATTTAAGGGAAACGTTTGGAGGCTACAATGAAGTCGTGAACTGCTTGAAATATACAACGGTTATCGTCCATTGATAGAGACGGATTACCAAAAAGAACATGGATTTTGCGACATGCGGTCGGGTTGGGTAGCCTTGAGGCGGGAAGGTCCATGGGACACTGTGGTCGTACATAGTGGTGGCGCTGTCCTCAGTTAAAACCGCGCTAAACCAACTCATGTAGGGATATCTATTGTTAACCCGCTCACTTTCCTCAGTAGACCAACGGAAAACTGTATTTGCTTTATAAGAGTTCTTCAACTGACTGATCACTGTTTCTGATCAAGATTACCAAGTTCCGACAATGTCATTAGGTCGCCCAAACGAATTTGTTTTAATAGAAGTTGACCGTTTTTATTCTACGAAATCACTATAGACGCGTTCGTCAAAGTAGCAAAACTAAGGTCCGTCGGGTTTATTTCTAGGACCATTGCAGCTAAGCGTTATATAGAAAAGCCACAATATGTCACAAGATTGACAGGTGATTTGATGCAGGCATCTGTTGTCGATGGCGTGTATTGTTCTCATGGTTGGTTGTTTTTCGTCGAGTTCAAGCCAATGAGCAGAGAGAATGTGAGTCTCAATATAAAAGCACATGTGTTTGTATTCCCCGTTGACGTCACTTTCCTCGCTCCCAGAATTTAAATTGGTAGGTGTGAAAACAAGTGGAAAAAGTAATCCCTTCTACTATTTGGGGTATTACAGCTTGATAATATCAGCTTGGAAACAGAGAAGATTAATATGAGCTAAAGTTGTTGTTTAATTCCCACGGAAGGCACTGGGCTTCCTCCCACTCCCGTTATTGTTCTCGTATAATAAACCACGCTGTAAGCTGAACTATGTTCTCACTGTTCAAACGTTGGCGAGTTGATGTTCGCATGCGTTTGGGCAACCAGTGGGACCGGGGGGTATATTTACTAACGCCCTCCAAGAGTCATCCTTGCGCATTCTAAGCGTCAAAAGAATTACTTTACGGCTGGTTGGCGGCAATCGGTTTATACCCAGTGAGGTGGCGGAGAACACCAACCCCGACCCTACCTTATGCACAGACAGTTTATCCCCTAGCTGTAGGCGGTCCTCTGTCATTCGTGATTAATGTTTTAGGTAAGAAGGACGTTTTCATCCATCTAATAGCGTAATTAATAGCTGTCGGAAGACCTCATCAATCATTCCAAATTTTAGCCGGGAAGGAAATCTTGTAGTGCAAAGTACTCGAAGGGAGAATCAAAAAACGAGCTTTACTCGCAAATTGGTCGTGTCATTATAATATTATGTTTTTATGGAATTGATCGCTTTCCATAGTTGACGGTCCATCCGCAAAAGCCTCATTTTGGAAACTCCGTAAGAATTTGACAGAAAGTGAGATACAGATGATCTTGAAATAAAACGTCACCACAGCAAAACAGCTGCCCCGCCCAGTCAGTTAATAAGGTAGGTGTTCCCTTGTTTACCTGGACTGGGTGAAAGGCACTGGGCTCCAGGGGACATTGGGAGTCACGTGATCCGTCCCCACGCGCTGTTCTCCCTCGCCCCAGACTTGGCTGTTTTTACACATCTGCCTAATTTCTACCTCGTCATTGTTATCTCTGGGGCTCGCATCCGTTTCCGGCGCACAGGATGACGTCATCACCTCCAAAGTGTTTTGCCCCACAGGCGGCGCCTGCGTCTGACTCGCCGAAGCAGCCGTTATTTTTGGGTCCTGCCGGCAGATGTGGTAAATTCATTATACGACGGTACGTCTCGGCAGACATTTGCCACAATAAGAGGGGCATCTAGTCCCCGGCGTGCACTATCTCCAACCCCGGTCCACTCTCTTCGTTGTCGTGAGGATATCAGGCTCGGGAGAGATCCAGTTCTCGTCCTATGGTACCAATAAAAATAAAAATATATATATCACTTTGCCAAGAGCGCTTGCCATTTAAAATTAATTATATTCTGTATTTTTTGCATTGCTAACCTCTTCTCTATGTCAAATAAGTATACCCTGTCTTGAATTTAAATCCTGCAAGCCTGTGGGCTATCCGGAGAGAAGCAAATTTGTTTACCGGAGCAGAAGTTGGTGGCCGGCTTTATATCCCTGCGCGCCTGTGCGTCGTTAGGTATTCTGTGTGATGTCGGCGGCGACTCGCTAGGACGTCCGCGCGATATAAATAAACCGCGCAGTTTTATATTGAAATTGTTGTTTTACAGATTAAAAGAGATATAAAACATATGCATCATAATTTTGAGATACTCTTAGTCTTGATTATAAAATGTAAAAAATCTAAGATGGCGCATGTAAGTAGACTGCTTTAACTTCCGTTCGGCTCTTTCTAATTTTATAATATAATATTGATTTTGATTATCGAAGCAAATGTATCACTGTAACATCTTTCTTTTATCGTAATGACGGCAGAACAGGGGTCGTTGTCACCCACAGAGGATCGGTGTCACCCTCATATGGGTCGTTGTCACCCTCAAAGGGTCGTTGTCACCCTCAGAGGGTAGCAGCCTGTAAGGTACCGCGTAATGTCAGGGTGGTGGCACTGGCTGCAGTTCTCATGGGTTTGAGGTGGGAGGAGGCGAGGGAGGAGGAGGCGGGGGGGGGAAGAGGTGGGGGAAGGAGGCGGGGGGGAGGAGGGGCGGGTGAGGGCGGGTACATGGTTTTCTGAATCCGCCACATACCGCAAAAACCACTATCTTCTGCTGCAGAGTAAATATTTATGCGCTAACTAACCACAGTAATCGCTTGATTCGTAGAGACATAGAGGCCAAAGATGAGTTATATGGAGCTAATACAACCGGAAGTGCACTTTACCTGGCCCCAGAATGCCGGGTAGCATTCTGCGTCTAGATGGCGCTGACGCAACAATTCTTTACGCCCCCCACGTGGCTTTGTTTTCTGCTCTCAGCGTTACGTAAGAAGCTACGTTGCCTGGTGCCCTGTGGCGAGGTTTACGGTCCTGCTGGGTCCCCGCCCCCTCCTGTGGCCTCCAACCCGCCGTTAATGGGGGCAATGGCTGCCGGACGCAGCGCCAAACGGAAGGCGCTGTGGCTGATAATAACCGACCGACATAAAGTCGTCATCTCAGGCAGCCATAAAGCTGCCGCTAGGGGCGCTCATGGCCAAGCAAAGAAACGCCTTCAACTCATAGGGAGAGAGGCAAAGTGCCAGACGCAAAGGTCCTCTTCATAATTTTGTCACATTTTCACAATGGTTCTCTCAGTCGTCAGTTTTTACGCGTTATTGTTATCGCAAAATAAAGACACCACGGGAGGCACTGGGCTCCCTCCCTCCCATTCCCGTTAGTGTTCTCTCCCCGGACCACTCCCACGGGAGACACTGGGCTCCCTCCCTCCCATTCCCGTTATGGTTCTCTCTCCGGACCACTCCCACGGGAGGCACTGGGCTCCCTCCCTCCCATTCCCGTTATGGTTCTCTCTCCGGACCACTCCCACGGGAGGCACTGGGCTCCCTCCCTCCCATTCCCGTTATGGTTCTCTCCCCGGACCACTCCCACGGGAGACACTGGGCTCCCTCCCTCCCATTCCCGTTATGGTTCTCTCCCCGGACCACTCCCACGGGAGACACTGGGCTCCCTCCCTCCCATTCCCGTTATTGTTCTCTCCCCGGACCACTCCCACGAGAGGCACTGGCCTCCCTCCCTCCCATTCCCGTTATGGTTCTCTCTCCGGACCACTCCCACGGGAGACACTGGGCTCTCTCCCTCCCATTCCCGTTATTGTTCTCTCTCCGGACCACTCCCACGAGAGACACTGGGCTCCCTCCCTCCCATTCCCGTTATGGTTCTCTCCCCGGACCACTCCCACGGGAGACACTGGGCTCCCTCCCTCCCATTCCCGTTATGGTTCTCTCTCCGGACCACTCCCACGGGAGACACTGGGCTCTCTCCCTCCCATTCCCGTTATTGTTCTCTCTCCGGACCACTCCCACGAGAGACACTGGGCTCCCTCCCTCCCATTCCCGTTATTGTTCTCTCTCCGTACCACTCCGACGGGCGGCACTGGGCTCCCTCCCTCCCATTCCCGTTATGGTTCTCTCTCCGGACCACTCCCACGGGAGGCACTGGGCTCCCTCCCTCCCATTCCCGTTATGGTTCTCTCCCCGGACCACTCCCACGGGAGACACTGGGCTCCCTCCCTCCCATTCCCGTTATGGTTCTCTCCCCGGACCACTCCCACGGGAGACACTGGGCTCCCTCCCTCCCATTCCCGTTATTGTTCTCTCCCCGGACCACTCCCACGAGAGGCACTGGCCTCCCTCCCTCCCATTCCCGTTATGGTTCTCTCTCCGGACCACTCCCACGGGAGACACTGGGCTCTCTCCCTCCCATTCCCGTTATTGTTCTCTCTCCGGACCACTCCCACGAGAGACACTGGGCTCCCTCCCTCCCATTCCCGTTATTGTTCTCTCTCCGTACCACTCCGACGGGCGGCACTGGGCTCCCTCCCTCCCATTCCCGTTATGGTTCTCTCCCCGGACCACTCTCACGGGAGGCACTGGGCACCCTCCCTCCCATTCCCGTTATTGTTCTCTCTCCGTACCACTCCGACGGGAGGCACTGGGCTCCCTCCCTCCCATTCCCGTTATTGTTCTCTCCCCGGACCACTCCCACGGGAGACACTGGGCTCCCTCCCTCCCATTCACGTTATTGTTCTCTCCCCGGACCACTCCCACGGGAAGCACTGGGCTCCCTCCCTCCCATTCCCGTTATTGTTCTCCCCCCGGACCACTCCCACGGGAAGCACTGGGCTCCCTCCCTCCCATTCCCGTTATTGTTCTCTCCCCGGACCACTCCCACGGGAAGCACTGGGCTCCCTCCCATTCCCGTTATGGTTCTCTCCCCGGACCACTCCCACGGGAGACACTGGGCTCCCTCCCTCCCATTCCCGTTATGGTTCTCTCCCCGGACCACTCCCACGGGAAGCACTGGGCTCCCTCCCTCCCATTCCCGTTATTGTTCTCTCCCCGGACCACTCCCACGGGAAGCACTGGGCTCCCTCCCTCCCATTCACGTTATTGTTCTCTCCCCGGACCACTCCCACGGGAAGCACTGGGCTCCCTCCCATTCCCTTTATTGTTCTCTCCCCGGACCACTCCCACGGGAGACACTGGCCTCCCTCCCTCCCATTCCCGTTATTGTTCTCTCCCCGGACCACTCCCACGGGAAGCACTGGGCTCCCTCCCTCCCATTCCCGTTATTGTTCTCTCCCCGGACCACTCCCACGGGAAGCACTGGGCTCTCTCCCTCCCATTCCCGTTATGGTTCTCTCCCCGGACCACTCCCACGAGAAGCACTGGGCTCCCTCCCTCCCATTCCCGTTATTGTTCTCTCCCCGGACCACTCCCACGAGAGGCACTGGCCTCCCTCCCTCCCATTCACGTTATTGTTCTCTCCCCGGACCACTCCCACGGGAAGCACTGGGCTCCCTCCCATTCCCTTTATTGTTCTCTCCCCGGACCACTCCCCGGGAGACACTTGGCTCTCTCCCTCCCATTCCTGTTATGGTTCTCTCTCCGGACCACTCCCACGGGAGGCACTGGGCTCCCTCCCTCCCATTCCCGTTATTGTTCTCTCCCCGGACCACTCCCACGGGAAGCACTGGGCTCCCTCCCTCCCATTCACGTTATTGTTCTCTCCCCGGACCTTTCCCACGGGAGACACTGGGCTCCCTCCCTCCCATGCACGTTATGGTTCTCTCTCCGGACCACTCCCACGGGAGGCACTGGGCTCCCTCCCTCCCATTCCCGTTATTGTTCTCTCCCCGGACCACTCCCACGGGAGACACTGGGCTCCCTCCCTCCCATTCCCGTTATTGTTCTCTCCCCGGACCACTCCCACGGGAAGCACTGGGCTCCCTCCCTCCCATTCCCGTTATTGTTCTCCCCCCGGACCACTCCCACGGGAAGCACTGGGCTCTCTCCCTCCCATTCCCGTTATGGTTCTCTCCCCGGACCACTCCCACGAGAGGCACTGGCCTCCCTCCCTCCCATTCCCGTTATTGTTCTCTCCCCGGACCTCTCCCACGGGAAACACTGGGCTCCCTCCCTCCCATTCACGTTATTGTTCTCTCCCCGGACCACTCCCACAGGAGACACTGGGCTCCCTCCCTCCCATTCCCGTTAGTGTTCTCTCCCCGGACCACTCCCACGGGAAGCACTGGGCTCCCTCCCTCCCATTCCCGTTATTGTTCTCTCCCCGGACCACTCCCACGGGCAGCACTGGGCTCCCTCCCTCCCATTCCCGTTATTGTTCTCTCCCCGGACCACTCCCACGGGAAGCACTGGGCTCCCTCCCTCCCATTCCCGTTATTGTTCTCCCCCCGGACCACTCCCACGGGAAGCACTGGGCTCCCTCCCTCCCATTCCCGTTATGGTTCTCTCCCCGGACCACTCCCACGGGAAGCACTGGGCTCCCTCCCCTTCCATTCCCGTTATGGTTCTCTCTCCGGACCACTCCCACGGGAGACACTGGGCTCCCTCCCATTCCCGTTATGGTTCTCTCCCCGGACCACTCCCACGGGAGACACTGGGCTCCCTCCCATTCCCGTTATGGTTCTCTCCCCGGACCACTCCCACGGGAAGCACTGGGCTCTCTCCCTCCCATTCCCGTTATTGTTCTCTCCCCGGACCACTCCCACGGGAAGCACTGGGCTCCCTCCCTCCCATTCCCGTTATTGTTCTCTCCCCGGACCACTCCCACGGGAAGCACTGGGCTCCCTCCCTCCCATTCCCGTTATTGTTCTCTCCCCGGACCACTCCCACGGGCAGCACTGGGCTCCCTCCCTCCCATTCCCGTTATTGTTCTCTCCCCGGACCACTCCCACGGGCAGCACTGGGCTCCCTCCCTCCCATTCCCGTTATTGTTCTCTCCCCGGACCACTCCCACGAGAGGCACTGGCCTCCCTCCCTCCCATTCCCGTTATGGTTCTCCCTCCGGACCACTCCCACGGGAGACACTTGGCTCTCTCCCTCCCATTCCTGTTATGGTTCTCTCTCCGGACCACTCCCACGGGAGGCACTGGCCTCCCTCCCTCCCATTCCCGTTATTGTTCTCTCCCCGGACCACTCCCACGGGAAGCACTGGGCTCCCTCCCTCCCATTCCCGTTATGGTTCTCTCCCCGGACCACTCCCACGGGAGGCACTGGGCTCCTTCCCTCCCATTCACGTTATTGTTCTCTCCCCGGACCACTCCCACGGGAAGCACTGGGCTCCCTCCCTCCCATTCCCGTTATTGTTCTCTCCCCGGACCTCTCCCACGGGAGACACTGGGCTCCCTCCCTCCCATTCACGTTATTGTTCTCTCCCCGGACCACTCCCACGGGAGACACTGGGCTCCCTCCCTCCCATTCCCGTTATTGTTCTCTCCCCGGACCACTCCCACGGGAGGCACTGGGCTCCTTCCCTCCCATTCACGTTATTGTTCTCTCCCCGGACCACTCCCACGGGAAGCACTGGGCTCCCTCCCTCCCATTCCCGTTATTGTTCTCTCCCCGGACCTCTCCCACGGGAAACACTGGGCTCCCTCCCTCCCATTCACGTTATTGTTCTCTCCCCGGACCACTCCCACGGGAGACACTGGGCTCCCTCCCTCCCATTCCCGTTATTGTTCTCTCCCCGGACCACTCCCACGGGAGACACTGGGCTCCCTCCCTTCCATTCCCGTTATTGTTCTCTCCCCGGACCACTCCCACGGGAGACACTGGGCTCCCTCCCTCCCATTCCCGTTATTGTTCTCTCCCCAGACCACTCCCACGGGAGACACTGGGCTCCCTCCCTCCCATTCCCGTTATTGTTCTCTCCCCGGACCACTCCCACGGGAAGCACTGGGCTCCCTCCCTCCCATTCCCGTTATTGTTCTCTCCCCGGACCACTCCCACGGGAAGCACTGGGCTCCCTCCCTCCCATTCCCGTTATTGTTCTCTCCCCGGACCACTCCCACGGGAGGCACTGGGCTCCCTCCCTCCCATTCCCGTTATGGTTCTCTCCCCGGACCACTCCCACGGGAAGCACTGGGCTCCCTCCCTCCCATTCCCGTTATTGTTCTCTCCCCGGACCACTCCCACGGGAGACACTGGGCTCCCTCCCTCCCATTCCCGTTATGGTTCTCTCCCCGGACCACTCCCACGGGAGACACTGGGCTCCCTCCCTCCCATTCCCGTTATTGTTCTCTCCCCGGACCACTCCCACGGGAAGCACTGGGCTCCCTCCCTCCCATTCCCGTTATTGTTCTCTCCCCGGACCACTCCCACGGGAGACACTGGGCTCCCTCCCTCCCATTCCCGTTATGGTTCTCTCCCCGGACCACTCCCACGGGAGGCACTGGGCTCCCTCCCTCCCATTCCCGTTATTGTTCTCTCCCCGGACCACTCCCACGGGAAGCACTGGGCTCCCTCCCATTCCCGTTATGGTTCTCTCCCCGGACCACTCCCACGGGAGACACTGGGCTCCCTCCCTCCCATTCCCGTTATTGTTCTCTCCCCGGACCACTCCCACGGGAAGCACTGGGCTCCCTCCCTCCCATTCCCGTTATGGTTCTCTCCCCGGACCACTCCCACGGGAGGCACTGGGCTCCCTCCCATTCCCGTTATTGTTCTCTCCCCGGACCACTCCCACGGGAAGCACTGGGCTCCCTCCCTCCCATTCCCGTTATTGTTCTCCCGCCGGACCACTCCCACGGGAAGCACTGGGCTCCCTCCCTCCCATTCCCGTTATGGTTCTCTCCCCGGACCACTCCCACGGGAGGCACTGGGCTCCCTCCCTCCCATTCCCGTTATTGTTCTCCCCCCGGACCACTCCCACGGGAAGCACTGGGCTCCCTCCCTCCCATTCCCGTTATTGTTCTCTCCCCGGACCACTCCCACGGGAGGCACTGGGCTCCCTCCCTCCCATTCACGTTATTGTTCTCTCCCCGGACCACTCCCACGGGAAGCACTGGGCTCCCTCCCATTCCCGTTATTGTTCTCTCCCCGGACCACTCCCACGGGAAGCACTGGGCTCCCTCCCTCCCATTCCCGTTATTGTTCTCTCCCCGGACCACTCCCACGGGAAGCACTGGGCTCCCTCCCTCCCATTCCCGTTATGGTTCTCTCTCCGGACCACTCCCACGGGAAGCACTGGGCTCCCTCCCTCCCATTCCCGTTATTGTTCTCTCCCCGGACCACTCCCACGGGAAGCACTGGGCTCCCTCCCTCCCATTCCCTTTATTGTTCTCTCCCCGGACCACTCCCACGGGAGGCACTGGGCTCCCTCCCTCCCATTCCCGTTATGGTTCTCTCCCCGGACCACTTCCACGAGAGGCACTGGCCTCCCTCCCTCCCATTCCCGTTATTGTTCTCTCTCCGGACCACTCCCACGGGAAGCACTGGGCTCCCTCCCTCCCATTCCCGTTATTGTTCTCTCCCCGGACCACTCCCACGAGAGGCACTGGCCTCCCTCCCTCCCATTACCGTTATGGTTCTCTCCCCGGACCACTCCCACGGGAGACACTGGGCTCCCTCCCTCCCATTCCCGTTATTGTTCTCCCCCCGGACCACTCCCACGGGAAGCACTGGGCTCCCTCCCATTCCCGTTATTGTTCTCTCCCCGGACCACTCCCACGGGAAGCACTGGGCTCCCTCCCTCCCATTCCCGTTATGGTTCTCTCTCCGGACCACTCCCACGGGAAGCACTGGGCTCCCTCCCTCCCATTCCCGTTATTGTTCTCTCCCCGGACCACTCCCACGGGAGACACTGGGCTCCCTCCCTCCCATTCCCGTTAGTGTTCTCTCCCCGGACCACTCCCACGAGAGGCACTGGCCTCCCTCCCTCCCATTACCGTTATGGTTCTCTCCCCGGACCACTCCCACGGGAGACACTGGGCTCCCTCCCTCCCATTCCCGTTATTGTTCTCCCCCCGGACCACTCCCACGGGAAGCACTGGGCTCCCTCCCATTTCCGTTATTGTTCTCTCCCCGGACCACTCCCACGGGAAGCACTGGGCTCCCTCCCTCCCATTCCCGTTATGGTTCTCTCTCCGGACCACTCCCACGGGAAGCACTGGGCTCCCTCCCTCCCATTCCCGTTATTGTTCTCTCCCCGGACCACTCCCACGGGAAGCACTGGGCTCCCTCCCTCCCATTCCCGTTATTGTTCTCTCCCCGGACCACTCCCACGGGAGGCACTGGGCTCCCTCCCTCCCATTCCCGTTATGGTTCACTCTCCGGACCACTCCCACGTGAAGCACTGGGCTCCCTCCCATTCCCGTTATTGTTCTCTCCCCGGACCACTCCCACGGGAAGCACTGGGCTCCCTCCCTCCCATTCCCGTTATTGTTCTCTCCCCGGACCACTCCCACGGGAGGCACTGGGCTCCCTCCCTCCCATTCCCGTTATGGTTCTCTCTCCGGACCACTCCCACGGGAAGCACTGGGCTCCCTCCCTCTCATTCCCGTTATTGTTCTCTCCCCGGACCACTTCCACGGGAAGCACTGGGCTCTCTCCCTCCCATTCCTGTTATGGTTCTCTCCCCGGACCACTCCCACGAGAGACACTGGGCTCCCTCCCTCCCATTCCCGTTATGGTTCTCTCCCCGGACCACTCCCACGGGAGGCACTGGGCTCCCTCCCTCCCATTCCCGTTATGGTTCTCTCTCCGGACCACTCCCACGGGAGGCACTGGGCTCCCTCCCTCCCATTCCTGTTATTGTTCTCTCCCCGGACCACTCCCACGGGAGACACTGGGCTCCCTCCCTCCCATTCCTGTTATGGTTCTCTCCCCGGACCACTCGCACGGTAGGCACTGGGCTCCCTCCCTCCCATTCCTGTTATGGTTCTCTCCCCGGACCACTCCCACGGGAGGCACTGGGCTCCCTCCCTCCCATTCCCGTTATGGTTCTCTCCCCGGACCACTCCCACGGGAGACACTGGGCTCCCTCCCTCCCATTCCCGTTATGGTTCTCTCCCCGGACCACTCCCACGGGAGACACTGGGCTCCCTCCCTCCCATTCCCGTTATGGTTCTCTCCCCGGACCACTCCCACGGGAGGCACTGGGCTCCCTCCCTCCCATTCCCGTTATGGTTCTCTCCCCGGACCACTCCCACGGGAAGCACTGGGCTCTCTCCCTCCCATTCCCGTTATGGTTCTCTCCCCGGACCACTCCCACGGGAGACACTGGGCTCCCTCCCTCCTATTCCCGTTATTGTTCTCTCCCCGGACCACTCCCACGGGAGGCACTGGGCTCCCTCCCTCCCATTCCCGTTATGGTTCTCTCCCCGGACCACTCCCACGGGAAGCACTGGGCTCTCTCCCTCCCATTCCAGTTATGGTTCTCTCCCCGGACCACTCCCACGGGAAGCACTGGGCTCCCTCCCTCCCATTCCCGTTATTGTTCTCTCCCCGGACCACTCCCACGGGAGGCACTGGCCTCCCTCCCTCCCATTCCCGTTATGGTTCTCTCTCCGGACCACTCCCACGGGAGACACTGGGCTCTCTCCCTCCCATTCCCGTTATGGTTCTCTCCCCGGACCACTCCCACGAGAGGCACTGGCCTCCCTCCCTCCCATTTCCGTTATGGTTCTCTCTCCGGACCACTCCCACGGGAGACACTTGGCTCCCTCCCTCCCATTCCCGTTATTGTTCTCTCCCCGGACCACTCCCACGAGAGGCACTGGCCTCCCTCCCTCCCATTCACGTTATTGTTCTCACCCCCCCCCCCCCACCCCTCCTTGCCTCCTTGCCGTCCTGGTTCATTTGCGCCTATTACATGCCCGGATACACGGTGTCCCACCAGAAAAATTACCACCTAAAAGCTCTGGCGAATCTCTTCGGCGTTTTAATTTGTCACGTGACATCAGCACGCGAGAACTGAGGGATCGGCGTCTTAGTCTAAGGACGCTGCGTGCGGTCCGTGCGTCAATCATTAAAGGAACCACATCAAAGGAGTCTGTACAAGAAGTGTTCAGCGCGTTGGCGTTGACAGCACCGCGCTGACAGCACCGCGCTGACAGCACCGCGCTGACAGCACCGCGCTGACAGCACCTCGCTGACAGCACCGCGCTGACAGCACCGCGCTGAACGCTGAAGGATATCTTCCGCCAGAGGGCGTTTCGCTAACGCAGTGGTGTCTCAACCTCACGTCAAGCCAAGTCTCAGGTAACCATCAAGATTATTCTTGATATACTCGAAACTTTTTGTAAGTTTCTAATGGTATAAGTAATCGTAATGTGATACTTGGTGTCACGCGTAACCTTCACAGTTATCATTACCGACAGATGCAGTTACCAACTTAATGCAGTTTCATATTGCGTTTAAAAAATTAAAAAATATGGTTGCAAAGCCAGCGCGGTAGAAAGCCCTATCGACCTGTGACCGCTAACACGAGCAATGCACCATTTTCAATGATAACCTCATCAAGCTGGTCCACGAGTCGTCTTTCTGGTATATCCTTACAAGACAAGCTAGGATTCATCTCAGCTTGCAACACGTTAAATCTCTTCTTGGTCCGGAAAAATTTGGATGAAATCAAGCAAAGAAGTCATAGGGTTGCCCTTACAAAACTCCGCTGTAGTAACCACCGATTGGCCTATGAGAAACAAAGACCTAAATGCGAATGATGCCAAAGAATATGTAAATATTGTAACGAAAATAGCATTGCAGCTGTAGAAGATGAACATCATGTCCTTATCATTTGCAAAACATATAGAGAAATCCGTTTAAAGTATCTACCACGAATGTGTCAGTCACAGAGTCGTACAGTGTTCAATTTTTTTTGTAATACCTTATTCATTGCTCGATCTATACATACATGCAAGGGATACACGCTATAGGCAATAACATAGAATTCAGTAACAAAAACAGTTCTTTTTTTTTTCCTGCAAATTATTATTATATTATATTACAAAATCCATAAAATCCATAAAACGACCTTGGCGCGTTTGTACGTAATGTAACACAGTTGCAAACATTTTCTTAGTGTGTGTGTGTTTGTGCCATGTTTTATGTACCAAGGATCCATGGTCCATCACATTCGCCAATATCTTCCATTTCTATCGCTATAGATTCAATTTCATTCTTCCAGCAGGAACAGGGGATCCCCCGTCCCTTGCCCGGGAGGTTAAACCGTCCTACTTTAAAGCCATTCCTATAGCCATCCTCCTTTCCTTTCCCTCTGTGTCTGAAAAGCCCGGACATCAAAAGATTCAAAGTGTGTGTGTTATATGTTTTATGTACGAAGGGTCCATGGCTTAAATATTACAATAAAGACTCTTACTACTACTTTGTCGAGTAGGTGGCCTTGTCTCTATTGTCAGGACGGCAAAGCCTGTGATGTGAGGTTCGAACACCACCTGTGCAAATATCTTTTATTTCTATCTCTAACATGGCATCCCCTCTGCCTTGCCCGGGAGGTTAAACCTTCCTATTCTAAAGCCATTCCTATTACCGTCCTCCTTTCCTTCCCCTCTGTGTCTGAAATGCCCGGACGTGAAAAGATTGATGACGTCACTTCAGACTGTCAGCAGCAGCCCATTGATGGCAACACGGGGACATTGTCCAAACAGACGCCAGGAAGAGAGGCAATCACACCCCGTCAGCGTATCCCTCGAGACGCCCAAGGACACCGTGACATTGGCTAAGCGTCCTGAGTGGCCCCCTGTCGCACGGTCCGCCTGGGCACCCTCGACAAACACGACCTCCCACGGCAAACACCCATTGATTCCTACTGACCAGACGTGAGCTGTGACAAGCCACGTAAGTCGGGAGACGGCCAGACACACAAAACCATCCCCTCCTGGGGTGGTGGCTCTCGTGTGAAAGGCAAAATAGCTGCCAGGGTGGGATGGGATTTCCCTTTCTGCCCGATCTCAACTGTCTCAATTTTTTTTTTGAAAATCATGACCGGATCATTATTTCTAAATACGGAAATGGAAATTGGGAATCACCATATCATTGAGAACAATGATGAGGACAGGATACGAGATCCCATCGATTTGGGTCTTATTATTGGCTCCAATCAGGCCTCATTATCAGTTCTTTAACATTACTATTGCATTGCTCCCTGTTTGGCTGCTTGTTTGGTTTTCAATGATTAGATGACATGGGGTCTTTTTCTTTACATTGGACGAATGGTTCAGGTCTCACGGCATGCTATAACGGTCATTCGTTAAGACGGGTCCCTCACCCAAGCTAAGTAAAACTGCATCAGACTATGTTCCACATCCACATCCTTAAATATATATATATATATATATATATATATATATATATATATATATATATATATATATATATATATATATATATGCCACCTTGCTCAACCATCCCATTTCATAAACATGGCAGCGCCACCTGGTGACTCAATGCCCGGATGTAATGAAATCCTGACAGGTAGTACCCTTAGTGGCCGCTAGGGGGTCGTCATATCCCAGACGTGATGACAGCAGTCGGCGAATAGTGAAGATTGACCCGGAGGGGTGACGGCCTCTGGTCGCCCCTCTGCTGCCGGCATCGCCCCCTGATCACCCTTACCCAACCTCCTCTACCCACTCCACCCCCACCCCCACCGCACGTCAACCCAACTCACCCCAACGCACCTCACCGCACCTCAACCCAACACACCCCACCTCACCGCAACCGACATCTACCGCACCCCAACCCGTCCCCAACACACCCCAACCCCCCGCTCCCTACTACACCTCAACCACCCGACCCCACCCCACCGCACGACCCACCCCACCGCGCCTCACCGCACATCACCCAACCCGAGCCGACCCCACCCCACACCATCCCTTTCATTACCACTTCTTCCCAACCTTCCCTTCTCTTTCCCACCCTATCCCATCTCGCCCTGTTCAACTCCTCTCTAACCTGCCCCACCCGTCCGCGTCCCAACCTCCCTCCTCCTTCGCCTGACAGTTACCTTCCCGTTATTAATCGTATCCAGTCCCCGCACTGTCGTATCATTTTTCTTTCCTTACATATCGTGTTTATGGGTCATCAACACTGCCCCCCCCCCCTCCCCCACTGCCACCTCCTTCCTTCTACAACAGCCTTCTTATTCCTTTAGGGCGCCCGATAGATAGCTCAGTGGGTTAGAGCGCTCGCATTGAGCGTTCTGGCCACGCGAGAGCCTGACGGCACGTGTATCGGTGGTTCACACCCCCCTGCGGTCATGTTGGTAGGGTCGCAGGATATAGATCCCATGTGTTTTTTTACAAAGAGTAGGGGAGTTATCCTGGGCCATGGTTCCGTTCTTCCCTTCCTTCTCCCATTGACGTGATATGACCAAAAGTGGTTAAAGCGTCTTGAATATACAAGCAACAACCTGCTTCGTTCTCAAACGCCACCTCTGGTTCTCTTCTCCAGCCATACGTCTGCACCATCCCCTTGTCCCTCTCTCTCCCCCTCACCTAACCTTCCCCATTCTTCCAGAATCTCCGCGTCGCCTTCTTCCCAGGCCCCATAATCCACCGCTTCACCCTTCACTTTATCCTCTTTGTGATGCTGATGCAGGTGACGGAAGGTGGGGAAGCACTTCAGTCTCATCCTGCATTTACTGCCTCAGAGCTGGATGCAAATCGACGATTTTTTACCACCGGCCCCTACACATGCAAGTCGCCACTCCACCCACGATGGCCACACGCGGCCTCCTCACACATCTCTGTCTCAATAGCTGCAATCCCCTGACATTCTTCCACATATAGCGGTACCAGCTCCCAAATCAGTTTTGAGAGCATTATGGTAAGTGACGAGATTCTCGCCTTGGTCTGACGAGATGGAAGGCAATGTCATAATCCCAATTTCCCCCCATGAGTGCTATCAATCCTGAGTGTTGCGAATCTGGATCAAAAACGCCGTGCAAAAATCCCCAGATCGCCCTGACTGACGCCCCGCCGACTCCACGTGGTATTTGTGTGAGCCCCTCCCGCAGTCTAGACTCACTCTGGACAGCTGCAAAATAACGCACAGCGACAACTCCACATGCCACTATCCCTCCTTTTCTCTTTCTCACATGTGCTATCTGTTTATGTCTCTCTCTGTTTTCAACCCGTCTATCTCTCTCGTTGTTTTCATCTACATCTGCAACTCAATCTTGTTCTCATATCATCCTTTTAATATTAACTTCTTTTTGTCCCTTTTTTCTGCTCTTTTTTCTCTCTCATTCTGATTTGATGTTGCCTTCGTAGTGTGTGTCTTGTATCAGTTGTCAACTCTTCGTGTCTGTCAATCTTATCTCTAGCGTACAAGCTGTCCTGAACCTGTCTGACGACCGTCAAGACGCGGAACCCTTGGGTGAGAGGATGCTAATTAATGGTTCAATTGGACAACCCTCATGGCCAGGTGTCACCCCTTTACTCAGCCCCCCACCCTGTCAGGCACCGCCCCTGGAAAACTGCTCATACATTTACTTTACTGTGATTCTTTTTGTTTTATTTGAATAAAAGGTCATTTGGGTATTCTGTTCAATTGAAAGTGCCGTGCACGTTGTGTGTTTGTATGATTTTTTTTATTGAACATGTGTTTTTAAATACGAATGTATCTAGGTACTAACTCCACATGAAAAACTATACTGAGACATTGGTGTCGCTCTCACTCTCGCCCTGCTTAAAGTTATCTCCTTCTGGATCTCTCAATTCCAATATTGATCGCTCGCTCTCACGAGAACACGCACCCCCACCCCCTCTACCCAACTCAGTCCCACATACTCCACTCACCCTGGTCTTTGTGGTACTTCTGTTCCAGACATGGAAGCGAATGTCCACCCATACCGACCATCCCACCCCGTTCTTACCGCCGATGCCGCCTAGCTACCCCATTACCTCGTTTTTTAACCGCCGCGCGTAGCAGCCATTGAATCCATTAAAACTGACCCAATTTGCGTTTCACATTGCCCGGTAAACCTATCGTTGAAGGGGTTTGGATGTGATGACGGCTACAAGCGGTGGGACGTCGTTTGGTTACACGACTGCCATGCGTGAAGCTGAATCTGCACATCAGTCACGTGTAATGTCAGGTACAAATGGGAAAGAACGTCAGGAGCGGTTTGTAGTTTTAATGCCGTGTTTACCGTGAAGGCGTGGTCAGGCGTCCGAACAAGGATCGGTATTGAAAGAAAAATCGATAAACTGCGTGATAATGGTAATCGCGACTGTCCCGATACACGAGTTAGCCACAACCTTGAGTAAGGTCATGGGTTAGGGGATAGACACAACAGGTGATCTACGATGTAGCCACAATGGTTGGACAGCCATAATGGCCCATTCTCCACCACCATATTGAGCAGCCTCCACACTCATCACTGGGATTGGATGGTTTTCTTTTTCGATTATTACAAGATCGACATGTGAAGTAATTCATCCGCGGTAGTAGAGTTTAAGTGCTCCATCCGTCACGTGTTGAACCAAACAGCGACTAAACACGTTCAGCATCGATCGTGTAGAGACCTGCTGAAGCAAAAACTGTGATCGCACGTTATAACGGTACAGTAGTCTGGGAATACAGCTCCATCGGGTAGACCAGCGCCACTGGGAGGAGGGTTGAGAGGTGGGAGGCGGGGGTTACCACAAGGCACGTGACACACTCCACCAAAGCGGTTAACATTACATTCCATCATGCCTTCGCCTATCAGAAATCTGTTTACTATCTTTCGAATGACGCCCTTGAGGGAGTAATGTCCTCTCCACAGGTCAAGTCATCACGCCTGTCGGTTGCAGAGGACCCATCCAGCATTGAAATAGTCCGGTAAAAAAGGAGGAGATTTCCTTTCGCGGTGTAGGAATACTGTAACAATAGATTTGCAAGAAATCTGCCGCGAAATCTGCGGTAGTCATCTATTGTTGCTTGGGGAGTAAATTCACACGCTCGCCAGACACATTTCCTCCAGGCATGGCGTGATGAAATTGCTCAAGCGCGCAAAGAATGATTTTGGGTTAAACTTTCAGAGTCTCGGGTGGTTCTTTACGAGACGCCCAATGTGATGCGCTGAGAGGTATCTGCGGGAAATATAGCGCCCTTGATCATTAAAACCGGATGTTAAGTCGTGGACGTCTGAGGCGAGGAGTAAGGAGCACGTATTCCAGACTCAGACCGGCTGGGGTGGGGGTTCTCGTGTTAAAGGCAAGACACATGCCACACAGGGTGGAATGGGATTTCCCTTTATGTGCGAGTCAACTGTCTCAGTTTTTCGATCTTTTTCATGATTGGATTATTATTTCTAAGTACCGGAATGATTAGTGGAAGTCACCATATCATTAAGATCAATGCTGAGGACATGATACCAGATCCCATCGATTTGGGTCTTATTATTGGCTCCAATCAGGCTACATTATCAGTCCTTTTAGCATTATTATTGCATTGCTCTCTGGTTGATTAAACATAAATTCATGATCAGATACTATGGGGTCTTGTTTTTTACACTGGATGAATGGTTCAGGTCTTAGGCCATGCTATGACGTGCATTCCTTAAGACAGGCCCTTTCCCCGAGCTGGGTGAAACTGCAGAAGATTATTTTTCACACCCACATCCTTAAAGATATATGGAATAGGATGATTGAGCAAGGTGGCATATATATGCCACCTTGCTCAATCATCCTATTCCATAAACATGGCAGCACCACCTGGAGACTCAATGTCCGGATGTAATGAAATCCTGACAGGTAGTACCCGTAGTGGCCGCTAGGGGGTCGTCTTATCCCAGACGTGATGATAGCCGTCGGCGAATAGTGAAGAATGACCCGGAGGGGTGACGGCTTCCGCTGCTGGCGGCATCGCCCCCTGATCACCCCTACCCAACTTCCTCTACCCAACTCACCGCACCCCACCCCCATCAAACCCCCACCGCACGTCAACCCTCCCAACGGCACCCCCACCGCACCTCAACACACTCCACCCCACCCCACCTCACCCCACCCAAGCCACCGCACCGCACCGGACCGCACTCCATCGTACCCCAAGCCAACCCACCCCACCGCACCCCCAACGAACGTCAACCCACCCCACCGCATTCCCACCGAACGTCAACCCACCCCACCGCACCCTAAGACACCCCACGGCACCCCCACCGAACGTCAACCCACCCCACCGCACCCCCATCGAACGTCAACCCACCCCACCGCACCCTAAGACACCCCACGGCACCCCCACCGAACGTCAACCCACCCCACCGCACCCCACCGAAGGTCAACCCACCCCACCGCACCCCAATCGAACGTCAACCCACCCCACCGCACCCTAAGACACCCACCGCACCCCCACCAAACGTCAACCCACCCCACCGCATCCCCACCGAACGTCAACCCACCCCATCGCACCCTAAGACACCCCACGGCACCCCACAGAACGTCAACCCACCCCACCGCACCCCCACCGAACGTCAACCCACCCCACCGCACCCTAACACCCCACCGCACCCCCACCGAACGTCAACCCAAGCCACCGCACCCTAAGACACCCCACGGCACCCCACCGAACGTCAACCCACGTCACCCCATCTCACACCTTTCCTTTCATTCCCATACCTTAGCAACCTTCCCTTACCTTTCCCACTCGATCCCTTTCAGCCATTTTCCACCACTCCCTAACCTTCTCCTCCCGTCCGCGTTCCATCCAGCTTCCCCCACCTCCTTCCTACCTCGTCTACCAGTTACCTCCCCGTTATTAATCGTATCCTCGCCTCCCACCGTCGTATCGTTTTTTCTTCCCGTACATATCGTGTTTAGAGTTCATCAACGATGGCCGTCACTGCCACATTTTTCTTTCTACAACAGCCATCTCCTTCCTTTAGGGCCGCACAATAGATAGGCTCAGTGGGTTAGAGTGCTGGCATTGAGCGCTCTAGCCACCTTATGGCACGTGAATCGGTGCTTCACGCCCCGCTGTGGTCATATCTGTGTGGTCTCAGGATAAAGATCCCACGTCCTTCTTCGCAAATTGTAGGGGGTGTTCCCTGGTGACATAGCTCCACTCTCCCTTCCTTCTTCCATTGACGCGATATAACAGGATTGGTTAAACTGTCCGGAATATCCAACCTACAACATGCTTCTTTCTACAACCGCCACCTCTGCTTCTCCGCTTCTTCAGGCATAAGTCTGCACGCCCCCACCCCCACCCCCCTCCCCTCGCCTTCCCCATTCTTCCAGAATCTCCATTTCGCCTTCTACCCAGGCCCATAATCCCACCGCTTCACCCTTCACTTTACCCAAGCTCCCTCCTTTCTTCCCTCTTTGTGATGCTGATACAGGTGACTGTGGAAGCACTTCAGTCTCATCTTGTATTTACTGGTTCAGAGCTGGATGCAAATCGATGAATTTTTACCACCCGCCTCCCAAAATCTTAGTCGCTTTTTACACGAACGCACCAAACCGCCGCCCCCACCCCACCCCCCCATACCCACGATGGCCACCCAGCCCCCCCCCCCCCCCCCACACACACACACATCTCCCTATCAATAGCTGCAATCCCCTGACATTCTTCCACCTTAGCCTTACCAGCTCCCAAATCAGGTTGATGAGCATTACGGCAAGTGACGAGATTCTCGCCTTGGTTCGACGAGATGGAAGGCAATGTCATAATCCCAATTTCCCCCCTTGAGTGCTATCAATGCTGAGTGTTGGGTATCTGGACCACAAACACCGTGCAAAACCCCCAGATCGCCCTGACTGACGCCCCGGCGCCCCTCCCGCAGTCTAGACTCACAAAATAACGCACAGCGACAACTCCACATGCCACTATCCCTCCTTCTCTCTTTCTCACATGTGCTATCTGTTTATATCTCTCTCTTTGTTTCCATCTCTAGCTTCCACTCAATCTTGTTCTCATATCATCCTTTTAATAGGAACTTGTTTTTGTCCCTTTTTTCTGCTCTTTTTTCTCCCTCATTCTGATTTGATGTTGCCTTCGTAGGGCGTGCCTTGTCTCAGTCAACTATTGGTGTCTGTCAATCTTATCTCAGCTGTCTAACGCGTTAAGACGCGGAACCCTTCGGTGAGAGCATGCTAATTAAGGATTCAATTGAACGAACCTCATGGCCACGTGTCACCCCTTTACCAAGTCCCTCACCCTGTCAGACACCGCCCCTGGAAAACTGCTGATACATTCACTTTACTATGATTCTTATTGTTTTATTTGAAAAAAATACGTCATTTGGATTTTTTGTTTAATTGAAATTACCGTGCACGTTGTGTGTTTGGACGCATTTTTTTTATTGAAGATGTGTTTTTAAATACAATTGTATTTAGGTCCAAATTCCACATGAAAAACTATACTGAGACATTGGTGCCGCTCGCACTCTCGCCCTGCTTAAAGTTATCTCTTTCAGGGTCTCTCAATTCCAATATTGATCGCTCGCTCTCACAAGAACACGCACCCCCACTCTCTACCCACCACAGTCCCACATACTCAACTCACGCTGGTCTTTGCGGTACTTCTGTTCCAGACATGGAAGCGAATGTCCACCCATACCGACCATCCCACCCCGTTTTTACCGCCGATGCCGCCCGGCTACCCCATTACCTCGTATTTTAACCGCCGCGCGTAGCAGCCATTGAATCCATTAAAACTGACCCAATTTGCGTTTCACATTGCCCGGTAAACCTATCGTTGAAGGGGTTTGGATGTGATGACGGCTACAAGCGGTGGGACGTCGTTTGGTTACACGACTGCCATGCGTGAAGCTGAATCTGCACATCAGTCACGTGTAATGTCAGGTACAAATGGGAAAGAACGTCAGGAGCGGTTTGTAGTTTTTTTTTTTAGAAGGCGTGGTCAGGCGTCCGAACAAGGATCGGTATTGAAAGAAAAATCGATAAACTGCGTGATAATGGTAATCGTGACTTTCCCGATACGAGTTAGCCACAACCTTGAGTAAGGTCATGCGTTAGGGGATAGACACAACAGGTGATCTACGATGTAGCCACAATGGTTGGACAGCCATAATGGCCCATTCACCACCACCATATTGAGCAGCCTCCACACTCATCACTGGGATTGGATGGTTTTCTTTTTCGATTTTTACAAGATCGACAATGTGAAGTAATTCATCCGCGGTAGTAGAGTTTAAGTGCTCCATCCGTCACGTGTTGAACCAAACAGCGACTAAACACGTTCAGCAGCGATCGTGTAGAGATCTGCTGAAGCAAAAACTGTGATCGCACGCTATAATGGTGCAGTAGTCTGGGAATACAGCTCCATCGGGTAGACCAGCGCCACTGGGAGGAGGTTGGAGAGGTGGGAGGAGGGGGTTACCACAAGGCACGTGACACAATCATCCAGAGCGGTTAACATTACATTCTATCATGCCTTCGCCTATCAGAAATCTGTTTACAACTTTTCGAATGACGCCCTTGAGGGAGTAATGTTCTCTCCACAGGTCAATTCATCTTCCTCCGCCGTGAAGAGCTCCAGCAGACGACTCACATCTGTCGGTCGCAGTGGACCCATCCATCATTGAAATAGTCCCTTAAAAAGAGAAGATTTCACTTCGCGGTGTAGGAATACTGTGGGAACAAAAGATTTGCAAGAAATCTACCCGTCTTGGGGGAAAACTCCAATTGAAAATGGATTACTGGACGAGGCAGTATTCATCTATTGTCGCTCCGGCAGTAAATTCACAAGCTGGCTAGACAAGTGTCCTCCGGGCATGGCGTGATGAAGCTGTTCAAGCGACCAAAACATGTTTTTTTGTTAAACTTCCAGAGTCTCAGGTGGTACTTACGAGACGCCCAGGGTGATGCACTGAGAGGTATCCGCGGAAAAAAGTAGTGCCCTTGATCATTAAAAACGGAAGGTAAGTCTAGGTTGTCTGAAGCGCAGAGTAAAGAGCAGGGTTTTCAGCCTAAGCAGACCTGAAGCTAGGATGACACAAAACACATGAAGGCAGCAAGTTGGGCCAGGAAACCTCTTGGGACAGTGAAATGGGACAAAACGTGATGCAACTGCAGATGCTGGGGTTCGAAACCACGACCTGGTGATGTATTATTCGCCCTGCTTACCAACTGAATTAGGGAAGCTCTGCACGGCTAGGATGGGAGCCATGACATCGCCGGGCTAGACCGGAAATCGGAATGACATCTGGGATAGTAAAACCGAAATTAAACAAAATTAAACTAAAACCCCGAGTTGTAAAACATACGAAAATAAGTTTCCACCGCGTGGCGCTGTCAGCAGTTGACAATGTGGTTAAATGTCGCCTTTTAAAAAATGGTGTTCATTTGTTTCCAAGTGTAATGACGTTGCAAAGCAGGCGCGGTAGAAAGCACTATTGACCTCAACCGGCCTGTGATTCTGCATCCGTTAACACGGGTCATACACCATTTTTCAATGATAACCACATCCTGCTGATCCACGAGTCGTCTTTCTGGTATATCCTTACAGGTATGGTCAGAGCAAACTAGGTATTTACCTAGGCTTGCAATACGTTAAATCTCAGTCTCTCTCTAGACTATGACGCCCAAGAACTTTCATTTGGTAGAAACAATTTGGTGTGATGTTAAAAACTATTCAAAACGAAATATTCAAATTTATATGGAGTGGAAAACCGGAAAAGATCAAACGAACTGTATTGTATAACAATAAGCAAACTGGAGGTATATATATCCCAAATCTTACAATTAAAAGCAAATCACTTAAGATTGCATGGGTACAACGTATTGTCAGTAATGAATCGTGTGCGATATTTGTTCACAGTTACTTTGGCATTATAGGCGAACTGTTCTGGAGATGTAATATGGATGCTAAAGACCTAAAAACTATCCCTTTTTATACAAATATAACTAGCGCCTTCACTCGAGAAATTATTGAAACTTGGTGTGAATTTCATTTTTGCACACTAGACGATATAGTTGATGTACCAGAAGAGGTCTTATGGTATAATTCCCACATAAAAGTTAATAATAAGGTTATCTGTTATGATAGTTGGGTGAAATTGGAGATACTTTTTGTCAAAGATCTTTGTGATGAACAAGGCTCTTTCCTGTCGTATCCACATATTTGCCAAAAGTATGGAAGTAATATCAATGTGTTACATTATTATGGTATTATACACAGCATTACAGAGAAGTGGAAACCTTGGCTGGCATTTGGTACAGACATTAAGACCTGCACGAGATTTCAGAAATATATAGAAGCAACACATGTTAGTAAACTTGTATATAAGAGTCTCATTAGTAAAATTGCCACGGTACCGACGACCCCATTCCAAGCATGGAGAGCTGATATAGATATATCAGAGACCGAATATGTAGCTTCTTTTCAAAAGTTACTTAAAACAACACAGTGTGTGAAATTGCAAGAATTCCAAAACCGGTTTCTCCACCGTATCTTATCAACGAATGAAAGGCTATACAAATGGGGTCTAAGGGAGTGTGATTTATGTTGTTTTTGTAATGAAGAAATTGACACTTTGATGCATGGTTTTGTTGAATGCGAACCTGTAAAGACATTTTGGCAGTCTGTGTACCTTTGGCTTGGAAATAGATTGGGAATTTTGATAGAGTACGATGTGAAATATATCCTATTTGGTGCTAAAGATATAACCATTGATTTTGTCCTGATGTTGGGAAAACATTATCTATATTCTTGCAAATGTAATTCAAGATTCCCGGATTTGAAGACATTTTTAGCACGATTAAGAGTATACGTTGACTTAGAGTATCGAATAGCAAGAAACAATGATCGATTAGGGGAATTTGCAAACCGTCTCGGCGCCTTGTGTTGACCCATATGTAAATCAGTAAACTAGACAAAACGCTATTAGTGCAGCCCTTGCACGATATTATGTAATAGACAATTATGTATCCTATGAACCATGCCAAGCCTTTCCTGATGTTCTCGCATTTTCTTGTATACCATTGGAGCCAATAAAAATATATAAAAAAAAAAAAAAAAAAAAAAAAAAAAAAAAAAAAAATTTGGTGTGAGATTTCGTCTTCGTATTAGGTAGATACTATATATATCACAATAAGTGTCACGGTGTGTTTCCTGAGGTCTCCGGATTCATAGTAAGGCTTGAGCGCCATTTATGCATAAAACAACAAATTGCCGTAAAGAATAACACAATTTTGCCTTTCAGAAACAAGTGGTTCAATGTTCTGTGAATGTCCTTCTTTCATAGCCCTGTGTTAATTATAATTAGCCTATTGCAACCATTATACTCTTATACTGTGCACTTTGTATATCAGACTCTTCTTCGAATGTATGCATTTTGATATAAACCAATAAACTAAAAAACTAAAAAAAATATATATAAGTCTAATTCTTGTTCCGGAAAAATATTTAAATGAAATCAAGCTAGGAAGTCATAGGGTTGCCCTTACACGACTCCGTTGCAGTACTCACAGATTAGCCATTGAAAAACAGAGACGTAAATTTGAACGATCCCAAAGAATACGTAAATATTGAAAAGAAAACAGGATTGTAGCTGAAGATGAATATCATTTCCTTATCATTTGGAAAAAATTTAAAGAAATCTGAAGTAGCTACCATGAATGTATCCGTCAAGGAGTTGTATCCTGGTTAAGTCATTAAGTGAAATGAATTCACAAAATCCAGAATTATTAAAGGATATCAGCGCGTTTGTACATAATGCAACACAGTTGCATGAACCTTCTCATTGTGTGTGTGTTATATGTTTTATGTACGAAGGGTCCATGGCTTAAATATTACAATAAAGACTGCTACTTTGTCGACTAGGTGGCGTTGTCTCTATTGTCAGGACGGCAAAGTCTGTGATGTGAGGTTCGAACACTACCTGTGCAAATATCTTTTATTTCTATCTCTAACATGGCATCCCCTCTGCCTTGCCCGGGAGGTTAAACCTTCCTATTCTAAAGCCATTCCTATTACCGTCCTCCTTTCCTTCCCCTCTGTGTCTGAAATGCCCGGACGTGAAAAAGATTGATGACGTCACTTCAGACTGTCAGCAGCAGTCCATTGATGGCAACACGGGGACATTGTCCAATCAGACGCCAGGAAGAGGGGCAATCACACCCCGTCAGCGTGACACTCGAGACGCCCAAGGACACCGTGACATTGGCTAAGCGTCCTGAGTGGCCCCCTGTCGCACGGTCCGTCTAGGCACCCTCGACAAACACGCCCTCCCACGGCAAACACCCATTGATTCCTATTGACCAGATGTGAGCTGTGACAAGCCACGTAAGTCGGGAGACTGCCAGACACACAAAACCATCCCCTCCTGGGGTGGTGGCTCTCGTGTTAAAGGCAAGATAGCTGCCAGGGCGGGATGATGTCATTTTTCGATTTTTGTTATCGTGATTTGATCATTATTTCTAAATACGGAAATGCAAATTGGGAGTCACCATACCATTAGGAACAATGATGAGGACAGGATACGAGATCCCATCGATTTGGGTCTTATTATTGGTCCCAATCAGGCCGCATTATCAGTTCTTTAACATTACTATTGCATTGCTCTCTGTTTGGCTGTTTGTTTGGTCTTCAATGACAAGATGATATGGGGTCTTGTTTTTTTACATTGGACGAATGGTTCAGGTCTCACGGCATGCTGCAACGGTCATTCGTTAAGACGGGTCCCTCACCCGAGCTAAGTGAAACTGCATCAGACTATGTTCCACATCCACATCCTTAAATATATATATATATATATATATATGCCACCTTGCTCAATCATCCCATTTCATAAACATGGCAGCGCCACCTGGTGACTCAATGCCCGGATGTAATGAAATCCTGACAGCTAGTACCCTTAGTCGCCGCTAGGGGGTCGTCATATCCCAGACGTGATGACAGCAGTCGGCGAATAGTGAAGAATGACCCGGAGGGGTGACGGCCTCCGGTCGCCCCTCTGCTGGCGGCATCGCCCCCTCATCGCCCCTACCCAACCTCCTCCACCCACTCAACCCCCACCCCCACCACCACCGCACGTCAACCCAACTCACCCCAACGCACCTCACCGCACCTCAGCTTAACACACCCCACGCGCACCCGACATCTACCGCACCCCAACCCAAAGCCACCGCACCCCAACCCAAAGCCACCGCACCCTACCACACCTCAACCCAACAGACCCCACCCCACCGCACCCGACATCTACCGCACCCCAACCCGTCCCCAACGCACCCCAACCCCCCGCTCCCTACTACACCTCAACCACCCGACCCCACCCCACCCCACACCCCACCCCACCCACCCCACCCCACACCATCCCTTTCATTACCACTTCTTGCCAACCTTCCCTTCCCTTTCCCACCCTATCCTTTCTCGCCCTGTTCAGCCCCTCTCTAACCTGCCCCACCCGTCCGCGTCCCAACCTCCCTCCTCCCTCCTCCCTCACCTGACAGTTACCTTCCCGTTATTAATCGTATCCTGTCCCCCCACTGTCGTATCATTTTTCTTTCCTTACATATCGTGTTCAGGGTTCATCAACACTGCCCCCCCCCCCCCCCACACTCCCCCACCGCCACCTCCTTCCTTCTCTAACCGCCATCTCATTTCTTTAGGGCGCCCGATAGATAGCTCAGTGGGTTAGTGCGCTCGCATTGAGCTTTCTGGCCACGCGAGAGCCTGACGGCACGTGGTGGTTCACGCCCCGCTGCGGTCATGTTTGTAGGGTCGCAGGATAAAGATCCCATGTCGTCTTTTACAAAGAGTAGGGGGGTTACCCTGGGGACATGGTTCCACTCTTCCCTTCCTTCTCTCATTGACGTGATATGACCAAAAGTGGTTAAAGCGTCTTGAATATACAAGCAACAACCTGCTTCGTTCTCAAACGCCACCTCTGGTTCTCTTCTCCAGCCATACGTCTGCACCCTCCCCCTGTCCCTCTCCCTCCCCCTCACCTAACCTTCCCCATTCTTCCAGAATCTCCACGTCGCCTTCTTCCCAGGCCCCATAATCCACCGCTTCACCCTTCAATTTATCCTCTTTGTGATGCTGATGCAGGTGACGGAAGGTGGGGAAGCACTTCAGTCTCATCCTGCATTTACTGCCTCTGAGCTGGAGGCAAATCGACGATTTTTTACCACCGGCCCCTACACATGCTAGTCGCTTTTTACACGAACGCACCAGACTGCCCCCCCCCCCCCCTCCCGCCCACTCCACCCAAGATGGCCACCCACGGCCTCCTCACACATCTCCCTCTCAATAGCTGCAATCCCCTGACATTCTTCCACCTATAGCCTTACCAGCTCCCAAATCAGGTTTGTGAGCATTACGGCAAGTGACGAGATTCTCGCCTTGGTCCGACGAGATGGAAGGCAATGTCATAATCCCAATTTCCCCCCTTGAGTGCTATCAATGCTGAGTGTTGGGTATCTGGACCAAAAATGCGGTGCAAAACCCCCAGATCGCCCTGACTGACGCCCCCGGTGACTCCGCGTGGTATGTGTTTGACCCCTCCCGCAGTCTAGACTCACTTGAGACAGATGCAAAATAACGCACAGCGACAACTCCACATGCCAATATCCCTCCTTCTCTCTTTCTCACATGTGCTATCTGTTTATATCTCTCTCTTTGTTTTCATCCCATTCTCAAGCGACTCAATCTTGTTCTCATATCATCCTTTTAATATTAACTTCTTTTTGTCCCTTTTTTTCTGCTCTTTTTTCTCTCTCATTCTGATTTGATGTTGCCTTCGTAGTGTGTGTCTTGTCTCAGTTGTCAACTCTTCGTGTGTGTCAATCTTATCGCTGGCGTACAAGCTGTCCTGTGCCTGTCAAACGACCGTCAAGAGAAGGAACCCTTTGGCGAGAGGATGCTAATTAATGGTTCAATTGGACAACCCTCATGGCCACGTGTCATCCCTTTACCCAGCCCTTCACCCTGTCTGGCACCGCGCCTTTAAAACTGCTCAGTCATTCACTTTACTGTGATTCTTATTGTTTTATTTGAATAAAACGTCATTTGGGTATTCTGTTCAATTGAAATTGCCGTGCACGTTGCGTGTTTGTATGATTTTTTTGATTGAACATGTGTTTTTAATACGAATGTATCTAGATCCTAATTCCACATGAAAAACTATACTGACATTGGTGTCGCTCTCACTCTCGCCCTGCTTAAAGTTATCTCCTTCAGGATCTCTCAATTCTAATATTGATCGCTCGCTCTCACAAGAACACGCACCCTCACCCCCTCTACCCAACTCAGTCCCACATACTCCACTCACCCTGGTCTTTGTGGTACTTCTGTTCCAGACATGGAAGCGAATGTCCACCCCTACCGACCATCCCACCCCGTTCTTACCGCCGATGCCGCCCGGCTACCCCATTACCTCGTTTTTTAACCGCTGCGCGTAGCAGCCATTGAATCCATTAAAACTGACCCAATTTGCGTTTCACATTGCCCGGTAAACCTATCGTTGAAGGGGTTTGGATGTGATGACGGCTACAAGCGGCGCGACGTCGTTTGGTTACATGACTGCCATGCGTGAAGTTGAATCTGCACATCAGTCACGTGTAATGTCAGGTACAAATAGGAAAGAACGTCAGGAGCGGTTTGTAGCTTTAATGCCGTGTTTACCGTGAAGGCGTGGTCAGGCGTCCGAACAAGGATCGGTATTGAAAGAAAAATCGATAAACTACGTGATAATGGTAATCGTGACTTTCCCGATACGAGTTAGCCACAACCTTGAGTAAGGTCATGCGTTAGGGGATAGACACAACAGGCGATCTACGATGTAGCCACAATGGTTGGACAGCCATAATGGCCCATTCACCACCACCATATTGAGCAGCCTCCACACTCATCACTGGGATTGGATGGTTTTCTTTTTCGATTATTACAAGATCGACAATGTGAAGTACTTCATCCGCGGTAGTAGAGTTTAAGTGCTCCATCCGTCAGGTGTTGAACCAAACAGCGACTAAACACGTTCAGCATCGATCGTGTAGAGACCTGCTGAAGCAAAAACTGTGATCGCACGCTATAATGGTACAGTAGTCTGGGAATACAGCTCCATCGGGTAGACCAGCGCCACTGGGAGGAGGGTGGAGAGGTGGGAGGCGGGGGTTACCACAAGGCACGTGACACAATCATCCAGAGCGGTTAACATTACATTCTATCATGCCTCCGCCTATCAGAAATCTGTTTACAACTTCTCGAATGACGCCCTGGAGGGAGTAATGTTCTCTCCACAGGTCAATTCATCTTCCTCCGCCGTGAAGAGCTCCAGGAGACGGCTCACATCTGTCGGTTGCAATGGACCCATCCATCATTGAAATAGTCCCTTAAAAAGAGAAGATTTCACTTCGCGGTGTAGGAATACTGTAGGAACAAAAGATTTGCAAGAAATCTATCCGTCTTGGGAGAAAACTCAGCATATTAAAAATGGATTACTGGACGAGGCGGTATTCATCTATTGTCGCTCGGGGAGTAAGTTCACAAGCTGGCTAGACAAGTGTCCTCCGGGCATGGCGTGATGAAGCTGTTCAAGCGCCCAAAACATGTTTTTTTGTCTCAGGTGGTACTTACGAGACGCCCAGGGTGATGCGCTGAGAGGTATCCGCGGAAAAAGTAGTGCCCTTGATAATTAAAAACGGAAGGTAAGTCTAGGTTGTCTGAAGCGCAGAGTAAAGAGCAGGGATTTCAGCCTAAGCAGACCTGAAGCTAGGATGACACAAAACACATGAAGGCGGCAAGTTGGGCCAGAAAACCTCTTGGGACAGTGAAATGGGACAAAACGTGATGCAAATGCAAATGCTGGGCTTTGAAACCACGACCTGGTGATTTATTATTCGCCCTGCTAACCAACTGAATTAGGGAGGCTTTGCACGGCTAGGATGGGAGCCATGACATCGCCGGGCTAGACCGGAAATCAGAATGACATCTGGGCCAGTAAAACCGAAATTAAACAAAATTAAACTAAACCCCCGAGTTGTAATACATAAGTGGCGCTGTCAGCAGTTGACAATGTGGTTACATATCGCCTTTTAAGAAATGGTGTTAATTTGTTTCCAAGTGCAATGACGTTGCAAAGCCAGCGCGGTAGAAAGCACTATTGACCTCAACCGGTCTGTGATTCTGCATCCGTTTATTTGGTTGATACAATTATTAGGTAGATAATATATATATTACTGTCAGAGTCACGGTGTGTTTCCTAAGGTCTCCGGATTCATAGTAAAGCTTGAGCGCCATTTATGCATAAAACAACAAATTGCGGTAAAGAATAATACAATTTTGGCTTTCAGAAACGAGTGGTTCAATGTTCTGTGAATGTCCTTCTTTTATAGCCTTGTATTAATTATAATGAGCCTATTGTAACCATTATACTCTTATACTGTGCACTTTGTATGTCAGACTATTATTCGAATGTATGCATTTTTTTTTGAACCAATAAACTAAAAAGCTAAAAAAAATATATAAGTCTCTTCCTGTTCCGAAAAAATATTTAAATGAAATCAAGCCACAGAAGTCATAGGGTTGCCCTTACACGACTCCGTTGCATTACTCACAGATTATCCATTGAAAAACAAAGACGTAAATTTGAACGATCCCAAAGAATACGTAAATATTGAAAAGAAAACAGGATTGTAGCTGAAGATGAATATCATTTCCTTATCATTTGGAAAAAATATAAAGAAATCTGAAGTAGCTACCATGAATGCATCCGTCACAGAGTTGTATCTTGGTTAAGTCATTAAGTGAAATGAAATCACAAAATCTAGAATTATTAAAGGATATCGGCGCGTTTGGACATAATGCAACACAGTTGCATGAACCTTCTCATTGTGTGTGTGTTATATGTTTTATGTACGAAGGGTCCATGGCTTAAATATTACAATAAAGACTGCTACTTTGTCGACTAGGTGGCGTTATCTCTATTGTTAGGACGGCAAAGTCTATGATGTGAGGTTCGAACACTACCTGTGCAAATATCTTTTATTTCTATCTCTAACATGGCATCCCCTCTGCCTTGCCCGGGAGGTTAAACCTTCCTATTCTAAAGCCATTCCTATTACCGTCCTCCTTTCCTTCCCCTCTGTGTCTGAAATGCCCGGACGTGAAAAAGATTGATGACGTCACTTCAGACTGTCAGCAGCAGCCTATTGATGGCAACACGGGGACATTGTCCAATCAGACGCCAGGAAGAGAGGCAATCACACCCCGTCAACGCGCCCCTCGAGACGCCCAAGGACACCGTGACATTGGCTAAGCGTCCTGAGTGGCCCCCTGTCGCACGGTCCGTCTGGGCACCCTCGACAAACACGCCCTGCCACGGCAAACACCCATTGATTCCTATTGACCAGATGTGAGCTGTGACAAGCCACGTAAGTCGGGAGACTGCCAGACACACAAAACCATCCCCTCCTGGGGTGGTGGCTCTCGTGTTAAAGGCAAGATAGCTGCCAGGGCGGGATGGTGTCATTTTTCGAATTTTTTTTTTCGTTATTTGATCATTATTTCTAAATACCAAAATTATTAGTGGGAGTCAACATATCATTAAGAACAATGATGAGAACATGATACGAGATCCCATCGATTTGGGTCTTATTATTGGTCCCAATCAGGCCTCATTATCAGTTCTTTAACATTACTATTGCATTGCTCTCTGTTTGGCTGTTTGTTTGGTCTTCAATGACAAGATGATATGGGGTCTTGTTTTTTTACATTGGACGAATGGTTCAGGTCTCACGGCATGCTGCAACGGTCATTCGTTAAGACGGGTCCCTCACCCGAGCTAAGTGAAACTGCATCAGACTATGTTCCACATCCACATCCTTAAAAATATATACATATATATATATATATATATATATATATATATATGCCACCTTGCTCAATCATCCCATTTCATAAACATGGCAGCGCCACCTGGTGACTCAATGCCCGGATGTAATGAAATCCTGACAGCTAGTACCCTTAGTCGCCGCTAGGGGGTCGTCATATCCCAGACGTGATGACAGCAGTCGGCGAATAGTGAAGAATGACCCGGAGGGGTGACGGCCTCCGGTCGCCCCTCTGCTGGCGGCATCGCCTCCTCATCGCCCCTACCCAACCTCCTCCACCCACTCAACCCCCACCCCCACCACCACCGCACGTCAACCCAACTCACCCCAACGCACCTCACCGCACCTCAGCTTAACACACCCCACCGCACCCGACATCTACCGCACCCCAACCCGTCCCCAACGCACCCCAACCCCCCGCTCCCTACTACACCTCAACCACCCGACCCCACCCCACCGCACACCCCACCCCACCGACCCCACCCCACACCATCCCTTTCATTACCACTTCTTGCCAACCTTCCCTTCCCTTTCCCACCCTATCCCTTCTCGCCCTGTTCAGCCCCACTCTAACCTGCCCCACCCGTCCGCGTCCCAACCTCCCTCCTCTCTCCTCCCTCACCTGACAGTTACCTTCCCGTTATTAATCGTATCCTGTCCCCCCACTGTCGTATCATTTTTCTTTCCTTACATATCGTGTTCAGGGTTCATCAACACTGCCCCCCCCCCCCCCCCACACTCCCCCACCGCCACCTCCTTCCTTCTCTAACCGCCATCTCATTTCTTTAGGGCGCCCGATAGATAGCTCAATGGGTTATGTCTTTATACTTTTTGTCCCCTATGCTCGCATTGAGCTTTATGGCCACGCGAGAGCCTGACGGCACGTGGTGGTTCACGCCCCGCTGCGGTCATGTTTGTAGGGTCGCAGGATAAAGATCCCATGTCGTCTTTTACAAGAGTAGGGGGGTTACCCTGGGGACATGGTTCCACTCTTCCCTTCCTTCTCTCATTGACGTGATATGACCAAAAGTGGTTAAAGCGTCTTGAATATACAAGCAACAACCTGCTTCGTTCTCAAACGCCACCTCTGGTTCTCTTCTCCAGCCATACGTCTGCACCCTCCCCCTGTCCCTCTCCCTCCCCCTCACCCAACCTTCCCCATTCTTCCAGAATCTCCACGTCGCCTTCTTCCCAGGCCCCATAATCCACCGCTTCACCCTTCAATTTATCCTCTTTGTGATGCTGATGCAGGTGACGGAAGGTGGGGAAGCACTTCAGTCTCATCCTGCATTTACTGCCTCAGAGCTGGATGCAAATCGACGATTTTTTACCACCGGCCCCTACACATGCTAGTCGCTTTTTACACGAACGCACCAGACCGCCCCCCCCCCCCCTCCCGCCCACTTCACCCAAGATGGCCACCCACGGCCTCCTCACACAGCTCCCTCTCAATAGCTGCAATCCCCTGACATTCTTCCACCTATAGCCTTACCAGCTCCCAAATCAGGTTTGTGAGCATTACGGCAAATGACGAGATTCTCGCCTTGGTCCGACGAGATGGAAGGCAATGTCATAATCCCAATTTCCCCCCTTGAGTGCTATCAATGCTGAGTGTTGGGTATCTGGACCAAAAATGCGGTGCAAAAACCCCAGATCGCCCTGACTGACGCCCCCGGTGACTCCGCGTGGTATGTGTTTGACCCCTCCCGCAGTCTAGACTCACTTGAGACAGATGCAAAATAACGCACAGCGACAACTCCACATGCCACTATCCCTCCTTCTCTCTTTCTCACATGTGCTATCTGTTTATATCTCTCTCTTTGTTTTCATCCCATTCTCAAGCGACTCAATCTTGTTCTCATATCATCCTTTTAATATTAACTTCTTTTTGTCCCTTTCTTTCTGCTCTTTTTTCTCTCTCATTCTGATTTGATGTTGCCTTCGTAGTGTGTGTCTTGTCTCAGTTGTCAACTCTTCGTGTGTGTCAATCTTATCGCTGGCGTACAAGCTGTCCTGTGCCTGTCAAACGACCGTCAAGAGAAGGAACCCTTTGGCGAGAGGATGCTAATTAATGGTTCAATTAGACAACCCTCATGGCCAAGTGTCACCCCTTTACCCAGCCCCTCACCCTGTCTGGCACCGCGCCTGTAAAACTGCTCAGTCATTCACTTTACTGTGATTCTTATTGTTTTATTTGAATAAAACGTCATTTGGGTATTCTGTTCAATTGAAATTGCCGTGCACGTTGCGTGTTTGTATGATTTTTTGGATTGAACATGTGTTTTTAAATACGTATGTATCTAGATCCTAATTCCACATGAAAAACTGTACTGAGACATTGGTGTCGCTCTCACTCTCGCCCTGCTTAAAGTTATCTCCTTCAGAATCTCTCAATTCTAATATTGATCGCTCGCTCTCACGAGAACACGCACCCCCACCCCCTCTACCCAACTCAGTCCCACATACTCAACTCACCCTGGTCTTTGCGGTACTTCTGTTCCAGACATGAAAGCGAATGTCCACCCATACCGACCATCCCACCCCGTTCTTACCGCCGATGCCGCCCGGCTACCCCATTACCTCGTTTTTTAACCGCTGCGCGTAGCAGCCATTGAATCCATTAAAACTGACCCAATTTGCGTTTCACATTGCCCGGTAAACCTATCGTTGAAGGGGTTTGGATGTGATGACGGCTACAAGCGGCGCGACGTCGTTTGGTTACATGACTGCCATGCGTGAAGCTGAATCTGCACATCAGTCACGTGTAATGTCAGGTACAAATGGGAAAGAACGTCAGGAGCGGTTAGTGGTTTTATTGCCGTGTTTACCGTGAAGGCGTGGTCAGGCGTCCGAACAAGGATCGGTATTGAAAGAAAAATCGATCAACTACTTTCCCGATACGAGTTAGCCACAACCTTGAGTAAGGTCATGCGTTAGGGGATAGACACAACAGGTGATCTACGATGTAGCCACAATGGTTGGACAGCCATAATGGCCCATTCACCACCACCATATTGAGCAGCCTCCACACTCATCACTGGGATTGGATGGTTTTCTTTTTCGATTATTACAAGATCGACAATGTGAAGTAATTCATCCGCGGTAGTAGAGTTTAAGTGCTCCATCCGTCACGTGTTGAACCAAACAGCGACTAAACACGTTCAGCAGCGATCGTGTAGAGATCTGCTGAAGCAAAAACTGTGATCGCACGCTATAATGGTACAGTAGTCTGGGAATACAGCTCCATCGGGTAGACCAGCGCCACTGGGAGGAGGGTGGAGAGGTGGGAGGAGGGGGTTACCACAAGGCACGTGACACAATCATCCAGAGCGGTTAACATTACATTCTATCATGCCTCCGCCTATCAGAAATCTGTTTACAACGTTTCGAATGACGCCCTTGAGGGAGTAATGTTCTCTCCACAGGTCAATTCATCTTCCTCCGCCGTGAAGAGCTCCAGGAGACGGCTCACATCTGTCGGGTGCAATGGACCCATCCATCATTGAAATAGTCCCTTAAAAAGAGAAGATTTCACTTCGCGGTGTAGGAATACTGTAGGAACAAAAGATTTGCAAGAAATCTATCCGTCTTGGGAGAAAACTCAGCATATTAAAAATGGATTACTGGACGAGGCGGTATTCATCTATTGTCGCTCGGGGAGTAAGTTCACAAGCTGGCTAGACAAGTGTCCTCCGGGCATGGCGTGATGAAGCTGTTCAAGCGCCCAAAACATGTTTTTTTGTCTCAGGTGGTACTTACGAGACGCCCAGGGTGATGCGCTGAGAGGTATCCGCGGAAAAAGTAGTGCCCTTGATCATTAAAACCGGATGGTAAGTCTAGGTCGTCTGAAGCGCAGAGTAAAGAGCAGGGATTTCAGCCTAAGCAGACCTGAAGCTAGGATGACACAAAACACATGAAGGCGGCAAGTTGGGCCAGGAAACCTCTTGGGACAGTGAAATGGGACAAAACATGATGCCACTGCAGATGCTGGGGTTCGAAACCACGACCTGGTGATGTATTATTCGCCCTGCTAACCAACTGAATTAGGGAGGCTTTGCACGGCTAGGATGGGAGCCATGACATGGCCGGGATAGACCGGAAATCAGAATGACATCTGGGCCAGTAAAACCGAAATTAAACAAAATTAAACTAAACCCCCGAGTTGTAATACATAAGTGGCGCTGTCAGCAGTTGACAATGTGGTTACATATCGCCTTTTAAGAAATGGTGTTAATTTGTTTCCAAGTGCAATGACGTTGCAAAGCCAGCGCGGTAAAAAGCACTATTGACATCAACCGGTCTGTGATTCTGCATCCGTTTATTTGGTTGATACAATTATTAGGTAGATAATATATATATTACTGTCAGAGTCACGGTGTGTTTCCTAAGGTCTCCGGATTCATAGTAAAGCTTGAGCGCCATTTATGCATAAAACAACAAATTGCGGTAAAGAATAATACAATTTTGGCTTTCAGAAACGAGTGGTTCAATGTTCTGTGAATGTCCTTCTTTTATAGCCTTGTACTAATTATAATGAGCCTATTGTAACCATTATACTCTTATACTGTGCACTTTGTATGTCAGACTATTATTCGAATGTATGCATTTTTTTTGGAACCAATAAACTAAAAAGCTAAAAAAAAATATATAAGTCTCTTCCTGTTCCGAAAAAATATTTAAATGAAATCAAGCACAGAAGTCATAGGGTTGCCCTTACACGACTCCGTTGCAGTACTCACAGATTAGCCATTGAAAAACAAAGACGTAAATTTGAACGATCCCAAAGAGTACGTAAATATTGCAAAGAAAATATGATTGTAGCTGAAGATGAATATCATTTCCTTATCATTTGGAAAAAAATATAAAGAAATCTGAGGTAGCTACCATGAATGTATCCGTCACAGAGTTGTATCTTGGTTAAGTCATTAAGTTAAATGAATTCACAAAATCTAGAATTATTAAAGGATATCGGCGCGTTTGGACATAATGCGACACAGTTGCATGAACCTTCTCATTGTGTGTGTGTTATATGTTTTATGTACGAAGGGTCCATGGCTTAAATATTACAATAAAAACTGCTACTTTGTCGACTAGGTGGCGTTGTCTCTTTTGTCAGGACGGCAAAGTCTGTGATGTGAGGTTCGAACACCACCTGTCCAAATATCTGTTATTTCTATCTCTAACATGGCATCCCCTCTGCCTTGCCCGGGAGGTTAAACCTTCCTATTCTAAAGCCATTCCTATTACCGCCCTTCTTTCCTTCCCCTCTGTGTCTGAAATGCCCGGACGTGAAAAAGATTGATGACGTCACTTCAGACTGTCAGCAGCAGCCCATTGATGGCAACACGGGGACATTGTCCAATCAGACGCCAGGAAGAGAGGCAATCACACCCCGTCAGCGTGTCCCACGAGACGCCCAAGGACACCGTGACATTGGCTAAGCGTCCTGAGTGGCCCCCTGTCGCACGGTCCGTCTGGGTACCCTCGACAAACACGCCCTCCCACGGCAAACACCCATTGATTCCTATTGACCAGATGTGAGCTGTGACAAGCCGCGTTAGTCGGGAGACCGTCTGACACACAAAACCACCCCCTCCCGGGGTGGGTGTTCTCGTGTTAAAGGCAAGACACCTGCCAGGGTGGGATGGGATTTCCCTTTATATGCGAGTCAACTGTCTCAGTTTTTCGATCTTTTTCATGATTAGATCATTATTTCTAAATACCAAAATGATTAGTGGGAGTCAACATATCATTAAGAACAATGATGAGAACATGATACCAGATCCCATCGATTTGGGTCTTATTATTGGCTCCAATCAGGCTACATTATCAGTCCTTTTAGCATTATTATTGCATTGCTCTCTGTTTGGTTAAACATACATTCTATTTTTGTAGGATTAGATAATATGGGTTTTGTTTTTTACACTAGACGAATGGTCCAGGTCTCACGTTATGCTATGACGTTCATTCGTTAAGAGGGGCCCTTCAACTGAGCCGGGTGAAACTGCAGCAGACTGTATTCCACACCCACATCCTTAAAGACCGTACAAATTTCAAAGTGACCGCGATTGGGTACATTATGACAACCTGCTGGCAGGGTACATTATGACAACCTGCTGGCAGGTTACATTATGACCAACTGTTCCGTTCTCTTATGACCTTCTTTCATTCACTGTCGACTTGGTTGAGCCGTGAATTACTGTAAATAATATTAACGGGTAAGATACAGCCTGGGGAAACATAGTACCCCCTGAGGAACCCAGCTCCCATGTACCCCTTGAGGACTCCAACTCTCATATAGCCTACCCCCTGAGGACCCCAGCTCCGTTATAGCCTACCCCCTGAGGACCCCAGCTCCTCTGTACTCCCTTACGACCCCAGCTCCCCTGTAACCCCTGAGGACCCCAGCTCCCCTGTACCCCCTGAGGACCCCAGCTCCCCTGTACCCCCTGAGGACCCCATTTCCCCTGTACCCCCTGACGACCCCAGATCCCCTGTACCCCCTGAGGACCCTAGCTCCCCTGTACCCACTGAGGACCCCAGCTCCCCTGTACCCACTGAGGACCCCATCTCCCCTGTACCCCCTGACGACCCCAGGCCCCCTGTACCCCCTGAGGACTCTAGCTCCCCTGTACCCACTGAGGACCCCAGCTCCCCTGTACCCCTGAGGACCTCATCTCCCCTGTACCCCCTGACGACCCCAGGTCCCCTGTACCCCCTGAGGACCCCAGCTCCCCTGTACCCCCTGAGGACCCCAGCTCCCCTATAGCCTACCCCCTGAGGACCCCAGCTCCCCTGTACCCCCTGAGGACACCAGCTCCCCAATAGCCTACCCCCTGAGGACCCCAGTTCCCCTATAGCCTACCCTCTGATGACCCCAGCTCTCTAATAGCCTATCCAATGAGGACCCCAGGTCCCCTGTACCCCCTGAGGACCCCAGCTCCCCAATAGCCTAACCCCTGAGGACCCCAGCTGCCCTGTAGCCTAACCCCTGAGGACCCCAGCTCCCATGTACCCACTTAGAACCCCAGCTTCCTTGTACCCCCTGACGACCCCAGGTCCCTTGTACCCCCTGAGGACGCCAGCTTCCCTATAGCCTACCCCCTGAGGACCCCAGTTCCCCTATAACCTACCCCCTGATGACCCCAGCTCTCCTATAGCCTATCCAATGAGGACCCCAGGTCCCCTGTACCCCTGAGGACCCTAGCTCCCCTATAGCCTACTCCCTGAGAACCCTAGCTCCCCTGTACCCCCTAAGGACCCCAGCTCCCCTATAGCCTACCCCCTGAGGACCCCAGGTCCCCTGTACCCCCTGAGGACCCCAGCTCCCCTATAGCCTACCCCCTGAGGACCCCAGTTTCCCTATAACCTACCCCCTGATGACCCCAGCTCTCCTATAGCCTATCCAATGAGGACCCCAGGTCCCCTGTACCCCTGAGGATCCTAGCTCCCCTATAGCCTACTCCCTGAGAACCCCAGCTCCCCTGTACTCCCTGAGGACCCCAACTCCCATGTACCCCCTGAGAACGCCAGCTTCCTTGTACCCCCTGACGATCCCAGCTCCCCTGTACTCCCTGACGACCCCAGGTCCCGTGAACCCCCTGAGTGCCCTAGCTACTCACCACTGAGTACCACGGCTACTGCTACCCTCCAAGGGATGTTGGTTGTTGAGCAAATAAAAGTGCATTATGTCTCATCAATGACATTTTGATTACATCAAATCATCTATAACACATTGTTGCTTTGTTTACTTGCAGAAAATATGGAATCTGAAGACCTGTACAGCGATGTTGGCGGTGAAGATTGTAGTAAAAACCAGGTCAGGTCGTGTGGTGACGAGCTAGAAAGCAAGGATAAATCGCGCGAAAACCCCGTGAAGCGGAAGAAGGACCCATGTCCCATGTGTAAGAAAGTGTATTTTCATATCCCAAGGCACTTGCGTGACATCCGTGGGTTCACCGTGCAAGCTAGCCAAACATATAAAAAAAGGCACAATGCGCTAACTGACAGTCATGTCCTGTTTCTGGCTGTCAGTTCCGGAGCAATCGGATAGACAAACAGTGGCGGCGTTGTCACCGCATTCAGCAAGAATGGCGAAAGGTGTATACACGGATTGCAATAGCAAGGGCCAGTGCCAGAGGGGGTAAGAAGGTATGTGCTTATTGTAGGAACAAATCGCAGATTTTCGTGTTTCCTTCCACGGTCGGCTCCCACATCTTGCATTAAACATGATGTATCTAGTCATAAACTAATCTTTTAAAATAATGTCAATTTTACTATCATGAGTATCCGGATCGTTAGTTTTTATAGGGCGTACAGAATAGTATAATATTTGATAATGTGTCGCCTAAATGCGCGAAGCATTGATGGTCAATGATGTGACCATCATTCGTATTTCTTAAAGATAAAGTTAATGTAACAAAACACGAACTGTAATCGTATGTATATATGAAGCTCTAGTGCAATTGTACTAGAATGTCGAATTTTCTACGCGATCTTGACAATTGCCAGAAATTGTCAATCTCATTAGCTTTTTTGCATATAAAAAGATATGAATGTAATTAGGACGTTGTTGAAGTTATGTTGATCTCTTGCGCGAGGAAGGCCTAATATTTATCAACGATTGATATTTAACTATATAATAAGGCCTGATAAGCTGTTAAATGCTATTATGCTTCACTGCTTCACGCCTGTAAGGACAGTTTGTCTTTTCTCCAAATTAGCGGAATTAATCACCTCTGATGTCATTAAATAATACGCCATATACGCCAACGCCCAGACCGCCATCGGATACTTGAACAAGTCTGTCTGCACGTTGGACACGCACACGAGGGTGCGAAACTTCTTGATAACAGATAGCTGTAAATCATGCTTCGCGTCCAGGGGCATTGGTTAACATAATGACCGATCATGTAAAAAATGCCCAATTCGTCCACAAACATAACAGCTGTGTTATTCAGGTAACCATAACAACAACGATGCTCGGAATTTTCAAGCAGTTCATTTTTTCTTAACGTTTCTGGGGTCTGTCTTGTGTTGTATTTCCAAATGATAAGTATGTTCATATTTTCTTTGCGTATAGATATAGTGACTTTTGAAGGTCGCCCTGTTATATTGTGTATTATGCGGGCTCACCTGGAACTTATTCCGGGTAAATTATTCATGGCACTGACGGCTGCTTTGATATTGTTATCGACGCCAGTAGATAGGCATATTATTCATGCAAGTTTCGCTAGGATTGTTCTTCTCAGGAATTGTTTTTTTCAAATTATGGTGAGCTGCGAGATTTTTCAGTGTGTTTATTGTCTCTATATGTCAGATTTCCTGTTGCAGGTGCCCGTGCATAGGACGGCGCGTTCCGCCGGCAGAGGGAGCTCGTTCCTCACATCACTATGGCGCAAGCGTAACGCCCTCTGCCGGGAGATCGAAGACGGCGGTGACCCACAATGCCGCGGAGCTAGGACAAACCCAACAAATATACAGCTGGCTGCTATTATATGTCGAGTTCTTTCGACAACGGGTTGCCGGATATTCGGCAACCACAACTCCCAAGAATGTGTTTCTCACGTGGACTGGCCGCTCGTTACATTCTGGAGACATGGCGAGCATCCTCTCAATTGAACTTTGCTCTGCCGGGTACAAATTCCGAGCGAATTGTACCAAGCTCAGGAGAATGACCGTAAGTCTGGTGAGGCAAAGCATTTTATTGTCACTGCGGAAATACCACCTTAACTTTTTTGGCTGAGGGTTAACTATATTGCTGCCATATACGGAACTCTTAAGCCTCAATAGCTCTACCCGACCTTCAGATTTTGCGTAAGGATTCAAATAATATCTTTGGAACACAATATAAACGGTTCATAGTTTTCAAAAGATGCCCCCTTTTGTATTTGTACTGCCTTTATTTGTTCATTTCATGTCTTTCTGCTGTAATGTTTAATTTGGTGTTCAGGTAATGACGCACGTGGAAGGCCAAGCCCCACAGATGGCGAAGCACAACAATTCAACGCAGCAGAAAATATACGACTTGTCGGCGACTTCCACAAACTTTGCTCGCATGAGCCATCTGGTGTCACAACTCGTCAGCGACGAATATATTAGCGAGGACGTTGTGGCGAAGGCCGCCGAAGGTATTTATTGATCAGTGGATAAAGTGGTCAGTCATGTATCACGAACAATTGGTATCACGCATAGAGCTCGCTTGTAAAATCGTCTTTATCGTTTTGTAGATCAACAACAAGGCGAGGTGCGGGTGTCACCGACCATAGCTGGCTTTTAATACTCGTTTATTAGCCCTACAAATCATAGCCGCCACACGACTGATCACTTTCTGGTCAACAAAAACATGTTTGACACGATTTTGGAATACCGCAGTGTCCACGACGGTGATAATTTGTCAATGCACTGTCCAATTGTACTGAAGATTAACTGCGCTGTGTCCCATAACATAGAAGTAGCAAGAACCTACAATAGCAAACCAATGTGGGAAAACCTAAGTCGTGAAGCACTTCTAGAATATGGTTCCTGCTTGGACAGAAACCTCGAGTCACTCTCAACATATTTACCATCTAATATGTTGACATGTAAAGACGTAAATTGTCCAGAAACTGCTGACCACCGACACCAGATTCAATTGTTACATGACCAGATAGTGGACGCATGTGTTAGCGCTAGCAAGGTATCTATACCACATACGGTGTCAAACTCAAAAGCCAAAGTCATACCTGGGTGGAAAGAGCTGGTGCAACCGTACAGAGAATCCTCCATGTTTTGGCACAATATCTGGCGAGACTGTGACTCTCCCCGTGATGCGGCGATTGCTGATGTCATGAGGAGAGCCAGAGCCAAGTACCACCTAGCCATACGCTCAGCCAAATGTCACCAAGACAACATTCGTGGCCGAGGCACTATTAAGTAATCATACTAGGGATTTCTGGTCTGAAACGAAAAAGGTGACCAAACCCAATCAGAATGTGCCAAATACAATTGACGACGCGGTAGGAACTGAAAGTATCACCACGCTGTTTGCTGAAAAATATGAAAAGTTGTATAACTCTATATCATACAACGCAAATGATATGGACACGTTAAAATATAAGCTCAGTAAGCTGGTAGAGGAAGTCGATACCGCACATTGCTGTTGTAAGGCGGTGACAGTACAAGATGTGATGTGTGCCATGTCGCGTGTAAAACGTAACAAAAGAGATGGTAGTGCTATTTTGTATTCCGACCAGATTAATGGTACTAACAACCTTTATGTGCACATAACCACGCTTTTTAATTCGATGATTTACCACGGTTTTACCCCACACGGTTTTAACATTGCCACGATCAAACCTCTAGTCAAAGACGGAAAGCAATCTCTGAACAAATCCGACAATTATAGAGCGATCGCCCTAAGTAGGCCGCTGGCAAAACTTGTCGACCTGATCTTATTAGAGAAAACAGTGAAAGTCTAAGCACAGATGATTTACAGTTCGGCTTTAAGCCAAAGAGCTCTACTGGTCAGTGTACTTTTGCACTGTTAGAAACTGTTAGTTATTTTGTGAAAAACAATTCCCCTCCATATGTGCTACTGCTTGATGCATCCAAGGCCTTCGATAAGGAAAATTATATAAAATTATTCGACCTGTTGATAAAAAGAAACGTCAACCCGCTTCATATCAGATGTCTATTGAATATGTATACAAGGCAGCAGTTGAACGTTGGGTGGAATTTTAATACCAGTCCGTATTTCCACACCACAAATGAAGTAAAGCAAGGGGCAGTATTGTCGCCTATATTGTTCGGTGTTTATATAGACGAGTTGCTGCAACGGTTAAAGAGATCTGGATACGGCTGCACTATTGGTCATTTGTATTGCGGTGCGTTTGGTTATGCAGACGACGTAAGTCTCCTCGCGCCTACACTGTATGCTCTTAAACAGATGTGTAACGTGTGTACAGAGTTTGCAAAAGAATTTTATCTTACGTTTAACCCTTTGAAATGCAAACTTATCAATTTTAGTGTCAATAACGTAGAATTTTACTTCAACAATGAGCTTGTCAAAACGGTGAAAAGTGATATGCATCTCGGTCACACTATTGGCCCAAACGTCTCTGGCGACGTCATACGTCAGGTGTCTTACGACCTAACGCGCCGCACGAATTATGTATTAGCTAATTACGGGGTGTGCAACTCATTTGTGGTTTATCAACTTTTTAAGTCATACTGTAATACTTTTTACGGATGCCACTTATGGAATCTAGATGCCAGAGACCTATCCCATTTTTTTACCACATGGAGGGTGTGCATGAGGAAAATCTTGAAGTTACCAGCACGCACTCACGGCAAATTAATTCCTGTCATAGCCGAGTGTCTCCCAATCGCAGACCAGATTGCCATCCGCACTGTAAAATTCGCTCACGGAGCACACAACAGTGATAATGGCACCCTACGATTTCTTTTCAAAATAGCTGCTAGTGGTGGCGCGTCAATTTTCTCATCTAACATAAGGCATATTTTAGCAACTTATAAGTTGTTTCTTAATCATATCGTGTCTGACGCCAACCCTATGAAGAGAACATGTTATACGCGTTTTAGGGCCTCTCTTAGCCACGACGACATATCTGATGGGGCTTTTGCCCAAACTATTTTATACGAGCGGGACTTTTGTCACGGTGCTATGTCAACTGATGACCTAAAATGTATACTTAATTTTATTTGTACTACTTGAATGCGTCACTTTTTGACATTTCTACGTATCAACTCACTGTGTACATGCTTTTATGCTACGTACGAATAAAGATAAAAATAATAATAATAATAATAGCCAATGGTGAACCCGTCTTGGACGTAACCACGGAAGGGTTCTCTGCGACACCAACAACCGGGGTCGGCGAACCGTTCTACCTCCCGGAAACCGAGATGAGGGGAGCCGATTGACGTCATGGTGTCTGCGTGCCCTTCGGTCAGGCATCCTAATGATATGTGATGTCAATTATTTGTAAGTTAATAACTTGCCAAAATAATCAAACTAATGTTAACCACTTTCCATGGACAGCTTACTGTTTGTGTATGTACCCAAATTATAAAGCAAATATAATAAAATGTATGTGAACAACTTCGCATGGACAGATTATGTCTGTGCTTGTACCAAATCATAACATGCGATCAATTAAGCCTGTTTCTGTTACCTCACGCGGATAGAGCCGTCCTTTTAGGTGGAACAGATAGTCATCTGCAAGCCTCACTTGACGCCCTCTAGCGATATTGCACTGAAGCGCACGGTTAATGAAAGCTCAGTGATGGTGTTACACAAATGAAGTATTAACAAGAAGCCAATGTTCAGTTACAGTGGGCATAAACTTGGATTGGTTAACAGTTGTTGCTATTTAGGTATTGTTGTTTCATGGTCCGGTACTTTTAACGGACCCAGCGTAAGCTACTTAAGCAATCAACAAAGGCACTTTTCCAAATGAATACATATATGCAGAGGTTCGGTGCTCTCCGGCCCTGTCCGGCACTGTCTCGAGGTGTATGACAAACTTATAATGTCGATATGTGGCTACGGTGCTGAAGGATGGGTTTTTCATAAAGGTGAAAGTTCATAAAGAGGATTAACCATGTTAAGCGTAGTACGCCAAATGATGTTTCAAGAGCTGAGTTAGGGCGAGTCGATGCCAGAACAACGCGTTTAGTACAAATATTACGTAACTGGATAAAAGTGTCACATGTCTCCAACTACTTCTGCAAACTGTAAAACCAACTGGGTTTCCATGGTGGTTGACATCTATTTTCGCTTGGCTTGAGGGACGTATGGCTGTGGCAGAGCGTAGCTGATCTCATTTGCGTTCTTTCGATAGCCAAGCCACGCATCTATGATCGTTTCTTCCTAAGAGTGTAAATATGTTGCATACAGCAGTTTATCGTGCCAGGCAGAATATCTTGACAAAGTTCAGGCAAACTCCCTTACGTATGCACTAACCAATATGCACATTTTCAGTCATCGACTGAAAATATGAACGGGAAGGTGGCATAAGCCCAGCGCAATCCTTGTCGAGGAGAAGGCGTGTTCCACGTGTAACGTTCTCGAGGACGAGCATCATTTTGTGTTCGAGTATCCGCTGTATTGGTATAGCGACTTAAGGACTTAAGCACATTATTACCAAAATAGTAATGGCAAAAACCTGACCATGCAACATATACAGCATTTATGACGACGACAAATATTACAGTATTAATTGAGCTAGTATAATTTGTAGACCGGGCGTTTTTTTTTTATAATAATAATAATCAGTTTATTGTGCACTGTAGGCTCACAGCCTCAAAGTACAAATATATGTATATACAAATAACATCAAGTAAATAAGGTAACATTTTGAATCAGTTTTTCCCTTAATTTGTACGCATCGCGGAGAAATAGCACGATGTTATATAGGGTGGGGGTATCTATTGACATCATCAAAAAGGTAAATTCCCAACTCAAGTTCTGCTTCTGGTCTGTGACTTCAGGTAGGTATTTTTTTCGTGACGCTTGATACAAAGGGCAAAAACAGATTAGGTCGGGCGTTTGAACTACTATTAAGAGATTTAACTGAATAAGATTGTATTGTGTGCCATGTCATCAGTCAATACGAGGGCCTCGGGCCTTTTGTTGAACTGAAATAAACCATTCATGTATAGCGGGTCGAGGGGTGTGAGCAAACTGACAAAATAATAAAAACTGGACTAGGCAGGGACTAGTTAATTCAGTTTATTCTGGAAGAAGGCAGCACAGGATTACAAAATTATAATAATCAGTCGGTACAAACTATAATCAAGTCAGTAAACACACAGCCATTGCCACCATTAACCATGATCATAAATTACGTTATTCGTCCAAATTAAGCTATTCGTATTTACAGCTCCTATAAGCAAGTAAAAACACTTTATGTGACACTGCATGTAATTCTACATTTACTTCAACATAATAGCTATAGGATGAACGAACTATTTATAGTTCACACGACACAACGTAAGACTACTGTCTAGACATTCACACGTGTAACAGCTATTGTTACTCTTACACCAGAAATAGCTTTACAAATAGAGCACATTCACACCTTTACACCACCATGCAATTGTTACTGAAAGACACAGGTGGGAAAATAAGCGTCCTTGAAATAAGGCAGGGCTTCCACCACAGCTCACCCATGGAAGGGTTAGAGTAGGGCGCAGTGGATGCGACCCACACACCCCGCGAAAGGCGACAGCAAAGAGGACACAAACCTTGCGACAGGGCCTTAAATACTAGAGTCTACGGGTCCCACAATGCACTACAAAGCAAGGTCAAGGCTGTTGCAACATTACCGGCAGACGATATGTACGCGGTTTAAACAAAACACAGTACAACTGTTAGATACTAAAAGTTAATCTGCAACTTCGAAAGAGACTATCAGGCGGAAATGTAGAAGATGCCAAGGTAGGAAAACTTATAAAGTAGACGTGGAATATACACACAGAGCCCCAGATTCTATAAATCTAAGGAGATAAACATGAACACTAAATCCTAATGACAACTGTCAAAATCGATTCCGTGACACATGCATCATTTTCTTTGATGACGTCATGTGCCATTGTTATGTATGAGTACGGCTAGTGTTCACCCGTTGAATAATTACCCCCAGACCCTGATATTGACCCACCCCCCAACGTCTTCACCCCCAGGTCCTTATATTGACCCATCCTTTAACACGTCCTCACTGCCAGATCTTGACTCGAACACCGCTCCACTCACATTACCCTCCCCCAAAGCTCCCTTCATCACTCCCACCACCCTACCACGTCCTTCCACGCCTATCCGACGATTGGCTGTCGTGCAGTACCAGACAGCTACCGGCGCACTCTCTGCCTTCCACTCACTCGGCTAGGGCTCCATTCTATCTCTGTAGTCGCCTACGTCTTCAATGCATTTTCACACTCGGTCACCAGGGCGGCGCTGCGCAAATCGATAGGAAAAATGCGTCGCACCTTTCTACAAATTAATGCTAGGACCCAGCCTAAGCCTAATAACACATGAAATCAGGTGATGAAAAGAAAGAGTTCTGTCACAATTATAACTTTTTCGAAAGAGTACAAGATGTTTTTTGCTGAATTAAATACACAAAGCTCGTTCTTTTTATTTTTTATTCTTGAAAACTCTGATGTTGCAAAAAATTATAGCTGATTTGACCGTTTTCACGAATCTTGAAATTTGCCCCCGGCCGACAGCAGCGGTAAAAGCTAGCTTGCGTAGCGCCACCATGCGGGGACCTTGCTACCCATGTACTCAAAAACCCGAGAAAGTTTCGCCCTCGACTCTCATACCTCCGCCTCTGCGCCCCTCCGCCTCCCTAGCCACCCGACCTATCCGCACTTCGCAAAAGTCACAAGATCCAGGCTAGCCCTGATACATGGCTGCTCATAGGCGCTGGTACCCGACGCGTGTACCAGCGCGTATGAGTGACTCATGTGTCAGGGGCCAGGTCCAGGCTAGCCTGAAAACAAGACGTTACTGTCGTTAGACAGTTGGAGGGGCGACATACAGTAACGTCTTGTTTTCAGGCTAGGTCCAGGCGAAGTAGGCGGCCTGAACAAGCCCCTTTCTCTCCCCTCCCCTCTCGCGCCATGAGATATCGCGTCCTTAATCTAGTCGGAAAAAAATCGGAAAACTCGAGATGTGTAAGTTAATGTCCGAGGAACACGACATTACCAGATAATAATGGAGTCCTGAGGGCGAAGCCCGAGGACCCATTGTTATCCGGTAATGTCGTTTTCCGAGGTCATTAACTTATGTAAAATCCACGTCCTTATGACTCAAACCCACTACATTACAGAAATATAATGTAGTGAGAGAACAATAGAGTGACATCATCAGCGGATTTTACACATAAGTAGAACACACCATCGTCTCTGCACAGCCGGCCTGGTACTATAGCCTAGTATAGCTATAGGTACGTTGGTCATGTTGGTGTGTGTGCCAGATTAGGTGTCGAAAGCGGGATAGTTATATTAACTAACGAGATCCAACCATAATGAAACCATAGTGTCTCAGTGGCCATGTGGCTGGTTAATACAGGTTGCAGATCCAGGGCCATCCTTATGTAAACTCACCATGATTTCTGAATGGTTAAAACGTCTCTGGAGTTTATATGGCGGAAAGGCTGGAAGAAGAATCGTGCCTGTAGCATGTCCGACCAAGCATGTCGTTGCTGCCACGAAACATATGGCACCTGGGGCACGTCTTTCATTCCTCTCTGGCAAAACTGCAGCATACGTCACCCGAGCTGCCACTCGAGACATGTCTTCGCGACCCGCCAGCGACAGTGAACGGAGTCCTAACGCCGGACACAGCTCCCAGGAAGTGGGATTGCACGGACATCCGGCATCCCCAGTGTCCGGAAGGTATGCGGATCCGGCGTTCGGAGCCCCGGGATCATCGGCCTGTGCTCAATGAGCTGCTGCCAGAAGGTCACAGCGGACTGGATTACTTCGAATTCGCTTTTCCGTTCTTCGTCGAGAGTCCCAACTTTAATACCTGCGTTATGGAAGAGGATGACGGCCATCTGGTGAGTGCCATGATGTGATTAGACTACTGACGGCCAACTAGTGCCGTCAATTGCGCCATAATGGCAGTGGCATAATGTGACTTGACCATTGACGGCCGTCTGGTGAGTGCGATGCTGTGATTAGACCATTGACGGCCGTCTGGTGAGTGCGATGCTGTGATTAGACCATTGGCGGCCATCTGGTGAGTGCCATGATATGATTATACCATTGGCGGCCATCTGGTGAATGCCATGATATGATTATACCATTGACGGCAGTCTGGTGAGTGCGATGCTGTGATTAGACCATTGACGGCCGTCTGGTGAGTGCGATGCTGTGATTAGACCATTGGCGGCCATCTGGTGAGTGCGATGCTGTGATTAGACCATTGGCGGCCATCTGGTGAGTGCCATGATATGATTATACCATTGGCGGCCATCTGGTGACTGCCATGATATGATTATACCATTGACGGCCGTCTGGTGAGTGCAATGCTGTGATTAGACCATTGACGGCCGTTGGTGAGTGCGATGCTGTGATTAGACCATTGGCGGCCATCTGGTGAGTGCGATGCTGTGATTAGACCATTGGCGGCCATTTGGTGAGTGCGATGCTGTGATTAGACCATTGGCGGCCATCTGGTGAGTGCCATGATATGATTATACCATTGGCGGTCATCTGGTGAGTGCCATGATGTGATTAGACCATTGGCGGCCATCTGGTGACTGCCATGATATGATTATACCATTGGCGGCCATCTGGTGACTGCCATGATGTGATTAGACCATTGGCGGCCATCTGGTGACTGCCATGATATGATTAGACCATTGGCGGCCATCTGGTGAGGGCCATGATGTGATTGTACCATTGACGGCCGCCTGGTGAGTGCCATGATGTGATTAGACCATTGGTGGCCATCTGGTGAGTTCCATGATGTGATTAGACCATTAACGGCCATCTGGTGAGTGCCATGATGTGATTAGACCATTAACGGCCATCTGGTGAGTTCCATGATGTGATTAGACCATTGACGGCCATCTGGTGAGTGCCATGATGTGATTAGACCATTGGTGGCCATCTGGTGAGTTCCATGATGTGATTAGACCATTGACGGCCATCTGGTGACTGCCATGATGTGATTAGGCCATTGACGGCCATCTGGTGACTGCCATGATGTGATTAGACCATTGGTGGCCATCTGGTGAGTTTCATGATGTGATTAGACCATTGACGGCCATCTGGTGACTGCCATGATGTGATTAGACCATTGACGGCCATCTGGTGAGTGCCATGATGTGATTAGACCACTGACAGCCGTCTGGTGAGTGCCATGATATGCTAGAAGGGTAACACTATATACATTTATATCGTTTATTTGTATCTTTGGCACAACGCTTATAATACATGACTGTTTACAAATCTAAAAGCAATAATAATATTATAATAATAAGTTTATTGTGCACTGTAGGCTCACAGCCTCAAAGTACAAATATACGCAAGTAAACATCAAGTAAATAAGGTAACATTTTCAAACAGTTTTTCCCTTAATTTGAACGCATCGCGGAGAAATAGCACGATGTTATATAGGGTGGGGGTATCTATTGACATCATCAAAAATATAAATTCCCAACGCAAGTTCTGCTTCTGATCTGTGACTTCAGGTAGGTATTTTTTCCGTGACGCTTGATACAAAGGCCAAAAACAGATTAATTGTATCTTATCTTCTATAACACTTTCACCATTATTTTTACAATACATAAACAGTCTTTCTTCCCTTGGGATTCCTAAATGTCTGCCCTTTTTTATACTTTCTATATGTGTCAAGTCGGTTATTTCTTCTAGGCAGTTGAGCCAATTTGTATGTGCTCTGTACATCAGTTCACCCTTAGTTGTTTTTAAAAATAAATCCTCATCTCCTATTTGCTGATGCGTCCAGACTTCTTCAAATCCGAGCTCTAACAATATTATTTTCACTTCAGTGGCCCATGTGCACCTCCCCCTATAATCTAATTCCAATAGCGAATTATATGTTTCTTTTGGGAGAGACTGGTCCTCATTCCTGACGAGCTTCATCCAGAACTTTAGCATCTTCATAACACACATTATTTGGACTGGGTACGTTCCAACTTCTCCCATAACAGCTGCATTTGATGTCGATGCAGGTAGTTTTAATATCCATTTGCAATATTTCACTTGGACACACTATAATGTCCTTCACCTTATATACCAAAATCTCTGCTCCATAGGTTAGAATCGGCAATACCATTTTATCAAATAATTCGAATTGGATCGTAGGTTCTAACCCACCACATTTGCTATTTACAGATTTAATAAAATTCACAGCCTTTCCAGCTTGTGCGGAGAGGGTTTGCTGAGCCAAGGTCCAGATTAGCTTAGGGGTAAGAAAACCAGCCCTAGATACTGGTGATAGTCTCTATCCTCTTTCCTTTCAAAACACATTTTTCATTTCTCTTCTGTATCCCCCATTACTTAATACCTTAACCTTTGTCTTTGTTAGATTAATTGATATTCCCCAGCTTTCACAGAACTCGCTAATCGTATAAATAAGTTTCTGTAATCTACCCACAGTATCAGCTGCTTCAATCATATCGTCTGCAAACAGTAGCAGGCACAAATTATCATATATATGGCTTTCCTGAATACCAGGGAAATCATTTGATTTGCAACATTCTATGAGTTTGTTCAGACAAAAGTTAAAAAGGAAGGGGCTGAAAGCAATATGAGCCCTGTTAACACATCAACAGATATGGGCATTATATGGAATGGAATGGTTTATTTCGTTTCAACAATAGGCCAGAGGCCCTCGTGTTGACAACATACATGGCACACAATACAATCTTATTCAGTTATATCTCTTAAATAGTTCAAACGCCTTGTATGCAAATTCTGCTAGTTTATTTAATACTTTTGAATTTGTCGTCGTCATAAGGGATATATATTTCATATGGTCAGGTCTTTGCCAATAATATTTTGGTAAGATTGTGCTTCTTCAGTCGCTATACAGCGGACACTCTAACAAAAAATTATGCTCATTCTCGAGGACATTACATTGGGACACGTTCTCTCTTCGACAGAGATTGCCCTGGGCTTATGCCACCTTCCCATTTCTATTTTTAATCGATGGCTAAAAGTGCGCACTATTATAAAGGGGCGACACAAATATACATATGCAATTTTCTTTTTCTTGAGTTGTCTCTTCAATTTCGTAGTTTTTATCATTGATTAAAGTGGTGTCAATATTAGGCTCACTCCATGCATAAGTGGCTCAAAACACACGAAATCCCCCATCATTCGGTGAAATTGACTTTGCTGTCCCCCCACTCTCATAGGTTAGCTTCGCATACGGTTACTGCAGTGACTGCGGTAAGATGGCTGATTTCGGAAGCTCCCGCACGGTACCAGAACACCGCGGTAAAGGCTACAACACGATGGTGGTGCAGAGCATTGGCGGAGACTTCGAGCATCACTTTGGGCTCCAGTGGGATGCTTTCGACGCCATGGCGGTCGTCCTTCTTGATGACCCCACCCACGCGAGCCGCTTCGAGAGGGCCAAAGATGTCTATCGGAAGTTAGGAGTCCGGGTTAGTATGCAGAACAGGATGTTAGGTGTCCAGTTTAGTACAAATAACTAGAAGTTACGAAGCTGAGTGAATACAAGATACCGGAAGTTAGGAGTACCGGCGCGTAGGATACACCGGAAGTAAGCACTCTGGGTGAGTACAAGACACCTGAAGTTAGGATTTCCTGGTGGATATTGATATTGAAAAACTACTAACCGTATCGCCGTCTGAACGGAAGTGTCAGTGTTTGAGTCCTGATATATGATCATATTATTCGCTGTAAATCATTATATGAGAGGGATTGTTTGAACTAATGCGATAGACATATTGTCAATGCTATATGGCTTACTAATTACATGGCATAATTCTTATGCATAGTTATTTAGTACTTTTGTAATTATTTCATGAAGATTTTGGCTAGATTTCAAATCACGTGGGGTAAAAAGGTATAGGAACTTGCACGGAAATAATGTTTGTTTTTTTTGTTTTTTTTTAAAATAATGTGACTAACTGTTACTTGCTAGAAACACCCGACGTATTCAGTTTTTTCTCTTGTTAACCTGAAGCCCAAAAGCAGAATATAAAGCCCGGGACAGCCGTAATTCATACGTTCAGTGCGTCTCTAGATGTGTTGTTCCCGTCGTATTCTCGAATTACCTTTGTGTGCGATAGTTTTACTTCACCTGTCGTACATGTACATGTCATTGTTGCAGCTGTACTTATCCCCCTTGGTTTATCCTTCTCTCAGCGCTTCCGGAGTCTCAGTGGCACGTTGGGGTGGACACAACGCTGGGGAACATCTCCAGATTTCCATCACCTCAAGGAAAAATTCGCCCTGGATCAGGTAGGCCGCCCAATTCCGGAACAAGTTCGGGATCTGTTTCACTGTGGAGCAAAACTGGACGCGCTATTCCCGAGTTACTACGCCATTTCCTCCTGGATCGCACATACTTCGACCCCGATGGGTGGCCAGAGACTGAGTGAGGAGTCCATCATCCAGATGAGTGGCGCCACCTGGGGCAGAGAGTGCGACGCCGTGTCCTTCGTGGCTGCCGTGGTGTGTCGCGCCGGCGTCCGCTATGACGTGGCCGTCTACGGCGGTGACGACTTCCAGTTGACGCAGCACGTCCTGAAGGCCATTGAGATGTTGAGCAGCGGGCATTCCTTCACCAACCCTGACCTCCATATCGAGCTGCTCTTCTATTACCCGGATCACATTGAGCAGACTCCGACCGTGGACGGGATTCTGAGGGAGCGAGGGTGGGGGTCCGGGGCGTGGCACGACAAGGCAGGAGTCCGGGGCATGGCATGACAAGGCAGGAGTCCGGGGCGTGGCACGACAAGGCAGGAGTCCGGGGCGTGGCACGACAAGGCAGGAGTCCGGGGCATGGCATGACAAGGCAGGAGTCCGGGGCGTGGCACGACAAGGCAGGAGTCCGGGGCGTGGCACGACAAGGCAGGAGTCCGGGGCATGGCATGACAAGGCAGGAGTCCGGGGCGTGGCACGACAAGGCAGGAGTCCGGGGCGTGGCACGACAAGGCAGGAGTCCGGGGCGTGGCACGACAAGGCAGGAGTCCGGGGCGTGGCACGACAAGGCAGGAGTCCGGGGCGTGGCACGACAAGGCAGGAGTCCGGGGCGTGGCACGACAAGGCAGGAGTCCGGGGCGTGGCACGACAAGGCAGGAGTCCGGGGCGTGGCACGACAAGGCAGGAGTCCAGAATTGAAGTTTTGTTGAATATGTACGATCATCAATACGTACGCCTATGAATGTAGCATCCCATATTGGTACACCCTTGCAATAAATAATGTGAAACTAAGCGTATAACGGTCCATAATCTTATTGGTTACTTTGATTTGTGTTTGTTTTAGTGGCTTCCATGCTATCGATCGATGACTTATTGAGAGTCTCCTCAGACATTTTTTTTTCTTGTCAGTTCATTCCACTGTATTTGTTTATTGGCATGTCGAAATAAATACAATTCTCGATCTTGCAATTAAATTTGACTTTAATCTGTGTTGAATCTGTCTTGAGTCTGTATATGGAGATTGTGTATAAAATCTGTGTTGAATCTGTATTGATTCTGTGTGGAATCTGTGTAGAATCTGTGTTAAGTCTGTATGGAGTCTTATAGAATCTGTGTTGATTCTGTATGGAGTCTGTATTGAGTCTGTATTGAGTCTGTATGGAGTCTGCATGGAATCTTTCCAAAGTGGTTATTAAATCTTCTTGCAATCTGTATTAAACTTGAAATGCATATGAATTGAATATGTCGTAACATGTTATTGTCTGAGCAACCTATAAGTACTGATTAACGAATAAACAGTATATTTATATTTAGACATAATTGGCCGTTTGATGTACGCGCACAATCAGTATCTAACAGGTTAATGAAAGTGTCCGGTACGCACCACTGGGCGTTAAGCATTTGTAGTGGAGCAGTATAGATAGCTATCAGGACCTGACAGTACATTGGTATTACGAAACTAGGCCAAGTGCACACAAGCCAAGGTCTGTTTCTACAATAACCAGTGGTCGGTCGATGCGGTGAGGTACACAACGGGGGGGGGGGGCGCGGGGGGGGGGGACAAGGGGGGGGGGGCGTCATGTTCCCAGATCACGATGAATAAATGTCTTTATTCCCGGATCACGATGAATTAAAAGAAGAACTCCCCGCATACAATGCAAGGGGGCATTCATGATAATAAATTCACGATTTCCCAATTCACGGCTACTTAATTTGAAAATGTCCACTTCACGATTAATGAAAATCCTTGATCACGATGGTCGGCTAATACCCCATTCCCAGTTCACGACAATTATTTTCCTCACTCCCAGTTCGCGGTAAAATGGAACCCCACCCCCATCCCCAAAAACTGCGTCCATCCCGTGCGGCCCTTAGCCTTTGCTAGGGTTCGCTAGGGGTCACGCATTCGCCCGGCGCGTTGATGCAGCGGTACCAGCTTAAACCGCCAGTGGTGCACGTGTCCATTCGCCAGGTGGCGCTCCCATCCTCCCCTGTCAGAAATCCGCTGTCGGCCAGCGGCTAATTGAAAAACGCTCAATTCAATTATAATTCCTATCAAAATATTAATAATAAGGAATAAAACCTTCAAATAACAACGATTGCGTACAGCAAATTACTGATCGTACCATATGGAATAAGAAAAACATACATATCTATTTTCTTCCCTCTACCTGACGCGTCAGTTACTGAGCTAAAGCTGGGCCCCCGGCATTCCCTGGCAGAAACAGGTTTGTTCTACCAATGTAAGATGCGCCCACCATAACCGACAGTAGAGATAGAAGGCAGGCCTTATGGCGGAGAGCCTCTGGGGTGTAGAGTGCTTCAGTGGCTGCCGCGGTCTCGACAGCTGACCTCCGCGGATAAGACGTTAGCAGTAGAACCTCATCAGGCTAGTCCTAAAGAAATCTGCCAGGTTGGTGTTGTCTCTGTGAACAATATCGGGGTGGACCCCATATCCTAACACGCCGCATACCCCAACCCGCCACATAGCCCAACACGCCCCATACCCCAACACACCCTATAACCCAACACGCCCCATACCCCAACACGCCCCATACCCCAACACGCCCCATACCCTAGCACGCCCCATACCGCAACACGCCCCATACCCCAACACGCCCCGTACGACAGCACTCACTATACCCCAACACGCCCCATACCCCAACACACCCCATACCCCAACACTCACCATACCCCAACACGCCCCATACCCCAACACTCACCATACCCTAACACGCCCCATACCCTAGCACGCCCCATACCGCAACACGCCCCATACCCCAACACTCACCATACCCCAACACGCCCCATACCCCAACACGCCCCATACCCCAACACTCACCATACCCTAACACGCCCCATACCCTAGCACGCCCCATACCGCAACACGCCCCATACCGCAACACTCACCATACCCTAACACGCCCCATACCCTAGCACGCCCCATACCGCAACACGCCCCATACGACAGCACTCACTATACCCCAACACGCCCCATACCCCAACACACCCCATACCCCAACACTCACCATACCCCAACACGCCCCATACCCCAGCACTCACCATACCCTAACACGCCCCATACCATAGCACGCCCAAAACCGCAACACGCCCCATACCCCAACACTCACCATACCCCAACACGCCCCATACCCCAACACGCCCCATACCCCAACACTCACCATACCCTAACACTCCCCATACCCTAGCACGCCCCATACCGCAACACGCCCCATACCGCAACACTCACCATACCCTAACACGCCCCATACCCTAGCACGCCCCATACCGCAACACGCCCCATACGACAGCACTCACTATACCCCAACACTCACCATACCCCAACACGCCCCATACCCCAACACTCACCATACCCCAACACGCCCCATACCCCAACACTCACCATACCCTAACACGCCCCATACCCCAACACTCACCATACCCTAGCACGCCCCATACCCCAACGCGCCGCATACCCCAACACGCCCCATACCGCAACACGCCCCATACCCCAACACGCCCCGTACGACAGCACTCACTATACCCCAACACGCCCCATACCCCAACAAACCCCATACCCCAACACTCACCATACCCCAACACGCCCCATACCCCAACATTCACCATACCCTAACACGCCCCATACCCTAGCACGCCCCATACCGCAACACGCCCCATACCCCAACACTCACCATACCCCAACACGCCCCATACCCCAACACGCCCCATACCCCAACACGCCCCATACCCCAACACTCACCATACCCTAACACGCCCCATACCCTAGCACGCCCCATACCGCAACACGCCCCATACCACAACACTCACCATACCCTAACACGCCCCATACCGCAACACGCCCCATACGACAGCACTCACTATACCCCAACACGCCCCATACGGCAACACACCCCATACCCCAACACTCACCATACCCTAACACGCCCCATACCCTAGCACGCCCCATACCGCAACACGCCCCATACCCCAACACTCACCATACCCCAACACGCCCCATACCCCAACACGCCCCATACCCCAACACTCACCATACCCTAACACGCCCCATACCCTAGCACGCCCCATACCGCAACACGCCCCATACCGCAACACTCACCATACCCTAACACGCCCCATACCCTAGCACGCCCCATACCGCAACACGCCCCATACGACAGCACTCACTATACCCCAACACTCACCATACCCCAACACGCCCCATACCCCAACACTCACCATACCCCAACACGCCCCATACCCCAACACTCACCATACCCTAACACGCCCCATACCCCAACACTCACCATACCCTAGCACGCCCCATACCCCAACGCGCCGCATACCTGAACACGCCCCATACCGCAACACGCCCCATACCCCAACACGCCCCATACCCCAACACGCCCCATACCGCAACACGCCCCATACCCCAACGCGCCGCATACCCCAACACGCCCCATACCGCAACACGCCCCATACCCCAACACCATACCCCAACACACCCCATACCCAAGCACGCCCCATACCCCAACACTCACCATACCCCAACACGCCCCTGACCCCAACACTCACCATACCCCAACACGCCCCATACCCCAACACGCCCCATACATCAGCACGCCCTATACCCCAACACACCCCATACCCCAGCACGCCCTATACCCCAACACACCATATACCCCAACACACCCCATACCCCAACACACCCTATACGCCAACACAACCCATACCCCAACACGCCCCATACCCCAACACGCCCCATACCCCAACACTCACCATACCCTAGCACGCCCCATACCCCAACGCGCCGCATACCCCAACACGCCCCATACCGCAACACGCCCCATACCCCAACACGCCCCGTACGACAGCACTCACTATACCCCAACACGCCCCATACCCCAACACACCCCATACCCCAACACTCACCATACCCCAACACGCCCCATACCCCAACACTCACCATACCCTAACACGCCCCATACCCTAGCACGCCCCATACCGCAACACGCCCCATACCCCAACACTCACCATACCCCAACACGCCCCATACCCCAACACGCCCCATACCCCAACACTCACCATACCCTAATACGCCCCATAACCTAGCACGCCCCATACCGCAACACGCCCCATACGACAGCACTCACTATACCCCAACACTCACCATACCCCAACACGCCCCATACCCCAACACTCACCATACCCCAACACGCCCCATACCCCAACACTCACCATACCCCAACACGCCCCATACCCCAACACTCACCATACCCTAACACGCCCCATACCCCAACACGCCCCATACCCCAACACTCACCATACCCTAACAGGCCCCATACCCCAACACTCACCATACCCTAGCACGCCCCATACCCCAACGCGCCCCATACCCCAACACGCCCCATACCCCAACACGCCCCATACCGCAACACGCCCCATACCCCAACGCGCCGCATACCCCAACACGCCCCATACCGCAACACGCCCCATACCCCAACACCATACCCCAACACACCCCATACCCAAGCACGCCCCATACCCCAACACTCACCATACCCCAACACGCCCCTGACCCCAACACTCACCATACCCCAACACGCCCCATACCCCAACACGCCCCATACATCAGCACGCCCTATACCCCAACACACCCCATACCCCAGCACGCCCTATACCCCAACACACCATATACCCCAACACACCCCATACCCCAACACACCCTATACGCCAACACAACCCATACCCCAACACGCCCCATACCCCAACACGCCCCATACCCCAACACTCACCATACCCTAGCACGCCCCATACCCCAACGCGCCGCATACCCCAACACGCCCCATACCGCAACACGCCCCATACCCCAACACGCCCCGTACGACAGCACTCACTATACCCCAACACGCCCCATACCCCAACACTCACCATACCCCAACACGCCCCATACCCCAACACTCACCATACCCTAACACGCCCCATACCCTAGCACGCCCCATACCGCAACACGCCCCATACGACAGCACTCACTATACCCCAACACTCACCATATTCCAACACGCCCCATACCCCAACACTCACCATACCCCAACACGCCCCATACCCCAACACTCACCATACCCTAACACGCCCCATACCCCAACACTCACCATACCCTAGCACGCCCCATACCCCAACGCGCCGCATACCCCAACACGCCCCATACCGCAACACGCCCCATACCCCAACACGCCCCATACCCCAACACGCCCCATACCGCAACACGCCCCATACCCCAACGCGCCGCATACCCCAACACGCCCCATACCGCAACACGCCCCATACCCCAACACCATACCCCAACACACCCCATACCCAAGCACGCCCCATACCCCAACACTCACCATACCCCAACACGCCCCTGACCCCAACACTCACCATACCCCAACACGCCCCATACCCCAACACGCCCCATACATCAGCACGCCCTATACCCCAACACACCCATACCCCAGCACGCCCTATACCCCAACACACCATATACCCCAACACACCCCATACCCCAACACACCCTATACGCCAACACAACCCATACCCCAGCACGCCCTATACCCCAACACACCCTATACCCCAACACACCCTATACCCCAACACCCCCCACACCCCAACACACCCCATAGACCAACACGCCCTATACCCCAACACACCCTATACCCCAACACACCCCATACCCCAACACCCCCCACACCCCAACACACCCCATAGACCAACACGCCCTATACCCCAACACACCCTATACCCCAACACACCCCATACCCCAACACCCCCCACACCCCAACACACCCCATAGCCCAACACGCCCTATACCCCAACACCCCCACACCCCAACACGCCCCATACCCCAGCACGCCCCATACCCCAACACGCCCCATACCCCAGCACGACCCATACCCCAACACGCCCCATACGCCAACACGCCCCATACCCCAGCACGACCCATACCCCAACACGCCCCATACCCCAGCACACCCCATACCCCAACACACCCCATACCCCAACACACCCCATACCCCAACACGCCCCATACCCCAGCACGACCCATACCCCAACACGCCCCATACCCCAGCACGCCCTATACCCCAGCACGCCCCATACCCAAACACGCCCCATACCCCAACACACCCCATACCCCAGCACGCCCCATACCCCAGCACGCCCTATAACCCAACACGCCCTATACCCCAACACGCCCCATACCCCATCACGACCCATACCCCAACACACCCCATACCCCAACACTCACCATACCCCAACACGCCCCATACCCCAACACTCACCATACCCCAACACGCCCCATACCCCAACACTCACCATACCCCAACACGCCCCATACCCCAACACTCACCATACCCTAACACGCCCCATACCCCAACACGCCCCATACCCCAACACTCACCATACCCTAACAGGCCCCATACCCCAACACTCACCATACCCTAGCACGCCCCATACCCCAACGCGCCCCATACCCCAACACGCCCCATACCCCAACACGCCCCATACCGCAACACGCCCCATACCCCAACGCGCCGCATACCCCAACACGCCCCATACCGCAACACGCCCCATACCCCAACACCATACCCCAACACACCCCATACCCAAGCACGCCCCATACCCCAACACTCACCATACCCCAACACGCCCCTGACCCCAACACTCACCATACCCCAACATGCCCCATACCCCAACACGCCCCATACATCAGCACGCCCTATACCCCAACACACCCCATACCCCAGCACGCCCTATACCCCAACACACCATATACCCCAACACACCCCATACCCCAACACACCCTATACGCCAACACAACCCATACCCCAACACGCCCCATACCCCAACACGCCCCATACCCCAACACTCACCATACCCTAGCACGCCCCATACCCCAACGCGCCGCATACCCCAACACGCCCCATACCGCAACACGCCCCATACCCCAACACGCCCCGTACGACAGCACTCACTATACCCCAACACGCCCCATACCCCAACACACCCCATACCCCAACACTCACCATACCCCAACACGCCCCATACCCCAACACTCACCATACCCTAACACGCCCCATACCCTAGCACGCCCCATACCGCAACACGCCCCATACGACAGCACTCACTATACCCCAACACTCACCATACCCCAACACGCCCCATACCCCAACACTCACCATACCCCAACACGCCCCATACCCCAACACTCACCATACCCTAACACGCCCCATACCCCAACACTCACCATACCCTAGCACGCCCCATACCCCAACGCGCCGCATACCCCAACACGCCCCATACCGCAACACGCCCCATACCCCAACACGCCCCATACCCCAACACGCCCCATACCGCAACACGCCCCATACCCCAACGCGCCGCATACCCCAACACGCCTCATACCGCAACACGCCCCATACCCCAACACCATACCCCAACACACCCCATACCCAAGCACGCCCCATACCCCAACACTCACCATACCCCAACACGCCCCTGACCCCAACACTCACCATACCCCAACACGCCCCATACCCCAACACGCCCCATACATCAGCACGCCCTATACCCCAACACACCCATACCCCAGCACGCCCTATACCCCAACACACCATATACCCCAACACACCCCATACCCCAACACACCCTATACGCCAACACAACCCATACCCCAGCACGCCCTATACCCCAACACACCCTATACCCCAACACACCCTATACCCCAACACCCCCCACACCCCAACACACCCCATAGACCAACACGCCCTATACCCCAACACACCCTATACCCCAACACACCCCATAGACCAACACGCCCTATACCCCAACACACCCTATACCCCAACACGCCCCATACGCCAACACGCCCCATACCCCAGCACGACCCATACCCCAACACGCCCCATACCCCAGCACACCCCATACCCCAACACACCCCATACCCCAACACACCCCATACCCCAACACGCCCCATACCCCAGCACGACCCATACCCCAACACGCCCCATACCCCAGCACGCCCTATACCCCAGCACGCCCCATACCCAAACACGCCCCATACCCCAACACACCCCATACCCCAGCACGCCCCATACCCCAGCACGCCCTATAACCCAACACGCCCTATACCCCAACACGCCCCATACCCCATCACGACCCATACCCCAACACACCCCATACCCCAACACACCCCATACCCCAGCACGCCCTATACCCCGACACACCCTATACCCCAACACACCCTATACCCCAACACGCCCCATACCCCAACACACCCCATACCCCAGCACGCCCTATACCCCAACACACCCCATACCCCAACACACCCCATACCCCAACACGCCCCATACCCCAGCACGACCCATACCCCAACACGCCCCATACCCCAGCACGCCCTATACCCCAGCACGCCCCATACCCAAACACGCCCCATACCCCAACACACCCCATACCCCAGCACGCCCCATACCCCAGCACGCCCTATAACCCAACACGCCCTATACCCCAACACGCCCCATACCCCATCACGACCCATACCCCAACACACCCCATACCCCAACACACCCCATACCCCAGCACGCCCTATACCCCGACACACCCTATACCCCAACACACCCTATACCCCAACACGCCCCATACCCCAACACACCCCATACCCCAGCACGCCCTATACCCCAACACACCCCATACCCCAACACGTCCTATACCCCAACACACCCTATACCCCAACACGCCCTATACCCCAACACGCCCTATACCCCAACACGCCCTATACCCCAACACGCCCTATACCCCAACACGCCCCATACTCCATGATAACTTGTTTATTAAATATGTAAAATTATATCTGATGCAATTTTCAGTAAACTTGTGCTCTGTTCTGGGCATAATTGCTTTGGGTCTTAGTCCGGGACCATGGTCGTGTTGTCTAACATAAGGTATAAGTTGGAGTGTTGACAGTGCGCAGAGATAACATTAGACATTAACTTATAACAACGCTTTGTCGCAAGAAACCGCTGTTAGAAAAATTGTTGGTCAAAACATTTGCCTTACTGGCGAAATATTCTTTTTCTTATGACACGATAATGACACGAAAGCACAACAGTCACATGGCTCAATATCAACCAGCCACATTGCTCAATATCAGCCAGCACATTGCGCAATATCAGCCAGCCACATTGCTCAGTATGAGCCACAGTCACATTACTCAGTATGAGCCATAGTCACATTGCCCAATACGAGCCTGGCATGGGGCGATTACATATTGCGATTACTTGGAAATTTCAAGATTACGATTACGATTACAGGAAATATGAAAGCTATTTCAACAAACTAAACATTGGGTGAGCGGGGCCACACATACATGAAGATTGGACAGCTTGGTTGGGAGAGCGGGCTTATTTCAGATCATAGGATCGTGCGTTCCACCCTGTGCAGGCTCCGCGCCATTCCAGGCTCTACCCTGTGCACGCCCCGCGCCATTCCAGGCTCTACCCTGTGCACGCCCCGCGCCATTCCAGGCTCCACCCTGTGCACGCACCGCGCCATTCCAGGCTCTACCCTGTGCACGCTCCGCGCCATTCCAGGCTCCACCCTGTGCACGCTCCGCGCCATTCCAGGCTCTACCCTGTGCACGCTCCGCGCCACTCCAGGCTCTACCCTGTGCACGCTCCGTGCCATTTCAGGTTCGACCCTGTGCACGCTCCGCGCCATTCCAGGCTCTACCCTGTGCACGCTCCGTGTCATTCCAGGCTCTACCCTGTGCATGCTCCGCGCCATTCCAGGCTCCACCCTGTGCACGCTCCGCGCCATTCCAGGCTCTACCCTGTGCACGCTCCGCGTCATTCCAGGTTTGACCCTGTGCACGCTCCGCGCCATTCCAGGCTCTACCCTGTGCACGCTCCGCGCCACTCCAGGCTCCACCCTGTGCACGCTCCGCGCCATTCCAGGCTCTACCCTGTGCACGCTCCGCGCCATTCCAGGCTCCACCCTGTGCACACTCCGCGCCACTCCAGGCTCTACCCTGTGCACGCTCCGCGCCACGCCAGGCTCCACCCTGTGCACGCTCCGCGCCATTCCAGGCTCTACCCTGTGCACGCTCCGCGCCACTCCAGGCTCCACACTGTGCACGCTCCGCGCCATTCCAGGCTCCACCCTGTGCACACTCCGCGCCACTCCAGGCTCTACCCTGTGCACGCTCCGCGCCACGCCAGGCTCCACCCTGTGCACACTCCGCGCCACTCCAGGCTCTACCCTGTGCACGCTCCGCGCCATTCCAGGCTCTACCCTGTGCACGCTCCGCGCCACTCCAGGCTCCACCCTGTGCACACTCCGCGCCACTCCAGGCTCTACCCTGTGCACGCTCCGCGCCACGCCAGGCTCCACCCTGTGCACACTCCGCGCCACTCCAGGCTCTACCCTGTGCACGCTCCGCGCCATTCCAGGCTCCACCCTGTGCACGCTCCGCGCCACTCCAGGCTCCACACTGTGCACGCTCCGCGCCATTCCAGGCTCTACCCTGTGCACGCTCCGCGCCACGCCAGGCTCCACCCTGTGCACACTCCGCGCCACTCCAGGCTCTACCCTGTGCACGCTCCGCGCCATTCCAGGCTCTACCCTGTGCACGCTCCGCGCCACTCCAGGCTCCACACTGTGCACGCTCCGCGCCATTCCAGGCTCTACCCTGTGCACGCTCCGCGTCACTCCAGGCTCCACCCTGTGCACACTCTGCGCCATTCCAGGTTCGACCCTGTGCACGCTCCGCGCCACGCCAGGCTCCACCCTGTGCACGCTCCGCGCCACTCCAGGCTACACACTGTGCACGATCCGCGCCATTCCAGGCTCTACCCTGTGCACGCTCCGCGCCATTCCAGGCTCTACCCTGTGCACGCTCCACGCCACTCCAGGCTCCACACTGTGCACGCTCCGCGCCACTCCAGGCTCCACCCTGTGCACACTCTGCGCCATTCCAGGTTCGACCCTGTGCACGCTCCGCGCCACGCCAGGCTCCACCCTGTGCACGCTCCGCGCCATTCCAGGCTCTACCCTGTGCACGCTCCGCGCCACTCCAGGCTCCACACTGTGCACGCTCCGCGCCATTCCAGGCTCTACCCTGTGCACGCTCCGCGCCACTCCAGGCTCCACCCTGTGCACGCTCCGCGCCATTCCAGGCTCTACCCTGTGCACGCTCCGCGCCATTCCAGGCTCCACCCTGTGCACACTCCGCGCCACTCCAGGCTCTACCCTGTGCACGCTCCGCGCCACGCCAGGCTCCACCCTGTGCACGCTCCGCGCCATTCCAGGCTCTACCCTGTGCACGCTCCGCGCCACTCCAGGATCTACCCTGTGCACGCTCCGCGCCATTCCAGGCTCTACCCTGTGCACGCTCCGCGCCTTTCCAGGCTCTACCCTGTGCACGCACCGCGCCATTCCAGGCTCTACCCTGTGCACGCTCCGCGCCATTCTAGGCTCTACCCTGTGCACACTCCGCGCCACTCCAGGCTCCACCCTGTGCACGCTCCGCGCCATTCCAGGCTCTACCCTGTGCACGCTCCGCGCCATTCCAGGCTCTACCCTGTGCACGCTCCGCGCCATTCCAGGCTCTACCCTGTGCACGCTCCGCGCCACTCCAGGCTCCACCCTGTGCACGCTCCGCGCCATTCCAGGCTCTACCCTGTGCACGCTCCGCGCCATTCCAGGCTCTACCCTGTGCACGCTCCGCGCCACTCCAGGCTCTACCCTGTGCACGCTCCGCGCCATTCCAGGCTCTACCCTGTGCACGCTCCGCGCCATTCTAGGCTCTACCCTGTGCACACTCCGCGCCATTCCAGGCTCCACCCTGTGCACGCTCCGCGCCATTCCAGGCTCTACCCTGTGCACGCTCCGCGCCATTCCAGGCTCTACCCTGTGCACGCTCCGCGCCATTCCAGGCTCTACCCTGTGCACGCTCCGCGCCACTCCAGGCTCCACCCTGTGCACGCTCCGCGCCATTCCAGGCTCTACCCTGTGCACGCTCCGCGCCATTCCAGGCTCTACCCTGTGCACGCTCCGCGCCATTCCAGGCTCTACCCTGTGCACGCTCCGCGCCATTCCAGGTTCCACCCTGTGCACGCTCCGCGCCATTCCAGGTTCCACCCTGTGCACGCTCCGCGCCATTCCAGGCTCTACTCTGGGCACGCTCCGCGCCATTCCAGGCTCTACCCTGTGCACGCTCCGCGCCATTCCAGGCTCTACCCTGTGCACGCTCCGCGCCATTCTAGGCTCTACCCTGTGCACGCTCCGCGCCATACCAGGCTCTACCCTGTGCACGCTCCGCGCCATTCTAGGCTCTACCCTGTGCACACTCCGCGCCACTCCAGGCTCTACCCTGTGCACGCTCCGCGCCACTCCAGGCTCTACCCTGTGCACGCTCCGCGCCATTCCAGGCTCTACCCTGCGCACGCTCCGCGCCATTCCAGGCTCTACCCTGTGCACACTCCGCGCCATTCTAGGCTCTACCCTGTGCACGCTCCGCGCCATTCCAGGTTTGACCCTGTGCACGCTCCGCGCCATTCCAGGCTCTACCCTGTGCACGCTCCGCGCCATTCCAGGTTCGCCCTGTGCACGCTCCGCGCCATTCCAGGCTCTACCCTGTGCACACTCCGCGCCATTCCAGGCTCTACCCTGTGCACGCTCCGAGCCATTCTAGGCTCTACCCTGTGCACACTCCGCGCCATTTCAGGTTCGACCCTGTGCACGCTCCGCGCCATTCTAGGCTCTACCCTGTGCACGCTCCGCGCCATTCTAGGCTCTACCCTGTGCACGCCCCGCGACATTCTAGGCTCTACCCTGTGCACGCTCCGCGCCATTTCAGGTTCGACCCTGTGCACGCTCCGCGCCATTCTAGGCTCTACTCTGTGCACCCTCCGCGCCATTCTAGGCTCTACCCTGTGCACGCTCCGCTCCCTTCCAGGATCCACCCTGTGCACGCTCCGCTCAACTTTAAAGTATCTTAGGCTGTAGAAACTCAAGCCTGGAGACTCAAGCCTGGATACTCAAGCCTGGAGACTCAAGCCTGGAGACTCAAGTCTGGAGACTCAAGTCTGGAGACTCAAGTCTGGAGACTCAAGTCTGGAGACTCTAGCCTGGAGACTCTAGCCTGGAGACTCTAGCCTGGAGACTCAAGCCTGAAGACTCAAGCCTGAAGACTCTAGCCTGAAGACTCTAGCCTGAAGACTCAAGCCTGGAGATTCAGGCCTGGAGACTCAAGCCTGGAGACTCAAGCCTGGAGATTGAACAATGTTCATTGCGCGCCAGTCACATTGTTCATTATGCGCCATAGTTACATTGCGCATTGTGCGCCATAGTCACATTGCTCATTGTGCGCCATAGTCACATTGCTCATTGTGCGCCATAGTCACATTGCTCATTGTGCGCCATAGTCACATTGCGCATTGTGCGCCATAGTCACATTGCTCATTGTGCACCATAGTCACATTGCTCATTGTGCGCCATAGTTACATTGCTCATTGTGCGCCATAGTTACACTGCTCATTGCCCATAGTCAGACACATCGTTTGCAATACAACCATCGGAACGTTGATGTTTAGGCCAACTCTAGACCGCACATCAGCTAACCCCCGAACACTCCGCCCTACCCCACCCCGTCTCTAGACAGGAATGAAATGTTGGTGTTTTAGGCCACTTTTGTGCACATACAGGCTAAATTGGGCCAAGGAACCTCCCGAGACGATGAAGGATGAAGGAATGAAACATGCCCCAGATTAGGTGCCCGAGCCCGGATTCGAACCCAGGACCTATTGATCTGCGGTCTAGTGCGCTAACCACTACACCAGGGAGGCCCCCATCCCGTCTCTAGACAGAACCTGGTCCAGATTGATAGGCACTATGACATTAACGGAAAGTACGGTAACAATGAAAGCATTAAAACCGGATGTTACGTCGTACTCGTCTTAAGCAAGGAGTAAGGACCACGTACTTCAGCCTGCGCAGACCTGAGGCTAGGATGACATGAAGCGCATGCAGGCTACATGTTGGGCAAAGAAACCTGTACGGAAACAATTAACACTCACCATGAAACACCCAGCAGCCAATAACATGGATTTAAAGCATAGCAAGTGTGCCCTGATTACGAACACGAGGAGACAGAGCAGGTAAGGAGTGTTCCGCTCGTTGAGACACGAAAAGCTCGACACATCAATCTATTAATGACATGAACTGTTGTTTATTACCACTATGTGCGGAATACGGATATATCACAGCTTAAATATTCATTTTTTTTTTTACATTTCAGACTTTCGATTCATTACTGTTTTCTGGAACTTTTCCAAGACCGACTACACCAATAATTGGCTCATGAATATACCATACCTTACGCACAATGTCTATAATTTATTTGTGGAGTAAATAAAAGATGCTGAAAACACCACAAAGTGCAAATTATATTTTAACCTCGGCTGGCCCTTCTGCTAATCAAATGCATTGCGTTTTTGCAACTCACTCCAAATGAATGGCGTATGATGCATTACAGCAGATAACTCTTTGCAATAGTTGCAGTCAATCAATACAGAATAAACGACTTTGAATAAATTGGAGGCCATAGGCGCCTCTATATGTAAACTCAATCGGTAGATGGCGCTTTGCAGTTAGGGAGGCACGCCATGCACGAAGGGAGCGGTGCCGTTGACAAGCCCAGCGCCGTCTATCGGAGTTACGGGTAAGTAGATGCGGAGAAGGATCCCCGCGGCTAAGATGCTGCCCATGACGAGTAACACGAGCAGTCTCCGGCAGGAGAGGGCGCCAGTTGTCAGCTCGGTTGATTCGTGCATGACGGCGTGCACGGCAGTCATCGACAGAGTCACCGACACCAGGCGTTTCCGGCCGACAGGTGGCGCTATATCCGTGGGGCGATCGGTTAATAGAGCTGGAAGAGACAAAGCAGGAGGCCATAGTACACCGAGCCTACGCTGTTTCGTTACTCGGCACTCATTCACACAAGAAATAATTATAAACTATCTATATTTGTTTGATGTATTTGTTTGACACAATACAATATAGGTCAATATGTAGTATATAATACAATCAAACATACCCAAACAGTTTTTCTGTTACATATTTATTTGCAGGGGCGGATCTAGGAATTTGCCGAGGCGGGGGGGGGGTTGCTCTCTGAAAACTTGCGACCGGGGGGGGCTGCTCTGAAGACTTGTGACCGGGGGGGGGGGAGGCTTGGGCTTGGAGAACCCAACTTTAACAGTGTATGTTCAGTTTCCCAAGGGGGGGCGGTGCTCTCTGAAGACTTGGGACTTTAGCATGTATGTTAACATGTATGTTGTATCTTCTGGTTCCCAAGGGGGGGGGGGGTGCAACCCCCCTAACCCCCCCCCCCCCAGATCCGCCACTGATTTGGACCTCATTAAGAGAAGTGGGTGCATCATTTAAATCAGTACATTCGGCACCAATAGTTCCATTGCTAGTTTAGTCGTTCTTCCACGTTTCTGCATAGCTCACGTATGGCTCACGCCTACCATTTACTACAATAATCAGTTTGGTTAGCTCTAGCATAGAATTATATTGTTAAAAACATACAGAGATAGGGAGTTGAACATGCCAACTGTATATTGGCTGCATACAAACAAAAATGTATTCAATCCCACTCCCATCAGTATATCATATATCCCAATCAAGCGGAATTCACTTCGGTCCCGGCAAGGGAGTAACCCAATAGTACTGAAGGCTCCGTCCACTTTACAAGTAATATGGTGGAACGTCCAGCGCTTCAAAAACCTTAATTGCCTTGTTGGCTTTTTTGTTAAGGTAAAATTCCAGGTAAAACTAGTAATTTCAATTTATTTGCAACATTCATAGACACTTACATATTTGCTCGTCCTCTGTAGATTCGGTGGCTGAGTCATGAACGATCTCTTCCATTACACCCGCTCTCTCCCGAGCCTACAACAAAACACATGCGTCACACAGTCATTGTTCTATAACATTAGAATAATTAGAACCTGTTCATGAGCATAGTATGATACACCAATAGTCACGAACGGAACCACCAGAGCGTAGGACAACGGGGTAGTTTATGTCTACTAAAGTTATGCGCAGCAGACGACAAGCCGCCGGCTAGCAGACGACAAGCCGACGCGTAGCAGACGACAAATCCACGAGTAGCAGGCGACAAATCGACGAGTAGCAGACGACAAGTCGACGAGTAGCAGACGACAAGCAGACGAGTAGCAGACGAAAAGCCGACGAGTAGCAGACGACAAGCCAGACAGTAGCAGACGACAAGTCGACAAGTAGCAGACGACAAGCCAGACAGTAGCAGACGACAAGCAGACGAGTAGCAAGCAACAAGACAGACAGTAGCAGACGACAAGCAGACGAGTAGCAGACGACAAGCCGACGAGTAGCAGACGACAAGCCGACGATTAGCAGACGACAAGCCGACGAGTAGCAGACGACAAGTCGACGAGTAGCAGACGACAAGACGACGATTAGCAGACGACAAGCCGACGAGTAGCAGACGACAAGTCGACAAGTAGCAGACGACAAGCCGACGAGTAGCAGACGACAAGTCGACAAGTAGCAGACGACAAGCCAGACAGTAGCAGACGACAAGCCGACGAGTAGCAGACGACAAGCCAGACAGTAGCAGACGACAAGTCAGACAGTAGCAGACGACAAGCCGACGATTAGCAGACGACAAGCCGACGAGTAGCAGACGACAAGCCAGACAGTAGCAGACGACAAGTCGACAAGTAGCAGACGACAAGCAGACGAGTAGCAGACGACAAGTCGACAAGTAGCAGACGACAAGCCAGACAGTAGCAGACGACAAGTCGACAAGTAGCAGACGACAAGCAGACGAGTAGCAGACGACAAGTCGACAAGTAGCAGACGACAAGCAGACGAGTAGCAAGCAACAAGACAGACAGTAGCAGACGACAAGCAGACGAGTAGCAGACGACAAGCAGACGAGTAGCAGACGACAAGCCGACGATTAGCAGACGACAAGCCGACGAGTAGCAGACGACAAGTCGACGAGTAGCAGACGACAAGACGACGATTAGCAGACGACAAGCCGACGAGTAGCAGACGACAAGTCGACAAGTAGCAGACGACAAGCCAGACAGTAGCAGACGACAAGCAGACGAGTAGCAGACGACAAGCCGACGAGTAGCAGGCGACAAGCCAGACAGTAGCAGACGACAAGCCGACGATTAGCAGGCGACAAGCCGACGAGTAGCAGACGACAAGTCGACGAGTAGCAGACGACAAGTCGACGATTAGCGGACGACAAGCCGACGAGTAGCAGATGACAAGTCGACAAGTAGCAGACGACAAGCCAGACAGTAGCAGACGACAAGCAGACGAGTAGCAGACGACAAGCCGACGAGTAGCAGACGACAAGCCGACGAGTAGCAGACGACAAGTCCACGAGTAGCAGACGACAAGTCGACGATTAGCAGACGACAAGCCGACGAGTAGCAGACGACAAGCCGACGACAAGCCGACGAGTAGCAGACGATAAGTCGACGATTAGCAGACGACAAGCCGACGAGAAGCAGACGACAAGCCGACGACAAGCCGACGAGTAGCAGACGACAAGTCGACGATTAGCAGACGACAAGCCGACGAGTAGCAGACGACAAGTCGACGATTAGCAGACGACACGCCAACGAGTAGCAGACGACAAGCCGACGAGTAGCAGACGACAAGTCGACGATTAGCAGACGACAAGCCGACGAGCAGCAGACGACAAGCCAGAGAGTAGCAGACGACAAGTCGACAAGTAGCAGATGACAAGCCAGACAGTAGCAGACGACAAGCCAGACAGTAACAGACGACAAGCCAGAGAGTAGCAGACGACAAGCCAGACAGTAACAGACGACAAGCCAGACCGTAGCAGACAACAAGCCAGACAGTAACAGACGACAAGCCAGAGAGTAGCAGACGACAAGCCAGACAGTAACAGACGACAAGCCAGAGAGTAGCAGACGACAAGCCAGACAGTAACCGACGACAAGCCAGAGAGTAACAGACGACAAGCCAGACAGTAACTGACGATAAGCCAAACAGTAACAGACGACAAGCGGACGAGTAGCAGACGACAAACCAGACAGTAGCAGACGACAAGCGGACGAGTAGCAGACGACAAGCCGACGAGTAGCAGGCGACAAGCCCACGTAACAGACGACAAGCCAGACAGTAGCAGGCGACAAGCCGACGAGTAGCAGACGACAAGCCAGACAGTAGCAGACGACAAGCCAACAAGTAGCAGACGACAAGCCGACGAGTAGCAGACGACAAGCCAGATAGTAGCAGACGACAAGTCGACAAGTAGCAGACGACAAGCCAGACAGTAGCAGACGACAAGCCAACGAGCAGCAGACGACAAGCCAGACAGTAGCAGACGACAAGTCGACGAGTAGCAGACGACAAGCCAGACAGTAGCAGACGACCAGCCGACGAGTAGCAGACGACAAGCCAGAAAGTAGCAGACGACCAGCCGACGAGTAGCAGACGACAAGCCAGAAAGTAGCAGACGACAAGCCGACGAGTAGCAGACGACAAGCCGACGAGTAGCAGACGACAAGTCGACGAGTAGCAGACGACAAGCCGACGAGTAGCAGACGACAAGTCGACGAGTAGCAGACGACAAGCCAGACAGTAGCAGACGACAAGCCAGACAGTAGCAGACGACAAGCCGACGAGCAGCAGACGATAAGCCAGACAGTAGCAGACGACAAGCCGACGAGCAGCAGACGATAAGCCATACAGTAGCAGACGACAAGTCGACGAGTAGTAGACGACAAGCCAGACAGTAGCAGACGACAAGCCGACGAGTAGCAGACGACAAGCCAGAGAGTAGCAGACGACAAGCCGACGAGCAGCAGACGATAAGCCAGACAGTAGCAGACGACAAGCCGACGAGTAGCAGACGACAAGCCAGACAGTAGCAGACGACAAGCCGACGAGCAGCAGACGACAGGCCATACAGTAGCAGACGACAAGTCGACGAGTAGTAGACGACAAGCCAGACAGTAGCAGACGATAAGCCAGACAGTAGCAGACGACAAACCGACGAGTAGCAGACGACAAGCCAGACAGTAGCAGACGACAAGCCGACGAGTAGCAGACGACAAGCCAGACAGTAGCAGACGACAAGCCAGATAGTAGCAGACGACAAGCCAGACAGTAGCAGACGACAAGCCGACGAGTAGCAGACGACAAGCCGGACAGTAGCAGACGACAAGCCGACGAGTAGCAGACGACAAGCCGGACAGTAGCAGACGACAAGCCGGACAGTAGCAGACGACAAGCCAGACAGTAGCAGACGACAAGCCAGACAGTAGCAGACGACAAGCAGACGAGTAGCAGACGACAAGCCGGACAGTAGCAGACGACAAGCCGGACAGTAGCAGACGACAAGCCAGACAGTAGCAGACGACAAGCCAGACAGTAGCAGACGACAAGCTGACGAGTAGCAGACGACAAGCCAGACAGTAGCAGACGACAAGCCAGATAGTAGCAGACGACAAGCCGACGAGTAGCAGACGACAAGCCGACGAGTAGCAGACGACAAGTCGACGAGTAGCAGACGACAAGCCAGACAGTAGCAGACGACAAGCCAGAGAGTAGCAGACGACAAGCCAGACAGTAGCAGACGACAAGCCGACGAGTAGCAGACGACAAGCAGACGAGTAGCAGACGACAAGCCAGACAGTAGCAGACGACAAGCCAGATAGTAGCAGTCGACAAGCCAGACAGTAGCAGACGACAAGCCGACGAGTAGCAGACGACAAGCCGGACAGTAGCAGACGACAAGCCGACGAGTAGCAGACGACAAGCCAGACAGTAGCAGACGACAAGCCAGATAGTAGCAGACGACAAGCCAGATAGTAGCAGACGACAAGCAGACAGTAGCAGACGACAAGCCGGACAGTAGCAGACGACAAGCCGGACAGTAGCAGACGACAAGCCAGAGAGTAGCAGACGACAAGCCAGACAGTAGCAGACGACAAGCCGACGAGTAGCAGACGACAAGCAGACGAGTAGCAGACGACAAGCCGGACAGTAGCAGACGACAAGCCGGACAGTAGCAGACGACAAGCCAGACAGTAGCAGACGACAAGCAATCACCATGCCATGGGGTGACCTTATCTGGAGTTCACACTGAACTGATTATTGCTATCAAGTAAGCAACTGCGAAATGAAATGAAAGGTTGGTACTTTATACCGCCTTTGTACTCATAATTGGGTTGAATGAAACATCCCCTCAGTGCAGGTGACAGGGTGCGAACCCATGACCTGTGTCTCTGCAGCTCCGCTGGCTAACCAACTGAGCTGTTGCGGCTACCTGCCCAAACTATGAACCAAGCCGCCAACATAGGACAGTGTCCCAGTGACCTCACTGCCACCTCGGGAAAGTGCTGCCGCCTATGATATACCATACAATCACGGTCTCTTCGTATTCCTTGGAGTACATCACATACCCACCTTGTCCTAAAAGATTTCCCAACTCACACGACACCCCGCCCCTCCCCGCCGCGCCGCCCTATTGGTACTTTGGGTGCAGACTGGTCACACGTACCTTTTCCATCTGGAGAGTCCAGTTGGTCCTGAGGACAATGGTGAGGAGTACGACACCCTGAAGGATCAAGTTAGCTGCCAAGGCCCACCAGTATCCTGCCAGAATAGCAAACAAGACGTTCTCCTAATCACTATGATAAATATCTGACAACGTATTGTTAATTTTTTAATATGTGTGTCGAATCGTCGAATATTTTTATCACATTACATTAAATGTCAGGCATTTTATTTTGATTATCATAATCGTCAAATATCTTGATCATGTCAGTCATTTAAAGCCGTTGCTAGACTTAGTAATAACAAGGAAACAACTTTAGTTACTAAACTCTAAACTGTCTAAACTGTGATAACTGACTGCTCTTCTAGAATCGGATCTGCTGAGATCAAACATGTCATATGAACCTTTTCGCCCTCATTTCGCCCTGAATCCGCTCTGTGTCAGTCCACCGTCACGCCCCCTAGCGAACCCCACCCGCGGTGGCGCCCTTTAGAGAGGCCCATCCGCCATCACGCCCCCTAGCGAGGCACACCCGCCGTCGCGCCCCCTAGCGAGGCACACCGGCCATCACGCCCCCTAGCGAGGCACACCCGCCGTCGCGCTCCGTAGTTAACTCCACCCGCCGTCGCGCCCCCTAGCGAACCCCACCCGCGGTGGCGCCCTTTATAGAGGCCCATCCGCCATCACGCCCCCTAGCGAGGCACACCCGCCGTCGCGCCCCCTAGCGAGGCACACCCGCCATCACGCCCCCTAGCGAGGCACACCCGCCGTCGCGCTCCGTAGTTAACTCCACCCGCCGTCGCGCCCCCTAGCGAACCCCACCCGCGGTGGCGCCCTTTAGAGAGGCCCATCCGCCATCACGCCCTCTAGCCAGGCACACCCGCCGTCGCGCTCCGTAGTTAACCCCACCCGCCGTCGCGCCCCCTAGCGAATGCCACTCACCGTCGCGCCCTCAGCGAATGCCACCTACCGTCGCCCCCCTTGCGAATGCCACCTACCGTCGCGCAACCTAGCGAATGCCACCTACCGTCGCGCAACCTAGCGAATGCCACCTACCGTCGCGCCCCTTGTGACTGCCACCCACTGTCGCGCCCCCTAGTGAGTGCTACCCACCGTCGCCCCCATAGCAAATGCCCCCCACCGTCGCGCCCATTGCGAATGCCACCCACCGTCGCGCCCATAGCAAATGCCACCTACCGTCGCGCCCATTGCAAATGCCACCCACCGTCGCGCCCATAGCAAATGCCACCTACCGTCGCGCCCCCTAGCGAATGCCACCCACCGTCACCTATCGTGCGAACGCCACCTACCGTCGCGCCCCCTAGCGAGTTCAACCCACCTGCCGAGCGGAGTGGTGTGTAGAACATGAGCGGTATTCCCAGCGGCAGGGCCAGCACGTAGTAGGACATGAAGAGCAGCACGGCGCCGTATATCTGACGCCCAGTGCCGTACAGACTCCCCTTGCAGGCAGTCTGTCAGGGGGAAAACCGACATCTGTAACTATTATATCACAAGTAATGGTACAAGACCATTCTTTATATAACATACAGTTCTGTATCTTACAGGCAGTCTGTTAGAGGGGAGAACGGACAGCAGTAACTAACATGTAACAAGTAATGGCATACGACCATTCCTCACTTTACAATGTAAAGTGTGGTAAGGTGTGAAGCTCAGTTTGGAGACTGAAACAGCCCGAGCGAAAATTGTAAAGCAATCATCAAAAGTAATGCCTTTAAAACCAATGTAATCGATTACGATTACGATTACTTGAATCGTTTACGATTACATTGCCTTTAAAACCAATGTAATCGATTACGATTACGATTACTTGAATCGATTACGACTACTGATTATGATTGCCCATGTCTGCTTTACATGCAGTTCCGTACATGTTGATACATTGTGCGGTCATCACGCACTGTGCACGGTTCTCATGCGGAGCCCGTCATGGTAAGCTGACGCGTATACTTATTGACCAGCCGCACTTGCATCAGACTAGAACTAGCATTACTATAATGGGGATTGGTCCGGACCATATTGCCACATGATTACGACACCCCCACCAGCGTGAAGCAAAACTAAAATAGTAGGTTTGGAAAATTTGGACTTTTAGGTCTCCCGAAATTAGAATTTGGGGTTGTCGATGGTACGATTGGGGCCGCCAATTTGACTGCCGCGGGAGGCAGACAAGACAATACGGAAGCCAGAGAGAGAATACGAACCGCAATGGCGTCAAAGAAAACGTAGATGGTGACTATGGGGAGCAGATCAGCTGTCAGCTCAGCCACATCTCTGTCAGATAAAACACAATGTTTACTCTGCTTGTGTAATAATATTGTGACTGATTGAACGATTCTAGTGGAACGCTTTAACAATCATATCGCCACAATGGGATGGGTCAAGGTAGAGAGGAGCCATGTTTTCGGGATTAATTAACGTTCCACTCTTTGCGAAGAAAGACTTGGAATCTTTATCTGGCGCAAACAGACATTGGCACAGATGGGATTCGAACCCCGCACCGGCCACTTGAGCTGGCCTAGCAGACTCGACAGCAGCGGAACGTGTTCCCCACTGGGATGTTCTAGGATAAATAATATTATCGGTGATTGGCGAAGAGAAGAGGCTCACTCGGTGCATGAAAGGTAAGAGCTTTACCTGACGTTGGTGAAGAGATAGGGGATCTTTCTCCCGAGGCTGAGGAAGAGAACTATAGCGCCAACGGATGCAATCACTGCAATGAGAGATACGTGCATTACCAGAGATACTTCATAACGAAATTCCGCGTTGAAAAAGTCTTACCGTTGCCAAACATTCCCACTAGGGTCCCAAAAATTACAGTGGGTGGTCATATATCAACATGTATATGTTGTATTCGAATATTGTACTATTTCCAGGTTACCCCATTTCTATATAATCTTTAATTACAGATGGAGAAGGAGGTTTGGGACTGGACATCAATTAGCTACCGGCATTACAATGTAATTATAACTTACAGACGGCCAGTCTGGGACCTGACGTCACTTACCGACGGCCAGAATGGCCAGTGTGGGATATGACGTCACTTATCGATGGCCAGTCTGAGACCTGACCTCACTTACCGACGGCTAGGATGGCCAGTCTCGTACATGACGTCACTTACCGACGGCCAGGATGGCCAGTCTGGGACGTGACGTCACTTACCGACGGCCAGGATGGCCAGTCTGGGACATGACGTCACTTACTGACGGCCAGGATGGCCAGTCTGGTACATAACGTCACTTACCGACGGCCAGGATGGCCAGTCTGGTACATGACGTCACTTACTGACGGCCAGGATGGCCAGTTTGGTACATGACGTCACTTACCGACGGCCAGGATGGCCATTCTGGGACATGACGTCACTTACCGACGACCAGGATGACCAGTCTGGGACGTGACGTCACTTACTGACGGCCAGGATGGCCTGTCTGGGATATGAAGTCACTTACTGACGGCCAGGATGGCCTGTCTGGGACATGACGTCACTTACTGACGGCCAGGATGGCCTGTCTGGGACATGACGTCACTTACCGACGACTAGGATGGCCTGTCTGGGACAGGAGGTCACTTACCGACGGCCAGGATTGCCAGTCTGGTACATGACGTCACTTACCGACGGCCAGGATGGCCAGTCTGGGACATGACGTCACTTACCGACGGCCAGGATGGCCAGTCTGGGACATGACGTCACTTACCGACGGCCAGGATGGCCAGTCTGGTACATGACGTCACTTACCGACGGCCAGAATGGCCTGTCTGGTACATGACGTCACTTACCGACGGCAAGGATGGCCAGTCTGGGACATGACGTCACTTACCGACGGCCAGGATGGCCTGTCAGGGACATGACGTCACTTACTGACGGCCAGGATGGCCAGTCTGGGACATGACGTCACTTACCGACGACCAGGATGACCAGTCTGGGACATGACGTCACTTACTGACGGCCAGGATGGCCTGTCTGGGACATGAAGTCACTTACTGACGGCCAGAATGGCCTGTCTGGGACATGACGTCACTTACTGAGGGCCAGGATGGCCTGTCTGGGACATGACGTCACTTACCGACGACCAGGATGGCCTGTCTGGGACAGGAGGTCACTTACCGACGGCCAGGATTGCCAGTCTGGTACATGACGTCACTTACCGACGGCCAGGATGGCCAGTCTGGAACATGACGTCACTTACCGACGACCAGGATGACCAGTCTGGGACATGACGTCACTTACTGACGACCAGGATGGCCTGTCTGGGACATGAATCTCTTACTGACGGTCAGGATGGCCAGTCTGGGACATGAGGTCACTTACCGACGACCAGGATGACCAGTCTGGGACATGACGTCACTTACCGACAGCCAGGATGGCCAGTCTAGGACATTACGTCACTTACCGACGGCCTGTCTGGGACATGACGTCACTTACTGACGGCCAGGATAGCCTGTCTGGGACATGAAGTCACTTGCTGACGGCTAGGATGGCCAGTCTGGGACATGACGTCACTTACTGACGGCAAGTCACTTACTGACGGCCAGGATGGCCAGTCTGGGACATGACGTCATTTACCGACGGCCAGGATGGCCAGTCTGAGACATGAAGTCACTTGCTGACGGCCAGGATGGCCTGTCTGGGACCTGACGTCACTTACCGACGGTCAGGTGGCCTGTCTGGGACATGAAGTCACTCACCGATGACCTGTCTGGGACATGATGTCACTTACCGATGACCTGTCTGGGACATGATGTCACTTACCGACGGCCTGTCTGGGACATGAAGTCACTTACTGACGGCCAGGATGGCCTGTCTGGGACATGACGTCACTTACTGACGGCCAGGATGGCCAGGATGGGACATGAAGTCACTTACTGACGGCCAGGATGGCTAGTCTGGGACATGAAGTCACTTACTGACGGCCAGGATGGCCAGTCTGAGACATGACGTCACTTACTGACGGCCAGGATGGCCAGTCTGGGACATGACGTCACTTACTGACGACCAGGATGGCCTGTCTGGGACATGAAGTCACTTACTGACGACCAGGATGGCCTGTCTGGGACATGAAGTCACTTACTGACGGCCAGGATGGCCAGTCTGGGACATGACGTCACTTACTGACGGCCAGGATGGTCTGTCTGGGACATAAATTCACTTACTGACGGCCAGTATGGCCAGTCTGGGACATGACGTCACTTACCGATGATCTGTCTGGAAATGATGTCACTAACCGACGGCCTGACTGGGACATGATGGCACTTACCGGTGACCTGTCTGGGACATGATGTCACTTACCGACGGCCTGTCTGGGACATGAAGTCACTTACTGACGGCCAGAATGGCCTGTCTGGGACATAAAGTCACTTGCTGACGGCCAGGATGGCCTGTCTGGGACATGAAGTCACTTGCTGACGGCCAGGATGGCCTGTCTGGGACATGAAGTTACTTGCTGACGGCCAGGATGGCCGGTCTGGGACATGACGTCACTTACCGACGGCCAGGATGGCCAGTCTGGGACATGACGTCACTTACTGACGGCCAGGATGGTCAGTCTGGGACATGACGTCACTTACTGACGGCCAGGATGGCCTGTCAGGGACATGACGTCACTTACTGACGGCCAGCATGGCCAGTCTGGGACATGACGTCACTTACCGACGGCCAGGATGGCCAGTCTGGGACATGACGTCACTTACCGACGGCCAGGATGGCCAGTCTGGGACATGACGTCACTTACTGACGGCCAGGATGGCCTGTCAGGGACATGACGTCACTTACTGACGGCCAGCATGGCCAGTCTGGGACATGACGTCACTTACCGACGGCCAGGATGGCCAGTCTGGGACATGACGTCACTTACCGACGGCCAGGATGGCCAGTCTGGGACATGACGTCACTTACTGACGGCCAGGATGGTCTGTCTGGGACATGAAGTCACTTACTGACGGCCAGTATGGCCTGTCTGGGACATGACGTCACTTACTGACGGCCAGGATGGTCTGTCTGAGACATAAAGTCACTTACTGACGGCCAGGACGGCCAGTCTGGGACATGACGTCACTTACTGACGGCCAGGATGACCTGTCTGGGACATGACGTCACTTACTGACGGCCAGGATGGCCTGTCTGGGACATGACGTCACTTACTGACGGCCAGGATGGCCAGTCTGGGACATGACGTCACTTACTGACGGCCATGATGGCCTGTCTGGGACATGAAGTCACTTACTGACGGCCAGGATGGCCTGTCTGGGACATGACGTCACTTACTGACGGCCAGGATGGCCAGTCTGGGACATGACGTCACTTACTGACGGCCAGGATGGCCAGTCTGGGACATGACGTCACTTACTGACGGCCAGGATGGCCTGTCTGGGACATGACGTCACTTACTGACGGCCAGGATGGCCTGTCTGGAACATGACGTCACTTACCGACGGCCAGGATGACCTATCTGGGACATGACGTTACTTACTGACGGCCAGGATGGCCTGTCTGGGACATGACGTCACTTACTGACGGCCAGGATGGCCAGTCTGGCGGTGGTCTTGGCGGCAGCTGTATTTCCGGATCCCAGTGACTGACCCACTCGAATGGCACACGCGATCTGGATCCCTAGCGGAACCTTTACAAATCCAGAAGAGAAAAAATGTGAACAAAACAGATTAAATTGGGCCAAGAAACTTCTGGGGAGTATGGGGGGCTGGCTGAAACATTCCCAGTGAACATTAAGCGGATAATCCCGGTTAATCTGTTAATTTGCAGCTCAGCCTTCTAACCAACTGAGCAAGCGCAGCTTCCCAAAGTCCCGAATTTAAATAATAAAACTGGCGATCATCCTTGTAAATGAACCGGGGTTTCGCGTTAGTCCTGGTTTGTCTTGAAAGAGACCTCTCAACACGAGTCGTCCCCTCCTGTGTTAGGTGGTAAGATTAGTGACAAACTAAGCAAACCATGCTCTGAGGGAGTAAGGATCACTGAGAAAGGTGCATTCCCTCAGAGCCAAAGTTTTCACAGACAGCCTTGGCCTCACGATTGGGGTAGACACCAAGTCGACAAATATAGAGGTAAGTGCCAAATGGTAATTTAGGAGCCAAAAGCCCGCCATTCATATTAACAATTAGTCTACTGCGTTTATGCGGCACTGCGGGCGCGGGTACCCGCAGCCCGGACAGATCTCTGATATGCTCCCGCCCCCACTCTTTTTCCAGACCCCAGACCCTGGTATTACACTCACCTGGAACCATATGGAGTCAATCTGCAGGGGGACATACTGCCCCCCCCATCCTCCCCATATCTTCCAACAGTGGCCCAGGGCCTTGGTATTACACTCACCTGGAACCATATGGAGTCAATTTGCAGGAGGACCGACTGCGCGCCGAGCTCCGTCGTACCCAGCAAACCTGAATACGGAGGAAGGACTTCAGGTTTTGACCACTGTCGCACAACAAATAATAAATAACAAGCCAGACCATGGGATAACGAGACACGCTGCATGAGGCAACAGTTCTAAGGATTCGGTGCATGACGCAACAACTCCAGGGATGCCAACACGACACAAGGAGTCAAAGGATTCCGTGCATGATCGACTCCAACAACCCATCAATAAACGTCTACAAGTAAAAACGTTTGGACTAATGATTGAAACACTATATATTAACGTGCCATCGTCTCTTGGTCCATGTTTCATTTGAAGAGCCCGCGAAATGGATTATTGCAGTAAATTGTAGGGGTGAGTCGTACGTGAGCTATGCTGAAATAATGGTTTTCCTTAATATGGAAGAACGCCGTCTCCCGGTCCATCTTTTCCCACCATTACTGCTGGTATTGTACGTTAATATCGACTATGGATTAAGTAAGACCCGTGGAGGTGTCATCCCCTGGCTGTACCATGGCTACTGCAGGCTGACGATGATTGGTTGTATATTCAGGACGCTTTGACCACTTTTGATCATATCGCGTCGATGGGCGAAGGGAGGGAGAGTAGAGCCATGTCCCCGGGGGTAACCCCCTACTCTTTGCAAATAACGACATGGGATCTTTATCCTGCGACCACATAGACATGACCACAGCGGGGCTCGAACCACCGACCCACGTGCCGTTAGGCTATCAGGTGAGCAGAGCACTCAATGCGAGTGCTCTAACCCACTGAGCTATCGGGGCGGCCCTGGCTGACGATGGCAGGTCTCCACTGTGATCACCGTTGGGGCGGGGGGGGGGGGGTGCCCGACACAGGACCGATCAGTGGTGGGGGGATGCCCGACAGAGGACCGATCAGTGGTGGGGGGATGCCTGACAGAGGACCGGTTAGTGGTGGGGGGATGCCCGACAGAGGACCGATCAGTGGTGGGGGGATGCCCGACAGAGGACCGATCAGTGGTGGGGGGATGCCCGACAGAGGACCGATCAGTGGTGGGGGGATGCCCGACAGAGGACCGATCAGTGGTGGGGGGATGCCTGACAGAGGACCGATCAGTGGTGGGGGATGCCCGACAGAGGACCGATCAGTGGTGGGGGGTGCCCGACAGAGGACCGATCAGTGGTGGGGGGATGCCCGACAGAGGACCGATCAGTGGTGGGGGGATGCCCGACAGAGGACCGATCAGTGGTGGGGGGATGCCCGACAGAGGACCGGTTAGTGGTGGGGGGGGGGGGGGGTACTGACCCGTGACAAAGACGCCGATCTCGAAGCCCCACCACTCCATACAGAGCATGAGCATCCCTGGGATACAGATGCGGTAGAACTTGCCCCAGTCCTGTAGAGCATCCGTCGTCCATCCTTAAAGTACAACCACAGTCAACGTTAATCTCACAAACAATACACAGTTATATGTTACATATGCTCTATTCAACAGAAAATCTAACGACTTGAGCAGGAACCCCCTTAAGACTTGCGGGGTCACTTTCATTGAAACTCAGTTAAAGTAGTTTTTTCAAAGTGAAAGATTTTATGCGAGGCTGCGTATTTCTCGTTCCTCTTCTCTCTGGAAGCGTCGCTCATCCACATAGGTTTACGGTAGATTGTACCAATTGTTGGCCTATCAGCAACGTACGTCGCCCTTTTCCTTTCCGGTCAGCTATCAAGCAAGGTAGACCCATATTGTTTACTTTCACTAAGTTTATTTTCTACCAATTATCGATTCTATTGTGATCCGGGTTTTTGACCAATTTCACTCCACACTCGGGCTTGCTTCCTTTTACCCTAATCAAACCAGCTTCGGGTCCGATTTAGCCGCCATTGTATAAGTCAACTGACGATAGGCGGACACGAGAGTAAATGTGTGCAGTCCCCGGATTACGTATATAAATATATATATATTTTTTATTCTGTAGTTAGTTTACCCTCATCACGAATAGAGAGAAATATACATGGGGGTAACTTATTTACTTAATCTCTTAGTAATATATCGTTAACGTGATTGATGAGGTATCTTATAACAAGTATTGTAACCCACGCTTCCTCACCTCCCCACGTGTCTCTATGGCAACCGGTGGCCAGGATGTAGCCCAGGGTGAGCACACAGAGTAGGGAGTACGAGATGGCTTGGCTCATGGCCGACGCGCTGAAGGTAGTGCAACATAACTTACATAAAGTATATTATATTATACATATTGTAGAGCATCGTAGAGTCACATGGTAAACAATCTAAGTATATAATCAATCGCCTAAATACGCCTAAATATTAAGTATATAATTATTCCCTTAATACCGATTTACTCATTCCAATGTAAGCCTACAAACCGAATTCTCGTTTTATTTTTTTATCAGCACAATACTTGCTTCCACGACATATTAAACCTACAAATTACATTAACTGTAATTAAATAGTTATAATTATTAAAAGCGGGTCTGTAGAACCGAAAGTTGAAAGACAGTTGTGTGACAGCCCAGCGTGTGACATTAAAGGGCAGACGCCGTAGGTAGGTAACAGTAGGTGTGACATCGAGGCCAGAAGCAGGACGTTCTTACTAAATACCGAACTCCAGGTGAAAGAGCAGGACATAGTGGAGGGCGGCGTTAACGACATTGGCCACCGCTCCGATCACTACGTTAGGGAGCACGATATTCTGCAAGGAATAGCACGAGAAACATGTACGAAACATCCAAAACATGCATTGTTAATTCAACGCTGCGAAATATCATTAGAAGATCTTACATCAATCTGAATGACATGTCATGTTTCCATATCAGGGGCGGATCTAGGAATTTGCTAAAGGGGGGAGGGTTGCTCTCTGAAGACTTGCGATCGAGGGGGGGGGTGCTCTGAAAACTTGCGACCGGAGGGTGGGGGGACTTTAACAGTGTATGTTCAGGTTCCCAAGGGGGGGGGATTGCTCTCTTCTGAAGAACTGCCACCCGGGAGGGGGGGTGGGGTTGCTCGGAGAACCCGACTGTAACATGTATGTTAACATGTAGGTTGTATGTTCAGGTTCTCAAGGGGGGGGGGGGGTGCAACCCCCCTAATTTGTGAGATTTGTGAGATATAAAAAGTGAGCATATTCCACGTGGATCTTCAGATCGATGTGTCGACATAAAAGTGATGTAGTTAATGGATTTGAATTGCATAGAAAACGAAAAAAATGTTACCTGGTTCTGGAGATATTTGGACAATATGACGTAGACAAAGAAGGCCTGAAACGAAAACAAATAGAATTTCACATCCTTCCATTTCTTCTGATCTTCGCAAAGATGATACCAGGTACATTAGAGTTAGAATCAGGACATTAAAAAACTTTATTTGAAGATGGCCTAATACAGAATACGACCTATAGTCCGTTCGATAATTTAATTATTATATTATGAGAAAGAAGATGATGTTTTAGATCTCAGCATAAGACGAAGTGAAAATAACGAAATCACGATTCTTACCAAAGCCCCGGGCATGAAAATCAATATGTATGTCCCGGCTAATCTGAAAAAACAACCGTTTCATGTTAATGGAAATATCTGCAGCACATGTTTTATTTCTTGACAAATAAAATGAAGATTTTTACATCAAGGTAAAACAGTATCATTGTTCTTTCAAGATATCCAATGCGAACCGTTCTAAGGGAAATAAGGAGAGCCGTCCTGCATCCATGTATGCAAGTACTTTATTTTCCCCTATTTTCTGGAGCAAACAACGGGGGGGGGGGGGGGCAAGGGGTATTTGCTTTCCTCGAAAATGGGCTTTTCATTTCAACGTGAACTGGGAACGAGGGAAGTAATTCTTCGTGAACTGGAAACGGTGCATTAGCCGACCCTCGCGATCAAAGATTTCCAGTAATTGTGAACTGAGAATTTGGATATTAAATAACCGGAATCGGGAATTTGCCAATCTTTATCATATATGCACCCTCAATATTGTATGCATGGAGTTCTCTCATAATTCACTGTGAACTGTGAACAAAGAAATGTTTTCTTCGTGATTTGGGAACATGACCCCCCCTTGTCCCCGACCCCCCCCCCCCCCCCCCCCCCGCAACAACGCCGCGTCCGTCAAAAAGGTCAACGTGTATCGTTGCAGATGGTATTTTACTAAGACATTTATGCGCTCACTAACTAACTCTGCATGGGAGGATTTTTGGAAAAGTCTTTCAACTATAGTACTATTTTTGCTAGTTTATATCGTGGGGCAAGTGACAGAGTCGTCTAAAGAACTGAATTTTTTGGCTCTCAATATGGTTTTCGATGGTACTATCATTTACCATTACGTCATCGTGTTTGACATTCTTGCTCTGAACGTGTCGTGGAATGCGAGAGGTCGGTGGTTCGAATCCGAGCAATGGTAGGTAACTATCCAGGTCAGTTTCCCGTATACGGGTTCGTTGGTTGTATAATCAGGACGCTTTAATAACCACTTCTGATCATATCGCCTCCATGGGAGAAGGAAAGGAAGAGCGGAGCCATTTCCCCGAGGAGTAAACCCCTACTCTTTGCGAAGAAGGACATGGGATTTTGATCCCGCGACCACACAGACATGGCCACAGCGGGGCTCGAACCACCGATCCACGTGCCGTTGGGCTCTCGGGTGGCCAGAGCACGCAAGGCTACCGCTCTGACCCACTGAGCTACGGGGCAGGCCCCTCCCGTATACAGGAATAGATTACATGAGAGGGCCTGGCTGAGTGATATCATACATATCTACCTGGAGACATCATGGTTCTGCCCCACAGCCTTGAGGAAGTTCTCCATGTTGAGGTGGATGGCGAAGCATGGCAGCAGAGCCAGCAAGAAGATGTACAGGGCTGTAGCAAAGGCATGTCGCGGGTTATGTATCAGCGCCAGCAGGAAGATGTACAGGGCTGTGGCAAAGGCACGTCAAGAGTTATATACCACAAGTCAACAGGAGTGAATCATCGGCAGCTACATATCACAAGTCAACAGCATGGAGTCATCAGAAGCTACATATCAACAACCCAGATCACAGGAAAACGTTAATGTAACGTTAGACTTTGGTTCGAATGGTTGATATAAGGTTTCCAGCTACTCCACAACGTTAAACTGACGTTTATTTTTTGTCTATAAATAAACGCTTTACTGCAAATTAATGTTAAAAACGTTGATAAAACGAAAAAGTGATCGCAATTAAAATATCGAAAACTAAATTGCAAATAAAGTAAGACCTGTTTTAATATATAAATTAATAGTTGATACAGGGTTTCCGGCTACTTCATAAAGTTATAATAACGTTTGTTTTTTAACAAGTTAACGGTTGCCCGATAACTAAAACTTAACGTTAGAAAAACGCTTGGGGAAAAACCTCTAAGGTTGCAGCCAAAAAGTGATCGAAATTCAAAAAGTATCGAAAACATAAAGGGCTAATAAAGTAAAATTCATTTAAATAATAGTTTGGCGAATACAGTTTGGGGGTTATAAGTCACATAAAACAAAAACTAATATAAAGCCAGTTTCGGTAACGCAATGGTTGTAATCTTGTAATCTCGCCACCGGGGTTTTATTCCCGACCTAGCGGGGATGAACTTCCGGAGTCCTAGGACTTCAACTAACACACTGGTGCCAATGGTGACCAACCGGAGGCCACCCTCTCGGGCAATACGCAGTGACAGTATGTAGAGCGGCAGGAAAGCAGACATTTGCCGATCGCTATAGTTAGATATTTGTTAAAAATGGTTTACTCTTAACGTTAAAATGCAAACATTAAGTTAACGTTAAATCAATTAACATGATATAACCTTAATTAAACGTAGCTGCTAACGTGCATCCAGCGTTAACTTAGCGTCGGCATGTTATCTGGGAAGTCAACAGGAGTGAGTCATCGGAAGTTATACATCAAAAGTTAAAAGAATTAAAGAGTTTTTCTTAAGCCATTGCGGTAATATCACCTTTTTGGACATATACTCCAACTTGTTTCTTATTTTTGCTTCCATACGTCTGAAAGAATGACATGACTCAGATTAAAACATACAGGCGCGCAAATTCAAATTCAACTCTCTTCCATGTCTGAACGAAAAATTGTTGCAATAGAATAGCTCACGTAATAATCACGCCTAGCAGACACAACACATGTCCATGTATTTCATAATAACGACTATTTGAAATTTCGCGTTTGCTCTTATTTCATTCCAGTCTTGAATTCATGGCGAAGTTCCTGCTAACTCGTTACAGACCAGCTTCACCAGCTGCATAGATCTCTGTGGCATCCGACGTTTGTCTCACCTGTGAGAAGAAAGTGTCACAGGCTGTCCCCAAGCCTTGCCCAATGGCTATACACGTCGCGTTCATCATCTACAAGGTCAAACCAATCAACCAACCAATTAGGCCATTTACTAATCAAATCAGATATTTTAATTATATCTGTAATCAAACTTCATCCTCTTTATTACAAATCTGTACAATTTATAGATGAAATTATAATCTGTTTTGCCTCGGATTCAACGGCACTATCAGGCCAACTCTGTCTCTCTGTAAATCCTGCCAGTTTTTGCCGACATGCCGATCCGCTGTTTTCCATACAATTGTCGATGTTGTATACTTAAGACATGACACCGTGAGGGTCACTATATAAAATAACCGATAGAAATGTTGGCAAGCCAGATCAGTGGCGGATTTCACGAACGCAGTTTAGCCCACTGAGGAACTTAGTCGACTTAAGTTACCATGCAAATGATGGGCGATTTCAGCCGACTAAGCACCGTAGCCGACTAAGCACCGTAGCCGGCTAAGCTATGTACGTGAAATCCGCCACCTGATCTTCCTTGCCAACATTTTTATCGGTTACTGTGTATAGCGACCCTCACGGTATCCATAAATAGCATTCACGTGGCTTACGCCGAAAGCCTCTGGAGCTCTGCTGATAAGCAGGCTGTGCAGCAGATCAAGAGTGGTCGGTTCAAACTCTTGTACATGCTTCTGGGACAAGCTTCACCCAATCTCATTTCATTGTCTTGGGAGATGTCTGGGCCCAATGTAACCTTCATGTGATTGCTTGGTTGTATATTCACGACGTTTTAACCACTTTTGGTCATGTCGCGTCAATGAAAGAAGGAAGGGAGAGTGGAGGCATTTCCTCGGGGGTAACCCCCTACTCTTTACGAAGAAGGACATGAGATTTTTATCCTGCGACCACGCAAACATGGCCACAGCGGGGCGCGAACTACCGATCCACGTCCCTTTAGGCTCTCAGGTGGTCAGAGCACCTAAGGCGAGCGCTCTAACCCAATGAACCAGCCTTCATGTGAACAAGCGCGCCCCACTTCCTGTGGTGACTTACGCTCATGGCCAAGGCTGCCCCGTCCAGCTCAATCTTATCCCCGAGGTGGCCGCAGAAGATGAGGGAGATGGGACCCATGATCATCTGGAAGATCTGAGTCAGCACCTACAACACAACGCCATAGAAGATGATGTGATGGAATCCTTTCTGGTAACACCTAATGAGATTGTGTACAGAAAACACATTTTCTATTCATGTCTGCTTTAAATGATATCACTTACCTGTCCATTTCAACTGAAATGCCTGTCTATTTCAAATAATATGCGGGTATATTTCAAATGTAAATTTTACTCAACATGTAGATAACAATCCATTAATGGTCGGGGGGTTATTTCCACACTGCTCATATTCGTAATCCGTTCCCTTTGCTTCATTCATCTCTTACTCAGCTGTTTAGTGTATCAGAATCTTTGACTGTGAAGTTGCTGTTCTAACTTACAATCGGCCAGGTCAGTTTGAACATCCGCATGGCCTCTGTCTTCACGTCCCCAGGGAAGATGGCGCCACAGAACGCCGCGCATACAGACTCATCCTCCCCGGACACGTGACACGCGGAGGCAGGAGACACTCTGCCCGATGTGCTCCCTAAAACAGAGACAATGTGGTGACAATTGGGCGAGACGCTCAGCCACACAGACGAGATTGTCAGGCATATCTTGAGAAGGCGAAAATCGGGGTGATAGGTGCAACTTGAACCTGTTAGTACCGACTGCGACTATGTACATGCAATATCGCCCCGATTATTGGCCGAAACGTCACTGCGCCGTCAGACATTCGGCGTATTGAGGCGTTATAATGCGATTGGCCATGTTAAAGTGTGATTATTTTCTAGCGTCCAAAATACTGGTTCGATTTCGATCGCGATTTTCTACACTTTTGGTAAAGTCAAAAGCCCTCTAATAATAACTCGAAAACTATCAATGTGAGGTAAAATCTCAATGACTTAATAACGCGTTTGCGCCTCTCTCTGAAGAATACTCTGAAACAAACAGCGGATCGATAGATCCAGTGTTAACGGAGTTACGCGGGAAAACCTGTTTCGTGACCTTGACCTTGCTGTGACCTTGACCTTGGAAGCGTAACCTTGATCAATATAGTACTTCGCGCCCCAAATACTAATGTCATGTTTCACGAAAGGTGTCGTTTGTCTGAATTGTCCCCTTCATGGAAAAACTGTGGAGACCACTTTCCCGCCAAAATGCTCCTGTAGGGTCCTATGTTAAAATTTGGGAATTTTTTGCTGAAAAACTATTCGGGCAATTTGCAAAAGTTAAAGATGTGATACCAGGTACATGCGGGCCCAATACGTGAACCAAATTTGAGCGTGATTAAATAAAAATTGTGGACGTCATAGCGATCTTCCCGATTTTTTGTCCTATCTTTCAATGGTTGGGCGAAAATTCTGTGACCTTGACCTCTGACCTACATGGCCCATCTACGAACTTAGCCTGACGATGGCCATTCCGCATTTTCGTCTTAACAACGCGGTGACAGCAAGTGGGGGGACGCTTTGCCCGGGTCGTCACCCTTGCCTACAAATGCCTGCCCTGCTGACCAGTACCCCTCGAATGAAAGACGGACAGTGTCGCCATCTAGCCATGGACCCATAGCTTTGGTTGAAGATTCATAGCCATGTTGCATGCTATAGTATATGCTATAGAATGAGAATTACACTTAGTCAAAGTCAAGCAACCCTGAAATGGGGTTGCTCCAGACCTAAATTTTACTATGGAATGAGACTAGGCTGTGTCTCAGCCCACACACAGCCTAGGGTTCTAGGCTAACGTAGAGACAGGCTTTTAGTGAAGACACTTTCTGGTGGACAGCATTGCTTCATGAGCAACTTTCACCGAGACATAGTATAAAAAGTAAAGTTATCTTAGCTTTGACTATCAACCCCATATAAAACGAGTTTGGATGTATTGCTGCAAAGTCGATTATGGATCAAACTGCCATATTAGCCTCAAAGCAAGACTTTACAGTCGTAAGACAGGATAATTAGTAACTATATCGCCCCGTTCTCTAACGTCCTTAACGGTCATTTTCAGGCTGGAAAGAAATACTCTTCCAGTACTTTTTCACCCATACCTAATATTTCTTACATAGATATACAATTGTATGCATACAAATAATGAATCACAAGCGAGAATCGTTTACCGTCATTAAATACTTACCAGAGTCTGAGAAGGCCTTTGACACACTCCGATAAGACGGTGGGGCGACCCCTGACAAGAGTTTCTTGTGGCTCATCTTGATGACGTCACGAGTGACCGCTACAGCTGTACTGACCCTCTTTGTCTCCCAAGTTAACCGTACTTCAGGCGTATCCTCGGGTATATATAGGAAGATTTCCAACAGGGCTGACCGACCAGGGGGGTGGGCAGACCACTTTATGTTGACAATTGACAGAAATAACTTACGTTACGTAAGCTAAACATGTGTGCAAAATATCACAGTGTAATTACAGCTTAAATCCAACAACAGATGGTAGTTTTTTGCGACAGACCGCGATGGCACCCCATCACAGACCAAGTTTAGCTTCCCCAAGCTTCTCCTATATCTATTGACGCTCAGCACGTAAGTGTGAAGTAACGTGTAGGTGGAGGGAATCCGTAGCCTGATTGATCCCTTGGTCGCCGTGGTCTCTAGTGCAGCCAGTCTCCTTGGATAACCCTCCAGAGCCGCCAAAAGCTGCCACGAGATACCAACTTATGTCGACAGAGATGGTGGCTGGAGGTGGCGGTGGCGGCGGTAGAGCTTAATCCCCGATGGCTGCCCGGCCGCCTGGGTGCAGGTGGGGGGTGGAGGGGGAGGCGGGTGAGGGCAGGGGGGCCCTGGGTGTTTTGTCAATGGGGCGGTCGGTCAAGCGTCCGCAGTTGAGGAGTCCATATACCGGGCCGTGTTACAGCCCACGAAGTGAATTATAGATATAAATAGCATGCGTGAGTTATACGTGAGCTATGTTGAAATTAAACATTGCTTCGCCCAGGCATGGAAGAACGACCAGTTGCCAGTTACACGCACGAGAGTGGTCAGGGAGGGCTGAACGCTGTGTACCGGATGGGGGAAAGGGAGGAGGAGGAGGAAAGGGATGGGGAGGGAGGGATGGGGTCACGCTATATTCCTGAGTAATTCCATGAAATGGATCATATATATCTGGTGCATGTTAGACGTGAGCTATACTTGAGCTACATTGAACAACGGTGCGCGCTATAAGACAGAAGAACGGCCCTCCACGCGTGCCCCCTTCCTCTGCAAACTTGCTGTAGTTGCTGCTGATTAACTTTTGTGTTATATGAATGGTAAATATACAATTTTCGGACGATAGAAACGAGCGATGTCACGAAACGGTTGTAGGACGTTTCGGCCAGCGGATGTTTTGGCCAGGTATAATTAAAACTTATGTATCACAAGTGTTAAGCCAACTTTATGTTGTGCTATATATGTGTTGTGTTATATCTGTTAATTAAGACGTTAAGCAATTCAATTTCTTTTTGAAAGGCTTTAAGTAATTCAACTTCTGTTTAAAAGACGCTAAGCACTTTTACTTCTGTTTAAAAGGCGTTAAGCAATTTAACATCATGTAGGACGCCCGCGATATTGTTATTTATGTTCCAAAAGACGTTAGGGTAATCAGGTTATGTTGAATTGCTTATAGGCGTGTTACCTCAGTTCACATATTACTCGAGCTGCTGAGGGAAGTGAGCCTCAGAGCTGCAGCCCTACATCTAAGGGTGTCAGGGCGCGTGAACGGGACAGGGAGACCCAGCATCAACCGCTGTCTCTAAACGGTGACCAAATTAAACCAAATGAATGTGTAAATAACAAGTGTGAAGTGTGGTTATGGTTTTTAGTTTTGTGCCGGATAAAACATGTGTGAATCCATGATATAAGTTTTGTAATATTATACTTGGCCGAAACGTCCGCCCTTCCCAAAATACCTGGCCGAAACGTCCTAGGGCGAAACGTTCGTCCACCTACTATACGGTCCGTTGATCCGTTGATAAAGTTCTAACTCGGCGAAATGTGAACAAAAACAGTGCCTGATCGCAATTTTGTTTTCATTTAAAGTCACTAATACAGCAATATTTGTCCGAGAAACTGAAAAAATGTTTTGAATGGAAATATTTACGTTCTTAATGTATCAAGAGGCAGTTATTGTGTGCAATAACTAACAGAGCATGTTGTTAAGTCACTTTTGTTAGCCAAACTGTGATATTTTCCGAAAGGTGTGTCTTTACTCTAACCTTAGTTCACTTCTCGTTTTGTTAATTTACTCTTTCTAAACTTAAATTTTGGACAGCCCTGACTGGGTGTTCGTTCCGAGATCGGTCTTAACACGTGGTGGCGAAGGCACTGAGGCGAAACGCAGTGGTTAAAGTTTCGAGGATTTATTAAAACTCTTAAAACTCAAATTAAACCAGTTACCAACTCCGTTAGACGGTATGTCACTTACCTGGCAGCAGTTGGGGAAACTGCTGCCAGCCCCTTGCCCCGCAGGGCGGTGTATCCGATTAAAATAAAAGTCCTACTTCCCTCCTAGCTTGCTAGCTAAAACCCATCATCCCGCAACGCCGCTGACTAACTGACTGCTAAACTCAACCCAAGCGGTGACATCACCGCTGTGGTTGCTATAGCAAATCACGCGAGCAAACTACAGTAGGGCGCAATAGTACGGACCTAAAATACCACAAAACTACTGCATCTCGCGCGTCTGAGAAAGTAGTTTTCTGGTGTACTTCGTCATCAAAATTCGGGAAGTGCTGCAGTTTTTGCCTTTTAAAATATGATAATATATCCATTTCGTACAATCAAATTTACACAGCCAGGTAACGGCTCCAGAACATCTTTCCAAACAATTTTGACAATTGTAATAATTCAAACGAAGAATTGCTGTATGAGCAGCTTTAAATATTGCGTCGTCGGGATGCCATCGAGCAGTGTCATTTGCAACTTAACAGATAAACACCCAGACATTAAAAACACAAGTGAAAGAAAATCAATACGAAATTTAACCATTGACAAAAAAACAGTTGTAAACATGTAAAACGGATATTAAAACCTATTTTGGGATGCAAAAATATCATTTTGAACCGTTACAGAAAACAATTTTATTGTCGTCACAATTTCAAAACGCCAAAAGGTACCATTGTTTCGGCATAGCTCACACAATCGTTTACTATAGTCATATATTTCGTGGGCTTTCGTGGACTTCCGGTCCACTTAGCTTAATTATTGTCATTGGCCGAGTCATTGGCCCTGCTATTTTAAGGTAGTTTACCTTAATCGAGGTTTAGATCTGCTCACGCCGCTGGCTACAAATCGTATACCTGCAATGAACCAGCGCATGTATACACAGTTCTCTTCCACTACCTTTGACGTCTGTCATTATTAACACAGTAATGTTCCGCTGCCTTATATCCCTATCGATATTGACACAGTACTGTTCCGCTGCCTTAGATCCCTATCGTTATTGACACAGTAATGTTCCGCTGCCTTATATCCCTATCGATATTGACACAGTACTGTTCCGCTGCCTTAGATCCCTATCGTTATTGACACAGTACTGTTCCGCTGCCTTAGATCCCTATCGTTATTGACACAGTACTGTTCCGCTGCCTTAGATCCCTATCGTTATTGACACAGTACTGTTCCGCTGCCTTAGATCCCTATCGTTATTGACACAGTACTGTTCCGCTGCCTTAGATCCCTATCGTTATTGACACAGTACTGTTCCGCTGCCTTAGATCACTATCGTTATTGACACAGTACTGTTCCGCTGCCTTAGATCCCTATCGTTAGTGACACAGTACTTTTCCGCTGCCTTATATCCCTATCGTTATTGACACAGTACTGTTCCGCTGCCTTACATCTCTATCGTTATTGACATAGAACTTGGTTACATTAAATGAAACGTTGGGTGTTTGTCACTTCGGTTTGCCACTTTGGTTTAGCACATGAAGGATAAATTGGGTCCGGAGGTTCCCAGGAGAATGAAATGGGATTGGATGCAATATGCCCCAGACACAGATACATGGCTCGTATTCATAAACCAAATGGCATAAGTTACGCACGAAGTAGGCCTTTTTGTCGTCGGCTCTCACGCCACTGGTGGTAGCATTCAGAATCAAAATAATTGTAGAATTAAATTTTGGCATTTTCTTCTTTCTAAGTTGGCTTTAGTGTGTGGTATTTTTTTGTTCTTAGTTCGATAAAAATGGTGTTTTATTTGGCGTTAAGTATATTCCGTAGCGCTAAGTACAGTGTAAGACTATCGGCCCCGGGGTCGTATTGATGATGAATCCTGCTAAGCAATAAGCAAATGTTTTTCTTGGCGCTACGAAAACAATAAAAACATCTTAGAGGCAAAATATGTCCACTGAGCAATACATTTGCGTAAATCCACTGAGCAATACATTTGCGGATGTCGTTTTCTTGATCCAGGATGTTCAATTTGGATAGTGTCACAATATAAATCGTTAAATAAGTTAAATTTAAAATTCCTAATTTTGAAAATAAACATGGTGCGTGGCCTTTTTTTATTGGCCGGGAATTCCGTTTTCGCATGAATGCCACTTTACGTTACGCAAATCTGAATAGTAAACTTGTGGAACAAACTGAGCTATGTATAACGAATATCAAACAGCAAACCCACCATGACCTCTCTTTAAAGCAATATACTTACATGCGCCATCTTAGACATTTTACATTTTAGAATCAAGAGTAAAAGTATCTCAAAATTATGATGCATATATGTTTTATATCCCTGAGTCTGTAAAACAACAATTTCAACATAAAACTGCGCGGTTTATTTATATCGCGCGGACGTGATAGCGAGCCGCGGTCAACATCACACACAAAATACCGAACAGCGAACAGGCGCGCAGGGATATAAAGCCGGCCACCAACTTCTGCTCCGGTGACCAAATTGCTTCTCTCCGGATAGCCCACAGGCTTTCAGGATTTAAATTCAAGACAGAATATAGTTATTTGACATGAGGAAGAGGATGGTAATACAAAAAATTACAGAATATGTTGCTTTAAAAAAAAGTTTACCTGACTGCAGTATGCCTCAAAAATAATAAAAGAAAAGATATATATTGAATACGAACACATTCATGTATGGAGGATTTTCCCAAATAGCAAAATATATTTGACTTATGCTTTTTTTGCTTCGACAGATGTCATGGGAGAGAGGGTCAAAGACCAGAAATCCACCCAACCGTCCTCGGCAATTGGATTTTTATAATGCCATAAAGACAAATAAAACATCTGCAGACACGTATCTCTGCCATGCTCTTCCAGCAACCCGCTGCAAACCGGTAAGTTGTGTGTTTTAGACCGGTTTTGTGCACACAAAGGCAAATCTGGGAAAAGGACCCCCACCCACACACACACACACACACGGGGCGATGAAGGATGAAGTATGCTTCCGATTAGGGGCCCGGGCCCGGATTCGAAGTTTAAGGGGGGCAAAGCACGGACCATTAGGCCACCGTATCCGGTATGTTTGATTACGTCTTGGGGGAGGACAATGGGGGGCGGGGCTAGGTATCAAAGATTATCCAGTGAAGTTTGGAGTTGAGAGGCAATGGAACAAGAGAGGGGCTGAATAACCAATCACCAAAAACAATCCTAGGGATACTGCAAAATGTACCGATAACTTACACCAAATGTGAACGAAAAATCCAAGTAATATTTCTTGGCCCAAATTAACCAATTACCATTTAATAAATAAAAAGGTTACGCGATGACGACGAGGGGGACTATAAGAGTGGAAAGTGACGCAGTAGTCACCAGCAATGTGAACACCCCGTTGCCTAGGCCACCATGTTTTGGCGGGAAATGTCGTGGGCACGTGGTCTTACGTTGGGAACTTTCCTCTGCCAACATGCCTCAAGTAAAATGTCATTTATTGCTGAATGGAGCAGCTTTTTGCTGCTCAATAAAGCCAAACAAGTAACTTGACAAAGACAAAGCACCATTTCATCTTGCAGCGGTCAGAGTATAACCAACATAGCCGGTTGCTAGGGACGCGAGCCTGCGCGTTGCGAAGCTTCAAATTTAACGGAAACCATTTCAAGTTGGGGAAACCAGCGCCTCCGTCTGGTGAGCGACATCGTCGCCATGTGACCATCACGTATACCGCCCTGTGTGTTATATTACACAGCTATATATAGTACTTCATAATATATTACAGCAGATAATATATATATATTACTTCTTAATATATTACATGTAGATATAAATATATATATATTACATGTAGATATCAATATCTATATATTACATGTAGATATAAATATATATATATTACATGTAGATATAAATATATATATATTACATGTAGATATAAATATAGATATAGATATATATATATGACATATATTTCTGGTACAGATAGCACATGCGGTGTTCATCACAGTCAGTGCACTCTCCCCCGAGATGACGTCACAGCCGTAGATTCCCCATAGAGGCCCTCCTCCGATGTTCGGCACCGGAAGCCTGGACCGGGCCGTGCAGAGCCACGAAGGGCTCCAGGGCCTTCGGGATCAGACCCTCGTAGTCGATCCGGAAGACATTGATAGCCCTGGCGGCTGCGCACTTGAGGGTGCGGTAGCTGAAGGGGCGGATGCCGTGCTGGGGCGCATGCTGCAGCGCCGCGTACGGCGAGAGTCCGTAGCGGTTGATGACGTCTATGTGAGCGCCATGCGCCAGCAGCGTCCCGACCAGACTCGTGGCGACATCTGGCGACTCCAGACACACCAATAGAGGACTGTTCCCGACGCTGTCCCGGGAGTTCGGATCGGCCCCGCAGGCTAATAGAAACACCAAGAGGCTCTCGCAGGGGAAGAGATTCTCCTGGAAGAAGTACAGCGTTGATTTGGTGGACTGTCCTGTGTAGACGGCGATCTTCAGCATCTCGTGCTGTATGCAATAAGTCGGGTACTTCTCGTGGGCCCAATCCGAGAGCGTGAACATATGGCGCATCATAGCTTCCGCCGATCGTCGCTGGGGGTCGCTCAGGTCTTGTTCGATGAGCACGCGCAGTGTGGACATGAGAATCTCCACCAGCTCCTCGACAGTGCGCACCACCACAGTGTGCGCCCTCTGCCGGCAGCTCATGGCGAAGGAGGATGTCATGTCAAGTCCACAGTCGTTGCCGTCGCGCTCCACGACGCGGTGCAGCGCCATCTGGGTGCAGGAGAGTGCCGCCAGCAGCAGGTCCGCCACCCTCGGGATCCGCCTCAGCGTGTCCGGAGCGCGTTCAAACACATTCAGGATCAGATCGGTGAACTGCGAGAGGTATTCGATGGCCGAGCCGGCCTGGCCCCTCAGGAAGTTGCTGCCGATGACGTAGAGGAAGAGGCGACAGGCCTGACCTAGGTCTCCGGTCTCCAGGGCCAGGCGCATGACTCGCGACACCTGCTCCGTGGTGGAGGGGTGGCACGGCCCCAGGATGCTCTCCAGCACCAAGACGACCTGCAGGGCCAGGGCGCCGCCGCCGTCCACGCCTCCCGCCGCCACCACCGCCTCCAGCTCAGCCACGCTGCTCACCATGGTCACCCCGGGGGAGAGGTCGACGGTGGCGAGAACAGGGGCGGGGACGGGGACGGGGGCGGGGGCGGGGGCGGGGGCGTGCAGAGACCGCTGCCGGCTGGGGTCCGCGGCTGTCCCGTCGTCCGGTGCCTCCTCTACCCAGGGACACGTCTCCTGGGTCTCGGCCTGGTACAGCGCGCGCAGCTCCTCCGCGCGCGACCCGCCCTCCTCTACCTCCGGGTTGACCTCTTCTTGACCCCTGAGCCGGTCGAACACGCCCAGGGCCTCCTTCCACAGCTCCAAGCCCTCGGCTTGGCGCTCCCTCACGAAGCACTGCACGGCCAGCAGACTGAGGAAACAAACTCGCTGGCGCTCGCTCAGCTCAGCCGTCGGTTCCCCCATCAGCAGCCGCGCGGTCTCCACCCTCCCCTGTGAGCAGGCGTTGAAAACCGGCGCTGCAGCGCCGCCTAGCGTCCGACTCGCCGGCATGAGGTTTATGTCTGCCCCAGCGTCCAACAGGTGGCGCACTAGGTCGGTGTTCTCGCTCTCGCTGGCATATATGAGCGGCGAGGCTCGGCGCGAGAGTTGGTTGACCCTGGCACCGCTCTCCAGCAGCAGACACGCCATCTGGAGGTGACCTTTGGCGCACGCCACGCACAGAGCCGAACCTGAAATCACATAGTTAATTTCACATCACTGGCAACATATTACTGTGCTTTATTTTAAAAGGTTACTTAATTCTCTAAAGTTATTGTTAATTTAGGAACGGAAGACCCAAGCTGCTCTATAGCACAATTTCATAACATTTGTTTACCCAGAGATCTAATTTCTCTTTGAGGCAATGTAACTGTCAACATACATTAATACTGAGCTTGAGAAAGGTTGTACTGTCCTGTGCATCACTAAGGTACAAATATTCGCCACTTACTTATTGCATTAATTAATAGTTACTTCAGTCCCACATTACATGATCACAACCCCACCATTAGTCTCAATTCATACTTACACTTATCATTGAAAGTTATGGGGTAGAAGATGTTTAATTCGCATTCCTGATTCAGATCAATGTTGTAGTTACTGATAAGGTGTTGCACCACAGCCACCTGTTCCGATAGGATGGCATCAAACAGTGGTGTCCCGTTACAGGATGCCGAACTCCTCAACAGATCAGTCAGTGCCCGCTCACTGAGACCAGCAGCTATAGCTGTTATCTCATCCACATCACCACGCTGACACCCATCACGAAACCGCTCCTCTATCCTATACAAGGTTAATAATAAAGGATTTAATTAGTTAAAATTATATTAATACCAAAAGTTCCAAGACTTCAGTAGGTTCAAACTGGGGACTGATTCAATTAGCTCACCAGCCAAATAGCTGATTTAAGGTGCATAACAAAGTTTCAGAAAATGTTAATAATCTGTCCCAGAACCGCACCAATTTTGCTGAATCATGTAGATAAGTGGAGGACCATAGCCATGCTTGAACTGCTTTTTCCTTATGTCAAGTTATCACCCTGTACGCAACAGTGGCTAGAGTGATTTAGCACTAGTTAGATGTATACTGTGAGTACAGGCTCCAGCAACATCTAGCAACTAACAGCAAATAAGGCAGTATTTATGTGTTTAGGTTGTTGATATATCGCATAGTCAGGAAAACCTTTGACTTTATTACAGCATTTCAAGTGACTGCAATTCATCTGCAAATAGTGGCTCTGATCTCTAATTTTACATATTTCCCCCCGAAGGCTACATCTCAGCTATATCGTATTGTAAATATGTAGTGAGCAGATTACCCAATATTTTGTTTACATTAATGTCCCATTATTTTTCGGCTGTTTTATAATTTTATAGAGTTCTGGAATATTGGGACCTACCCACTGGTATACTTATTACAATCATTGCCTTTACGGTGAAGATTTCCTTCTGTAAGATAAGTTCCAGTTATAACGCAAGGCGGCACCACATAATGGGTCAAAATATACATCACTAGCTCCTGAAAAATGGGGGGGCCTCCCTGGTGTAGTGGTTAGCGCACTAGACCGCAGATCAATAGGTCCTGGGTTCGAATCTGGGCTCGGGCACCTAATCTGGGGCATGTTTCATTCCTTCATCCTTCATCGTCTCGGGAGGTTCCTTGGCCCAATTTAGCCTGTATGTGCACAAAAGTGGCCTAAAACACCAACATTCCAGTCCATTCCTGAAAAATGGCACGCTGCGCGACATTGATGGGGGGCGGGTCGTCTTAATATTTGCTCTCCTAACCAGTCAACTGAAACGAAGTATTAACACTTGCCAATTTAATTTAAAGATGTAAACTTTCGGAGCACATCGCGATTAGATTAGGTTTGACACCCGCTTTAGGTATCCCCCCCGCCCCCGCCCTCAACGGTGTATACTCGGAATGGCCGAACTGCGAAACGGCCGAGGTATTTAAGGGGGGTGGGGGGAAGGTGGGATGGGGTGGTTTGGTGGGGGGTGAATGGGGTGGAGTGGGGTCGTCGAGCCCGAGCCGCCAGCGGATTAGTCTGCGCCTCGACGATTGGGTGTCTGGCTTGGCGTCGGCCAAGATGGCTTCGGCATCGGGTGGGGGAGGGGGGAGGGGGCTGCGTCCGGCATGCGTGGATTATTCTGGTGTTTGGTGTCACTTGTGTTTGTGTTGCTGGCTGCTGGGTGTGTGAGACCAATATTTACTGATTTTTTAGGAGAAATCTTCACGGCTGGGCCACTTAAGTAATCACTAAATTTGGGGGAATTGTCAACGGCCCCGTAACGAGCATGGATAACGTTTACGCGGCCCGTAATGAGCATTGATAACGCGGAATTTGCACGCGGCCCGAAACATTTTTCACACGGAAACTCAGCTTCATTCATTCTGATTTCACGCGATTTTCATTACTCAATAATAATAAGCAATGATAACGCGGAAATTTGGTGTGTCAGTTGGTTTATGCAGCGAAAGATAATGGAAACTTATAAAGATTTAATAATATCTACACTAATAAAATGAAGCTGTCTGTCCCACTATGCCGCGGCATGCAAGAGCCCATTGACATCAGCAGCCGCCTTGAACCTAGCCGCCTTGAACCTAGCCGCCTTGAACCTATTAAAATCCAGCCGCCGCTCTTAGATGTGTCAAAGCTATCGCATGTGTCAACACAACCGCTGGGTGCTTATCACCTTATCCCGCGACCATGCCTGCGGCGGGCAACCTGGCTTGGTGCCAACAGTAATAACATTTCTCCCAACGCCTTATCCATCCGCGTGAACGTTATCCATGCTCGTTACGGGGCCGTTGACAATTCCCCAACATTTAGTGATTGCTTTAGTGGCCCGGCCGTGAAGATTTCTTCTAAAAAATCAGTAAATATTGGTTCCATCCCCGCCCCTTCACCCATACACACCCAGCAGCCAGCAACACAAATACAATTGACACCAATCGCCAGCTTCATCCACCCCGAGCCAGACCCCCCCCCCCCCCCATCCCCCAGCCGATGCCGACACCAAGCCAATCGTCGAGGCGCAGACTAATCTGCTGGCGGGCGGCTCGACGACACCCCCCCCCCACCCCTCCACCCATGGTAGGGGGTGGTGAGAGCGGCTCGGCCGTTATGCCGTTCGGCCATTCTGCATGGCATTCCCCTCAACGGGGACTGAAACGTCAGCGAAACCGGAGGCTGAGCCTGAGCTAAGGCTGGGATGGAGGGTAACCGAGCGATAATAGGGCGATATCGGCATACGGAGAGTGTATAAAGACATATGCACTGGAAAGAAAAGGCAGCTGAAATGTCAAAGTCAGACATTAGGGATTTAACTTACAAAAGATGATGGACTTCCACACCTGATAGTGAATCAGAGTTATCTGCCATCTTCCCTGCTCATCAAATCATCTGATCATCTCCGCTCAGTCTGTACACAACTTCCCGAGCTACCGGCAGAGGGCGCTTCGCTCATAGTCAGATCTGACAGTGTAAATAACGAGCGACCTCTTTCGGCAAAAGAGTTAACTTATCAATGCAGCACACCACAAATGAAGCCCAAAGAAACAAGGGATGCATCAAATAAATATAGTCTGTTCGGATTTCGACAATAATAAAGGAGAATCTATATCACAGGCCCTCAGATTAGTTGGTGTTGAAATAATCTTTCGAAAATAAAATATCAAATAATTTCCGTGTTGGAAATTGGGTGCCAGTGTTTGCATGGTGTCAATTTTTTTCGAAACGGCCATGTCGCCTGCGCCTCAATCGCTGTAATTGATGGCGATATCATTAATTAACGGCGGTGTCGCTATAATTAATGGCGGTGTCACTTTAATGTCGGTGTCTCTATAATTTGTGGTGTCCGTGGGTGGGGGTATGGACTCCCGTCCTTGCCCCACCCACGTACCCATCCGGGTCCGCGGATATTGGCGTTCACATCGTAACACGTTGATTATTTCCAGCGATCAATTTTATTTTCTAAGTTACAATAAGCTGACTGGTCTACACCACTCTCATTGCTAGACTCCTCTCCCGTCTGGATCACGTAGGGCGCGAGTCCGGGGGAAAGTGCCACCCTATCGCTGGCTCAGCCAAGCCAGCCAATGACGAGACAGGGGGCGGGGTTTAGCGACCGGTGGCGGGAGGACCAGCCGCCGCCACCCCGTCCCGCACATGTCACGCCCGGACACTACAAATTAATGGCGGTGTCACTATCATTAATGTTGGTGTCTCCATAATCAATGGCGGTGTCGCTATAATAAATGGCGGTGTCGCTAGAATTAAGGGCGGTGGCGCTATAATTAATGGCGGTGTCGCAATAATTAATGGCGGTGTCGCTAGAATTAAGGGCGGTGTCGCAATAATTAATGGCGGTGTCACTATCATTAAATTTGGTGTCTATAATTATGATGTCGCCATAATTAATGGCGGTGTAGCTATAATTATAATGGCGGTGTCGCTATAATTAATGGCGGTGTCGCTATAATTAATGGCGGTGTCGCTATAATTAATGGCGGTGTCGCTATAATATATGGCGGTGTCGCTATAATTAATGGCGGTATCACTAATTAATGGCGGTATCACTATAATTAATGGCGGTGTCGCTATAATTAATGGCGGTGTTGCTATAATTAATGGCGGTGTCGCTATAATTAATGGCGGTGTCGCTATAATTAATGGCGGTGTCGCTATAATTAATGGCTGTGTCGCGATAATTAATGGCGGTGTCGTTAATATTAATGACGGTATCACTATAATTAATGGCGGTGTCGCTATAATTAATGGCGGTGTCGCTATAATTAGTGTAGCGTATTACCTACGCCGCCACTATAAGTAACAGCAGTCACTATGATTAATGGCCATTATTATGATTAAAGGATGTCACCAAAATAAATGAAACTATAATTAATGAGTAACTTTGCCTTATAGCAGTCATTATAAAAAATTGCAGTCACCATTATTAATCGCAGTCCCCATAATTGACGGCTGTGTCGCTATAATTAATGGCGGTGTCGCTATAATTATTGGCGGTATCGCTATAATTAATGGCGGTGTCGCTATAATTATTGGCGGTAACGCTATAATTGATGACGGTTTCGCTATCATTATTGGCGGTATCACTAATTAATGGCGGTGTCGCTATAATTAATGGCGGTATCGCTATAATTAATGGCGGTGTCGCTATAAGTAATGGCGGTATCGCTATAATTAATGGCGGTATCGCTATAATTGATGGCGGTGTCGCAATAATTAATGGCGGTATCGCTATAATTAATGTTAGTTTCGCTATAATTGATGGCGTTGTCGCTACCCTTAATGACGCCGCCACTATAAGTAATAGCAGTCACTATGATTAATGGCCATTATTATGATTAAAGGATGTCACCAAAATAAATGAAACTATAATTAATGAGTAACTTTGCCTTATAGCAGTCATTATAAAAAAATGCAGTCACCATTATTAATCGCAGTCCCCATAATTGACGGCTGTGTCGCTATAATTAATGGCGGTGTCGCTATAATTAATGGCGGTATCGCTATAATTAATGGCGGTATCGCTATAATTATTGGCGGTGTCGCTATAATTAATGGCGGTATCGCTATAATTAATGGCGGTATCGCTATAATTGATGGCGGTGTCGCTATAATTAATGGCGGTATCGCTATAATTAATGTTAGTTTCGCTATAATTAATGGCGGTGTCGCTATAATTAATGGCGGTGTCGCTATAATTAATGGCGGTGTCACTATAATTAATGTTAGTTTCGCTATAATTGATGGCGTTGTTGCTAGCCTTAATGACGCTGCCACTATAAGTAATAGCAGTCACTATGATTAATGGCCATTCTTATGATTAAAGGATGTCACCAAAATAAATGAGCCACTATAATTAATGAGTAACTTTGCTTAATAGCAGTCATTATAATTAATTGCAGTCACTATAATTAATCGCAGTCCCTATAATTAATGTCAATTATGCTAATTGTGGCCATGACATAGGTAACTATACAATAATGAGTTAATTCAATTAATGACGTTGTCCCTACACGTAACGACAATCACTATCATTAAGGTCGGTCTCGCTTCAATTCAGGACGTCATAACAAATGTTAAAACAGCGAATATTAAGACAAGACGAAGAAGAACAAACTGCATGACATTTGTTTGAATGAGTTTTCTTAGTGATCATGATTGAACCCTATACATGAGTGTCTGGGAGTTTGCACTACAGAGTGACGTCACAAAGTTGCATGTACCTGTCACCGTGTGAAGCCGTAAGCTTTCTTGCGCATTGCTAAGACTGACTGGAATAAAAGTGAACAGGTCAGAACACTGCATATCTTGTGTAAATGCTCAGAAGATTAACTGTGCAAAATTACCCATAGAAGGCAAACCCAACCTGACCAAGGTTATATTACTACATAAGCATATCTTCTCCCTTGTGTCTCAGCACTTTTCGCGACGCACATATATAATACATATAATGAAATGTGCCTACGATGAGTACGTAACAAGATTTGTCTTATTAATTAAGTCACTTTTACCTGCTACTAGATGATACTTAAAAGTCGGCGTCTGAATGCCGCTGGTCTAGTTATACACTGGCATAGCGTCCTACACGATGCCCGTAATACGTCTCGACTCACTCTCAGCGACCGATGACGGTTGCCGTTAGCACCAGGCCGCAAACAGCTACACACCCACTATGTTAGCGACTAGTGAACCCACTTTACAATACTGGATTTGTAGAATTTGTATTGCCCCCCGCCCCACGCCCCCCAAAACCCAGCCAAACAAACAAATGTTTTCATTAAGTTCCGAACGTTTCGCGCCGACGAGTTATGAAACCTACGCAGCAACACTTTTTGCGGTTTAAGAGACCACCCCGCGCCCCCACGCCCCCCCCTTCGTGGATCCCCGTATCCATAACACGCTTCTAGTTATTACCAAATGTATATTACACAATGAGTTACGTGCGTGCTCGAATAAAAATGTCTGCCTGGACTCTATACGATTGTATATACATCATCACATTATATCCAGCAGTTTATTTTGCTACGCTGGAGATATTCTGCATTACGGTGTCAACCGCACAGCGGTCACATTAACCTGGCAGTAAATCCTCAGAATCAACGTCTCAACAATGCTCGATTCACACGCCGGCAGTCCATTGACCGATCAGGCGCTGGCTATTGCGTGGTGAGCACGAGGGAAACACACCGTCGGCCACAGTAGCATTTAAGATTGTCACCGGCGCACAGGACATTTGCGGGCTACCGAAGGCTACCAAGAAAATGTTTAATCTAATGTACTCACAAGACTGAAGGAAACCAGGAAGACTGTTATGGCAAATATCGCTCTTTCCATATATAAATAACTCGACGGGCACTTTGTTCCAGCGGCCATGATAGCATTAACTTCACGTTTAAACTAGAACTTGTATCGAAGAGCGGCCAGCTAGAACCTATGGTCCGTACCATATATCATATACAGTATAATATCACGTAACATGGCGTTAATGAATCTATCAAGTCAGAGATGTTAACCATATTTGAATGTCAAACGCTCCACAATAGTGTATATTACCGTCATCAAACGAGGTAAAGTCACCCCCAAGAAAAGTGAACCCCATGACACAGAAGCCACCGACTCATAAGCCCACAAGGGCACAGTGGGGACCACAGGGTCTGGGAAGGGAGGACATTATGTAAGTAAGGCTGTTAAAGTCCCCACCGAAGTGAATCCTGCGAGATCCAAACTGCAAATTACAGACATACAAATCCTGCTGCTAATAAGTTTAATAAGACACTAGCGAAAACCTCTCCTTATACCATATATATTATATATATATGCCGGTCTGGTGACTGGGGTACAGAGGTCAGTAACGACGTCGGGTCAGTATCATAACATTGCAGGGTGGACTGGTATCTTCTAGGGTGAAGCCTTTCTTGTTTGTAGCCGATCTTGGTCGGATTGGCTGCTGCTGGTTGAGAATAAGGCAGCTAGCTGGTTCCCAGCCACCACGGAACATGTGGCTGGTTTCCGGGCCGATACAGGAAAACGTGGCTGGTTCCCGGGTCGTAACAGAAACACGTGGCTGGTTTTCAGGGTCGACACGGAAACACGTGGCTGGTTTTCGGTTTGAATACAGAAAAACGTTGTTAGTTCCCGGGTCGACAGAGAAACACCTGGCTGGTTCCCGGGTCGACACAGAAACACCTGGCTGGTTCCCGGGTCGACACAGAAACACCTGGCTTGTTCCCGGGTCGACACAGAAACACGTGGCTGGTTCCCGGGCCGACACGGAAACACGTGGCTGGTTCCCAGGCCCAGACCGGCGTATCACGACAGCACATCGGTTCGGTGACGTAGTGGTTATGATTGGCTGGTCGCTGTGGCTGATTTGGCTGAAGCTGCCCGCAGCGGTCTGTTGTACACCCAGGTATCGTCCTCAAGGTGAAAGAACTGCAAGAAATTTGACATTTGACACAGTTTCTTCAATTCAATTCAATTCAATTAATTGTACAATTTCAGAACCATATCGTAAAGTAATTGCTGTTTTGCATAAAACAAAATCCAGCCTATGAGAAATATAACTATTTTTTTTCCTGTTCATAGTAGCGACGCCGTTTATATAGCAACGATTAGCATAATTAATATCATACCGTGTTGCCATTAATATTTATCACCGTCGCCACTTTCATGTTACGTGTTACCATAGCAACCGTTCTATGACCATGGGCCGGTGCACTGACCTTGGTGGGGAAAGGCGTGTTGGCTTCCTTGCGCTGTCTCTCACCATGCCGCTGTCTCTCTTCAAGCTGCATGAATACACAACGTCATTAAACATTCACTTCTCACATACAACGTCCTACATATGCAATCGCCACATGCATACAGCAGTGAAAACGATCCTTTGCTAAGGTGTTTAGATTGACGTGGGGGTACCAGCCACGTTCGTGCAATACATGTAGACCGGGTGCATTTTTTAACCCATCTTACAGATGTTTTAAAAAAAAATGCTTAATGGCTTATAATAGTTAAAGTAGCTACAACACATTTTTTGTGTCAAAAGAAAAGTAAACGACAAGGGGAACATAAAACATCCATAATGCCCCAGGTCAATGACGACCTTAGCTAAATTAACTTTAAAAGCCCCATAAATTCCATACGAAGACAACATGTAAAAAATGAAAAAAATCATCCTTAAATTCGTTCAATGCTTTATCTTTAACACGATCATCTTGTATTCGTGATATTCCACCTCCAAGGTCAATGAGGTCAAATAATTGGGTGACTCACGAATGTTTTGTGTCGCGTGGCGGCCTCGATGTCTCCCTTCTTCAGGCTCTCCGTCACCTGCTGCCACAGGCGGCGAGACTCGAAGTGACCTTGGCGCTCAGAAGGTCGCACGTGCTTCTTGTGCGTCTTCAGCTGATTCACGTCCACCACTTTGGTTTCACCCTGCGAGTCAAATATGTGTATAAATCGGTGTGAAATTCAGTACAAAAACGACGCTCTCTACAATCAAGAGCCTCAGCTGCAGTGCAAGTGACATTTACTATGTGTGAGTTATATCAGTCAGACCGTGTCATTACTGCCACAGAAGTATGTATCCTCCTTCAGTGGTCCCTCGTTGCCCTATATATAAGTGTGTAGCCCAATATGCGACCTTCCACGAGTATCAGTAGTAGTTATCTCGGAGTCTGAAGGTATCATATCACCAACAACTCACATTTGTAAATGTAAATTCCATCTCGCTGTTCCATTCTCCCTGCGCGCGACACACGATCTCACCAGAGGGCGCTTTCACCTCGCAACTCACTCGGTGAAGCTTTCCGCCGTAAAATGGCTGAAACGAAGACATCAAACTTGTGTAAGGATGGGGATATAGCTCTTTAAGCTACCTATGACGTATTGTGTTCTGCCATAGCTGCCAGTTATCCCAACAAACCTGGTACAGGACGATCACATGGGCAACTCCTCCCGTAACCTCACTGTAACCAGGGAGATCACACAGTCAACCTCACTGTAACGCCACTCTAACTAGGGAGATCACACAGTCAACCTCACTGTAACGCCACTCTAACTAGGAAGATCACACAGTCAACCTCACTGTAACGCCTTAAAAAGAAACGTTTAGCGGCAATGTTCAGATTTATATCTATCTCTAACTTGTTTACGAACCACAGCAGCGAACATCATCCAAACCCCAACAGCAGCAATTATCCTATGCCAGGTAACAACGTTTTTTTCCATAAAAGACTACCCGGGTTATCAAATACATATAGAATTTATATCTTTATTACATATATTAATTTCTTTGATGAGGTTCACAAGAAAGGGATTGCCAGGTTCATACAATGCATTTTTACAATAAAGGAGGATTGGATAAACAGACGCTTATCATTTATGTGACCTTGATTTATATGCCCTTGCAGATTGACTGACCTTGGTGTGGAAGGTCACGGCAGAGGAGTAGCCGGTGGTGGGACAGCTGATGTGGATCTTGTCCCCCAGCTCGACCCAGGGCACCGTGAGGATGGACCTGGCGTAGGCGCTGGGCAGGCTGAACTCATAATCCTCGTCCAGCGCCAGCAGCCGGAGCCTCACTGTAACCATGGCGATAACAGTCAAAATGCACTGTAACCATGGCGATAACAGTCAAAATGCACTGTAACCAGGGAGATCACAGTGAAAACCCACTGTCACCAGGGAGATCACAGTCAAAACCCACCGTAACCAGGGAGATCACAGACAAAATGCACTGTAACCAGGGAGATCACAGACAAAATGCACTGTAACCAGGGAGATCACAGTCAAAACCCACTGTAACCAGAGGGATCACAGTCAACCCCACTGAAACTAGGGAGACCACAGTCTAACACCACTGTAACCAGGGAGATGACAGTCAACACCACTGTAACCAGGAAGATCAGTCAAAACCCACTGTAATCAGGGAGATCACAGTCAAAACCCACTGTAACCAGGGAGATCACAGTCAAAACCCACTGTAACCAGGAAGATAACAGTCAACACCACTGTAACCAGGGAGATCACAGTCAAACCCCATTGTAACCAGGGAAATCAGTCAAACCCCACTGTAACCAGGGATATCAGTCAAAACCCACTGTAACCAGGGAGATCACAGTCCAAACCCACTGTAACCAGGGAGATCACACAGTCAAAGCCCACTGTAACCAGGGAGATCACATGGTCAACCCATTGTCACCAGGGAGAACACACTCAACCCCACTGTAACCAAGGAGATAACAGTCAACACCCACTGTAACCAGGGCGATCACAGTCAACCCCACTATAACAAGGGAGATCAGTCAAAACCCATTGTAACCAGGGAGATCACACAGTCAAAACCCACTGTAACCAGGGAGATCACAGACAAGCCCATGGTAACCAGAGAGATCAGTCAAAACCCACGGTAACCAGAGAGATCAGTCAAAACCCACTGTAACCAGGAAGATCAGTCAAAACCCACTGTAACAAGGGAGATAACAGTCAAAACCCACTGTAACCAGGGAGATCAGTCAAAACCCACTGTAACCAGGGAGATCAGTCAAACCCCACTGTAACCAGGGAGATCTGTCAAATCCCTCCGTAACCAGGGAGATCACACGCTCAACTCACTGTTACTTCACTGTAACCAGACCAGACGATGAATACATTCGACAAAACAAAACACCGACAATAATGACTGATTCAGGACAAGAATCACAGCAAAAAGCTAGCCTCTGATCACAGACATGACCGCGACAGTGATGTACCATTATGTATCATATGACAGACCATAGGGCTGTACAGTCACTTCGGGATCTTATCGAGACCCCACGAGACGGGGATACCTATGTTCTGCGTCAATGCCTAGCATCAACGGCCTGTACGTGTTGCCTACCTTCCGGTTGTTTGCCTTCCCTCGCCTCACACACAAGATCGGCTAAAGCTGTCCTTGGAAGCACAACTAACCACTGAAGTTCTGTGCATATCCGAATTATAACCATCCGAGTAGATTTATGTAATGTATGAGCGGTTAGGCAGTTGATAAACCAGAATGCGGTTGTCTCATGAGTGACTGTCAGTGTCAGGCGATCTAACGTGCTGCTCGGGGTTTTCCATATCGTATGACGTAATAATCATCATGACGCGCGTGTCTGCGCGCGGTATCTATGGTTACGTAACAACGCTCCTTATATGGACTGAGCAGGTGAGGAAAATAGTGCTCCGTTTGTCGTAGAACTGTAAACATCGAAGATTTGGCTCAAAATACAACGCTTCCAACAGTCTCATCGAACGGACCACATGCATTATGGAGAGATAAATGTCTTATCTTTAATTATATAATGATTTTATAGTTAGCCATGCCTGGACCAAAGCAACCAAAAAATAGTTTCACACCCACTCGATTCTTCACGCACAAACCGCGCAGCCGGCCGGTTCCCAACACTAAAACGTTGACTACAATGAGTGCGAGTCACGCAGTTGCAGCAAGGCACCAGCGTGATGCGCACTCGTTCCAAGAGCAGGTGTTTTTTTGTTGGTCCCCAAAAGACCTAAACCGGAAATAGAACCCGCGAGAACTGTACAGCCCTATTGCTTTCAACATGTTCTGACAAGAGTGTAGGAAAAGAGTGTGAGAAAGGGGACCGCGGCATACTCACTTTTTCCTACCATAACAACTCCTATGGACATGCCCATGAACTTGGACTTGGTCCAAATGGATGCGTTCATCGATATTTGCTTTTCAGGACATTCAAAGTAAAAGGCCGAGACTGAAATGTAAAGTAATGAATATACAGTATACAGTATAGCCAGAATGGTGTAGATAAGACTATGTAATAGTTTTAGTCATGTGGCAGTCTTGCATCATGTACACAATGTGGCGGAAATGTTGTTCCATTTCATGATCGCTTTATCATTCGTCAATGGAGAAATTCTCACATATCTGTATCTCATCCGGGGTTTGTGGTTAATAACTATGTGTGGAGGTGGGTATTACATGGGGGTGGTGGTTACTAATCTCAGGAGTGGTGGTTATTAACCTGAGGAGTTGTGGTTACGAACCTGTGGAGTGGTGGTTATTAACTCCAGGGGGGCTGGCGGTTACCTGGGGGGTGATGGTTCTTACCTGGGGGGGGGCGAAGGTTCTTACCAGGGGGGTGATGGTTCTTACCTGGGGGGTGATGCGACACCTGCTCGGCACAGTATCGCAGTCGTATATCTTTAGAGACCGCGGTCGGGGATGTAGTGGAGGTCGTGACCTGGGTGGTCGTGAGCGGGGGAGTGGTGGACCCCGTGGCTGGGAGGGTGGCGCAGCTGGCCCCGTCCGTCCCTCCCGTCACCCCCTCCCCCTCCCCCTCCTCCTCCTCCCCCCGTGGCGGCGACAACCTGTCCTCCCGCTCCGTGTCTGGCCGATCTCGCGTGGTACCAGCCACGTCATTGCTCAACTCGGGCTCTGATTGGCCGTCACCACCCGGGAATGTTTCTGATTGGCTATTTTGGACATCGGCGACGCTGGATGAGTCACGTGGTATAGACCATGAGCAGTGGAATGTCTCGCCGATAATTGGGTTAAAAGGTTTCTTCGCTATTGACCCCTGAAACACAACAGGCCATATATATGTACGTAATATATAATATTACGTAATAAATGCTACGAAGAGACAAATGATAAAAAATCAGTGGTAATAGTAATAGTAATAAGTAAAGACCGTCTGCTAATCGTGCTGTGTTTTGTCAAAGACAACATGAGCACGCTACAACGCGATCACCCACTGCATACTACGTAGATAATAGTACATTGAGGAGCAGTAATTAAACTTCGCTATCAGTAGAAGATCTACGAGCAGAGAGAGGGAGAGGACCCGGGTCCGCTAGTCGGAAACACAGTACGCTACCAGCTGAGGTACGGAGCCTCATTTCCTCCCTTACTATGCAGCGCGGCGCATACACTACTAACGCGGCCTTGACCTTGCGTCCCTCACCTTGCGTCCCGCGTGGAATGACGTCAGGTACCACTCCACAACGGCCAACATCCGGGTCTCTGGAGTTGTCTGGTCGCTGATTCTGTAACACAACACAGGGCTTTAAATAACATCAGACTTGTGGTAGAACGTTAGTTCAACTTTGGTTAACTACAAGTAATCACACTACTGACTAACTTCACACCAGGTGTAGCCGATATCAGTCACCCCCGACCCCAGTCAGTCTAGGGTTACATAAAGGCCCCCATCGTCACCATGGAAACATACACAGGTCGAACCCACGACGGTTGTTACACTAGATAGTCCTGGTGTCACGACAGCCCTCTCGGAATCAGCAGTGGACAAAGTGTAACAGGGAGTCAAACTGGCCTCGGCTGGTGGGATCACTCCTTTAACCGACTAGGTAGAGTGGCTGACTCGAGATCGGGAGGTCGTGGGTTCGACTCTCACCGGTGGCTAAACCGGCCCCCGCGGTTACATTTTTAATAATAATAATAATAATAATAATAATAACAAGAACAATAGTATTAATAATTACTTAATTATTATGCCCAGTATCAATAATATATTAATTATTATTATTACACACAGGTGATAACCATAAATAGACCACCGTGAGGAGAGTTTGAGACAAAGACCACTGACCGCAGGAACAGGTCTGGGTGCGCCATACAGTCTGCAAACAACTCCAGCAGCGATCGCTTCTCCAGGATAAACGTCGGCAAGACCACCTAGACAGGAAAAAAGATTAAATAATTCAAGACAGACACACGTGTCGCTTCGGCAACACAATGCGAATACGGGGCAACCGGCACGATACGGGCTGATGGTCGTAAGTGCTAGGTAGTGCAATGATGATGCCATATCGTGCATTGGCATATCATGACAAAAAGGGGATCTGTATCCTCCCCAAATATAGACATTTTCTGCACAGATGGGGCTCGAACCTGGGAAGACACGTTAGCGGGTTACTACCGGTATATCCTTTAAACATCTGTGACGTTGTAAAGCGGTGTCGTTTCCGGGCGTCAGGATGAACCGAATCTGTGACCCGTTAAACCGCCGTTGAGTATGCGTATATTATGCCATGTGCAGTTGCAGGCCCCGGAAGGCCGGCCCCTGGAGTACCGTAGAACCGCCCGGGAGGTGGAGGATGACTTACCTTTGTCGGGTCCATGCCCAGCTTGAGCTGTGACCGGAGGTGGAGGATGACTTACCTTTGTCAGGTCCATGCCCAGCTTGAGCTGTGACGGGAGGTGGAGGATGACATACCTTTGTCAGGTCCATACCCAGCTTGAGCTGTGACAGGAGGTGGAGGATGACTTACCTTTGTCAGGTCCATGCCCAGCTTGAGCTGTGACGGGAGGTGGAGGATGACTTACCTTTGTCAGGCCCATACCCAACTTGAGCTGTGACAGGAGGTGGAGGATGACTTACCTTTGTCAGGTCCATGCCCAGCTTGAGCTGTGACAGGAGGTGGAGGATGACTTACCTTTGTCAGGTCCATACCCAGCTTGAGCTGTGACAGGAGGTGGAGGATGACTTACCTTTGTCGGGCTCATGCCCAGCTTGAGCTGTGACAGGAGGTGGAGGATGACTTACCTTTGTCAGGTCCATACCCAGCTTGAGCTGTGACAGGAGGTGGAGGATGACTTACCTTTGTCAGGTCCATGCCCAGCTTGAGCTGTGACGGGAGGTGGAGGATGACTTACCTTTGTCAGGCCCATACCCAACTTGAGCTGTGACAGGAGGTGGAGGATGACTTACCTTTGTCAGGTCCATGCCCAGCTTGAGCTGTGACAGGAGGTGGAGGATGACTTACCTTTGTCAGGTCCATGCCCAGCTTGAGCTGTGACAGGAGGTGGAGGATGACTTACCTTTGTCAGGTCCATACCCAGCTTGAGCTGTGACAGGAGGTGGAGGATGACTTACCTTTGTCAGGTCCATGCCCAGCTTGAGCTGTGACAGGAGGTGGAGGATGACTTACCTTTGTCAGGTCCATGCCCAGCTTGAGCTGTGACAGGAGGTGGAGGATGACTTACCTTTGTCAGGTCCATACCCAGCTTGAGCTGTGACAGGAGGTGGAGGATGACTTACCTTTGTCAGGCCCATACCCAGCTTGAGCTGTGACAGGAGGTGGAGGATGACTTACCTTTGTCAGGTCCATGCCCAGCTTGAGCTGTGACAGGAGGTGGAGGATGACTTACCTTTGTCAGGTCCATGCCCAGCTTGAGCTGTGACAGGAGGTGGAGGATGACTTACCTTTGTCAGGTCCATGCCCAGCTTGAGCTGTGACAGGAGGTGGAGGATGACTTACCTTTGTCAGGTCCATGCCCAGCTTGAGCTGTGACAGGAGGTGGAGGATGACTTACCTTTGTCAGGTCCATGCCCAGCTTGAGCTGTGACAGGAGGTGGAGGATGACTTACCTTTGTCAGGTCCATGCCCAGCTTGAGCTGTGACAGGAGGTGGAGGATGACTTACCTTTGTCAGGTCCATGCCCAGCTTGAGCTGTGACAGGAGGTGGAGGATGGCTTACCTTTGTCAGGTCCATGCCCAGCTTGAGCTGTGGCAGGAGGTGGAGGATGACTTACCTTTGTCAGGTCCATGCCCAGCTTGAGCTGTGACGGGAGGTGGAGGATGACTTACCTTTGTCAGGTCCATGCCCAGCTTGAGCTGTGACAGGAGGTGGAGGATGACTTACCTTTGTCAGGTCCATGCCCAGCTTGAGCTGTGACAGGAGGTGGAGGATGACTTACCTTTGTCAGGTCCATGCCCAGCTTGAGCTGTGACAGGAGGTGGAGGATGACTTACCTTTGTCAGGTCCATGCCCAGCTTGAGCTGTGACAGGAGGTGGAGGATGACTTACCTTTGTCAGGTCCATGCCCAGCTTGAGCTGTGACAGGAGGTGGAGGATGACTTACCTTTGTCAGGTCCATGCCCAGCTTGAGCTGTGACAGGAGGTGGAGGATGACTTACCTTTGTCAGGTCCATGCCCAGCTTGAGCTGTGACAGGAGGTGGAGGATGACTTACCTTTGTCAGGTCCATGCCCAGCTTGAGCTGTGACAGGAGGTGGAGGATGACTTACCTTTGTCAGGTCCATGCCCAGCTTGAGCTGTGACAGGAGGTGGAGGATGACTTACCTTTGTCAGGTCCATGCCCAGCTTGAGCTGTGACAGGAGGTGGAGGATGACTTACCTTTGTCAGGTCCATACCCAGCTTGAGCTGTGACAGGAGGTGGAGGATGACTTACCTTTGTCAGGTCCATGCCCAGCTTGAGCTGTGACAGGAGGTGGAGGATGACTTACCTTTGTCAGGTCCATGCCCAGCTTGAGCTGTGACAGGAGGTGGAGGATGACTTACCTTTGTCAGGTCCATGCCCAGCTTGAGCTGTGACAGGAGGTGGAGGATGACTTACCTTTGTCAGGTCCATGCCCAGCTTGAGCTGTGACAGGAGGTGGAGGATGACTTACCTTTGTCAGGTCCATGCCCAGCTTGAGCTGTGACAGGAGGTGGAGGATGACTTACCTTTGTCAGGTCCATGCCCAGCTTGAGCTGTGACAGGAGGTGGAGGATGACTTACCTTTGTCAGGTCCATGCCCAGCTTGAGCTGTGACAGGAGGTGGAGGATGACTTACCTTTGTCAGGTCCATGCCCAGCTTGAGCTGTGACGGGAGGTGGAGGATGACTTACCTTTGTCAGGTCCATGCCCAGCTTGAGCTGTGACAGGAGGTGGAGGATAACTTACCTTTGTCAGGTCCATGCCCAGCTTGAGCTGTGACGGGAGGTGGAGGATAACTTACCTTTGTCAGGTCCATGTCCAGCTTGAGCTGTGACAGGAGGTGGAGGATAACTTACCTTTGTCAGGTCCATGCCCAGCTTGAGCTGTGACAGGAGGTGGAGGATAACTTACCTTTGTCAGGTCCATGCCGAGCTTGAGCTGTGACAGGAGGTGGAGGATGACTTACCTTTGTCAGGTCCATGCCCAGCTTGAGCTGTGACAGGAGGTGGAGGATGACTTACCTTTGTCAGGTCCATGCCCAGCTTGAGCTGTGACAGGAGGTGGAGGATGACTTACCTTTGTCAGGTCCATGCCCAGCTTGAGCTGTGACAGGAGGTGGAGGATGACTTACCTTTGTCAGGTCCATGCCCAGCTTGAGCTGTGACAGGAGGTGGAGGATGACTTACCTTTGTCAGGTCCATGCCCAGCTTGAGCTGTGACAGGAGGTGGAGGATGACACTCTTGTGCTCCTCCACACCGCTCAGCTCCGTGTCCGAGAACTCCTTGATGTCCGCCACCTCGTCCTCGCTCCTCGGCATCTCTGCCAACCACAGAATAACTCTGGACTTGACTTTTGGGAACAAAACTGTTTACGCGTAAGGATGGCTGAACAAATTAATTTGTTGGCAGTTTGCCAGTTATCGTCTCTTGAATTTAATTTATGAGCGATGAGCTCTTGTTACCTACCAATGCAGTCACTGCCGTCCGCCAAAGCGGCACATGAATTTGGGGGCGGGAGAGGGGGTGGGTGGACTTCAGCCCCCTACCCGGCGCACTGGAAAGGGAGGGGTTGTTACCTAGTGAGACAGACAGTCTACCCAGGGAGTCGAAGAGGGGGGGGGCTGGTACCTACCCGTGATGTCACTGCCGTCCCTGACCGTCGCGCCGTTGTCACCCAAGGAGTAGGATGTCGCAGACACGTAGCTCTCGGCGGGGGAGGCCGGGTCGGGCAGGGCACTCTGCTTGGTGTTGGGGCTGCAAGCAGACCGTCACAGACATCACGTGTCACATCACAATATTACGTACCGTGGCTGTGTAAACATAATTCTAATTCTTCAATATACGTGACGCCCAAAATGCCTTCGACTATTTTATTTTTCCTCATATCGAAATCATGCAAATCGTGGGTGGTGGGCAACTTGAAGGTCATGTGTACATGAAGGTCAAAGTGAACCATGAAATGGGGTTAGATAAAATACGGCCCAAATACATGTATCAGGGTTCGACCCCACAACCTGTTGATCTGCAGCTCAGTCTTGATTGGCAACTGAGTGAGTTTGGCTGCCCCAGTTAGAATAAAACCCTGCACAACGCTACCACAATTGTTAGCATTTTCCCGTAGTCTCATTTATTGTGTAGTTTCACCTCGACTCCTACTTTGTATTACTCCGCGAAGCAGCAAGCATTCTACTCGGCGTGACTCCGCGAGGCATCAAGTCCCCCAGCATATATAAGCTATTACGTTACGCCGGTGCATGTATCACTGGTGGCCCGGGACCACACAGCCGAGTCCCCAGCATTAGGGTCTAATGGGTATTCTGTCTTGGGTAATACTCACAGTCGGAGGGCTGGCAGGGGTCGTGGTGTTTCCAGCCACTCTATGCTACCCCCATTGGCGTGGATTGCACTGTTACTGGCAGCTTTCTGGGTGTGTTTTTTTTTTTTTGGGGGGGGGGGGGGGAGAGATAGGTAGTAATTTATACACAAGTAATAATGAAAGATGTTGTCCAAAATACCTAAGTAAAGTTATCTATTATTTATGTTATATTTGAAGATCCTTACACTGGAGACCTATTTTTAAAGGAACATAATTTAATATTGTCCTAATTACGAAATAGTACAAATAAATCACGACGATAAGGCACCACATCAATCTAGATGTCTGTCTGCATCAAGCATTACATTAAAACTGCTGCACAATGAATATGATTATAGAATGCAAGAATAACGCTGTCAAAAACAGATGAAGGATGTTAAACTAGTCTCTCTCAAAAATAAAAAAGTGGTGTTTTTGGCCACTCTTGTTAAGATGGACATTGAAGTCTCCCGTGACAATGAAAGGGGGTTGGATGCGACGTGCCCCAGATACGGGTACCAGGACGCGAACCCACGACCTGTTGATCTACAGAGGTCCAGCCTTATTCCCATCGATAGCACCAGAGAGAAACAGTAATCGACTTCATGGCCAACAAACGAACAAGCAAAACAAGCAGTTTATGCCCAAGATAGTTTCTTTTCGGGTAGCGTCATAAATGTATTTTTCGTCTATACGTTTTTTGTTGTGTGGTGTAAAGCGTGGCCACTAGGGGCGCCACTGACTGGTGAGGTCACCTGTTGCTGGTGCAGGATGGAGAGGCAGTGCTCCAGACAGCCCATGGTGGACATGGAGGTCGCCTTCAGCAGTAACAATTCCTGCAACACACACCACATAAATCACAAGATAGGATAACGTACGATCAAGCTTTATATAACGTCGGTGTAAAAAAGTTAACAATATAACAATAACTATTGAGCGAATTTTCATTTCATTTTCATATCGTAAGAAACGTGGCACGTCCAACTAGGCAACTAGGCTGCTAGGCGAGCCGTTTAAATCTATAACCACCATTTTCTTGTGTGACGTCATGTTTCATTGTTCTATGCAACGTCACTATGGCAACGATTGTCGATTAAATGCGGTTGGGGTCAGATTACAGCTTCCCGCACTCTATAGGGCTATAAAGTCTCGTTCGCTTAGACTTCCGGTTTACTCATTTTGGGGACAAACAAACGAAGCACGTGTTCGGAACGAGTTTAGAAGCTCTGCGCACACTGGTATGCTGACTATCTGTGACGTAGGCGTGACGTGTATGTTACGCAAAGAGAGAGACCGGGAACCAGACTACCTGCGCAAGAGTCAGGCGCCGAGGGGTGGGTCCATTGCGGAAGGCCTAGCGATATGATTCAGAATATTTAAGAAATATAGCTTAACAAAACGGATAGACGACATATTTTTTATTCGTTTGCGCCATCACAATGACGAATATTTGTTACGACGGGACAATACGACTGAGAAACTAACGTTTTTTTGTATTTCCTACGAAAACGAGGCATTATGACGTCACACGGATTCTCCCCGAGTGACAACGTTGGCGCAACGCTTCAAACAGAAAACTTACAGAAATGAAGACACTTGGTCTTTTCGTGACCCAAAAGTGATACGAAAACATCCAACTGGTCTTGTTTTATCTTTACCATGTGGTTTAATGACGCATCCGTGTGCTGTTACTCCATGCACTGCACATTTTGACAGCGGAATGGTTAAGTCGATCACTTGCTCTCGCCATTTTTGTTACCGCGGAGGCACGCGAAACTCTGTGACGTCACTCGCTGTGTGGTGAACTTGCGAAAGCCCGGGTGCAGGGCTAAATTTAGAACGTTATTTTTAGCTTTCGAGTATTTTGAAGACGGATTTTTCCTTGTATATTCCCAAAGTTCTGCGCTTCATCGCCTCCAAATATTTTAACGTATATCTCTCATAGCCACGTTTAGTGAAATGGTACTCATAGTCTTTAGAATAAACCTGGAAAGAAATTGACTTATAGCTGCCTATACTTCAACATGGAGCACGTGTGTTTGTTTGTCCCCAAAACTGAAGTCTCGCGGCCCGATCGCGAGAACTGTATAGCCCTATTGTCAGTGGCCAATGTTGACCAGTTCCGGGAAAAACCCATCCCGGTATACGTGTCCTCTTGTCACTCAGTGGTTACCGCGGCGTCAATGCGCGAAATATTTACATTTATAGTTCCAACAAAGCAACTGAACTAATTAGCTATAGACGTCAATCATATGAACTCAAACTAAAGACCTAATAGTTACAATTTACGAAACAAAGTCGTAATAATAAACATTAGCATAAGTGCTTTGAACGACACGGAGAAAATAAAATGATCTACCGAGGTGTATATATACATATATATTAATGCCTATATGATAATAACAACCATTCCATCAACTCTGGTGAAAGGTTTGTGTTTTCGTGCGCATAAAGGCTAAAACAGGCATCTTCCCCAAAACAGGACAAAAAAAGTCTGCATAGCTCAATAACAAACAAAACGTTGATAATTGATCACTTTTTTCATTGATTTTACATTATAGTGAACCAACCGATAGCGACCAATTAATAATGGCAGGTTCAGCAAATCACTTTATCTTTAAGCTCTTTTTGTATAAGCTACAGTGGCTTTCTGACCTTGTCTAATGAGCTGGCTGCTTCGCCAGACGACGGTAGATCCTGAAAGCACACAATGCAACGGAAATTATGCAATGGAACAAACAACGGTGATTTTCAGCTAGCATACACCACTAACATATTACTAACGGCAGCAATGCAAATTCTACATTTGTATACAATACTTCATGATATATATAAACAGATATCAATAAAAAATGTCCCGCCGTGACTCCGAGTACCTCGACTTTGCTGCACATGGACCGCTGATGACCTTGAACTTCGGTCAACATTTCCCTGACGTTGTGGACGCTCTCGGCGTCTTGGCTGCGCGCCGGCTGCAGCTGCCCAGGTCCCGGATGTTGAGAGAGCGTCGAGGAGGTCGAGTGACTTCCGGATGCGTTTCGCTTGTTTAACGACCTGCGGCGTGACACAGAGGGCGATAAAAGGCCGCGTGAGAGGCAGTGGGTGGCCGGGATTTACTCTCCCTACTTCCGGTGCGTATGTGTAACGACTACCAGCATGATGCGGAGCGCAATATCTCGTCTTGGCGGTGTCATCTTTTTAGGAAATCAGCAGCTATTAGCTATTTCCACGTTAGAAGACGCACGAAGTGGGGTTGGCTGCTAGCCGTTCCCTTTATTTGCGTCGTTTTCGAACACATCCCTATTTTCGCCCGCAAAAGAAAAGATTAATGGTTGAAACACGCCTCAGATTACGTGTCCAGGTTGGGATTCGAACCAAAGACCTGCGGTTCCGCGCGCTATCCACCACACCAGGCAGGCCCTGAGTAAACACCAGCCTATTAGTCACACGGTTTCAGATAGTCCAGCCACACTAGACTCCGTGTAGCCACGGAGGTGCGCGACATATCCGAGTTGGGAGCGCTCCGCGTTTAATTTGTTGAACTAGGTCTGCCACCTAGTGGTAATAAGACACACCTAGTCTTTCTCAAATAACGACACTCGTACATACAGCATTTCAATACTTAGATAAGGGCGATAAAGACGAAGACAAAAAACAATACATACTAGTGATGCCGACATGTTCCCAATAAGTGATTAGAGCATAAGTAAAGACATTGCGATGAAAGTCCAGATTATTTAAGCTTCAGTTCCTTAATCTACGTGAAAAAGCAATCTTTAGCATGTTAAAAGAAAGTACGGATTAACTAATTGGTGTTTTATGCCAAGTTTCTGCGCATGGCGTAACGACACAGCGTTATGTATCAGTATCAATCGTAGTATTCATACGGTTATCACACAATCATTGTGCGGACCGTAAGATTCAAAAACGATTTCTTATTTTGATCATGTGGATCCTGGTATTGAAAGGGTTAATCACGACTATGTGAATGCCGTCTCCAAAGGGCTAAACTGTCTTTAGGGTTCGGGACAAGATAGCTTAATACATAAACACATTTGTGACATAATAACATCCAGCCGGAATTCCTTGTCGCAGACAATAGTTGACTTACGACCACACAAGATGTCCACAGTTGGTTCACCAACCGTAACGCTGATATATACAGTCATATTTCAACTTAAACAGTAGTTTACAGCACGAGATTATAGGCCCACATCTAACCAAAACAACAGCAACGAAATGGCAGCAGTTGGAAAACCAACAGTGAATACTGTAGCAAGTAGAAACACTGAACCAAGTTTGGCAAGGAAAGAGAAATCAAACATAGAAAATAAGAAAAACAAAGAACACATAGCCTGGAAACAGAAGTGGCTGCTTCACACCAACCGCTTAGACTATGGCTTACGTCTGTGGAACTAGATGGAGGCCTCCACTCTTCAGTGCCCCCGATACCTCTGGTACCTCAGGTACATCAGATAGGCAACTGGATAACCCAGGCTCAGCAAGCCTTGGTTCAACCGTAGACGAAAACATGGCCCTTTAGTTTGACGAGATATACATGTGCTGTTATACATTGGTTTCCAATAGCAGAGAAACGCCGCGAGTGATACTGCCAGTAATTTAATTAAGGTCACGTGTGTAAGGTTACTCAACAATCAAGGCACAAACACGTGACATGACGCGTTTGTTCGCTTGTTGTACTTAAGTTAGTTAGCAAGGGACCTCAAGTCTCATTCAAGGTGGACGGTTAAAGTTGAGAGCTATATCTGAGAAAGCAGCCTTCAATCAGGGTGAATGCCACCACGACAGAAGGAAAAATGTTCGCCGTAAATTAACCAGAACAAGAGAATGAGTGCCATCAGTGCGTGAACTGTTAGTAGGAAGCACGATTTACCTTCGTGAGACCAAAGGCCTGCGGTAGTCTGATAATTTCGACGGGAAGCGCTTTCTACCTTTAGTAGAAGCGGAGGGAACGACACTACCGAAGCTGGTTAGTGACGGCCTGCCCGTGGCGGAGGGATATGTGGCGCGAGTGTGAGGAGGCTCCGCGGAGGAAGACATATTAGGCACAGTGGCAGCTTTCAAGGCGAAGAGGTCGTTAATTCTTTAGGCAGCACAGGCGGGGAAAGGGCGGGCGGAAAGACAATGACACAGCATCATGCATATGAAAAAAAAAGGATAAACAACACATAAAGGGATTATGAACATGCACACATGTTAACGGTGAGAAGCAGAAAGCTTCTATTGCTGAGTAATCTACTATAGTACTGTAGCTATTTGTTAGTCTACTAATAATGATGGCTGAGAACCATGCACATAAAAAGGGCAGAATCACTAAGTCTCATAGAAATGAAAAAGGGACAACAACATATGTAGCTATCAAACACAGGCTGTCACAAATGGTTTCTTCATTTATAAAACGTATTCCGTAGGTATCGGTTTGAACATTAGCATCCTACTAGTACCTTTTATAGACATAAACGACAGAGGGACAGACTTACTACGTTACTCAATATCACACATTTAAACTGACAACTTGACACTTTTCTTTCACATGTTTAAACACTCAAAACACAGGAACTGGGAAGGCTACAATCATGCAATAAGCAAAAGTCATTATTGATATGTTTATCAGTTTCAATTAATCAGTCTTTAAGCAATGCAGGAAGCATTAACTGTGAATACTATTGAAACAATGATCCTTAAATCAAGTGGTCGGGACTACAGGGATTAGGAGCAAGGGTCTCTCATTGCAAGCGGTATTTGTAGTGATATATGTCTAGCCTTCAGTTCAAACTATACAGCCAATCGCTTGGTAGTGGAGTGATTTCAACATGGTAAAACCAAGCAGCTTAGCCAAAGGTTGAATTTTCATAGTGTACCATCCTGTCTATAGCGCATCATGTGTGGTTGAATGTAATGTGGTGTGCTTAATTAATCCGCGTTTTATGACGGGGAGGGTACCTTATGTAATGCGTAACCAGAACTTCAGGCAATCCATGTGAAGGCGGAACATATGGGTCTGCGCATGTACTGATGGTATAGCCACACCTGCTGCGCGCGGCATAGTCACAGTATAACATAACCCTGACACAGGTGTGGTTCAACCCCCTGACTAAGGGCCCGGCGCTTAGGCCAGTAGAGACAACCCTTCCGTATATATTACTGATAGCATTACTTTGTATTTTCTCAATATCTCCGAGCTTCACAAATTTTTTGGTTAACCGTATTGCGTTATTTACGGTCAATCCAAAAAAGATCTAAAGGCATAATCATGAAGACAAAAGTCCCTCCAGTTAATTTCGTTCCTTACATTTATCTTATCTTATTTCAACTATAACTCTATATAAGGATTTGAAATCAATGCCATGCTGATCGTCTGGTATAGCAAGGCAAAAACGTATAAAAAAACATTTAAAAAAGAAAAAAGAAACTATAACCTAGTAAACTTAGATATTATCAAATTTTCACATTACATTTTTTAACCAAAGTTGCCAGCTTCTCTAAAGAGGGAATCAGGACGCAATAAAACTTGTACAAGGACTTTCAATCAATGATGACGGGAGGGAGTGAAGCGCTAAATACAATAATGCCGTCTTAACTACCATGAAACCTGCCAGCTGAGTGTACAGTCAAGAGGCCCATAAAACGTGCACCTTATGCAACTGAGAAAACAAACACACTATAAACCGTCAATCAGCTGGCTGAGCCCTAGAATGCCAACCTTTGTCGCTCGGCAGTTTTCAGTTGAGGTAATATTGCGCTGAAATGATAATAGGCAGACTCTTCACTTAAAAATAACCAAAATTCTTATTTTAAACGAACATATCCGGAGACTTAGGAATCGCCACTTCAGAGAGGCAGAGACAACGACAGGAAGCGATAAGAGGAATTAGACAAGCAAGAACAAAGATGGCGGAATTAAAACAAATTGAGATAGCACTTTCATGTGTTCAGGTACTTCTTTATTCGCTACCTATATTATAAGTACTAGTTCAAAAATATTTATATATTTAGGGCATGAATTGTATATTTTGATTACAATATCTGTATTGCTCGCATGGAAGAAAGCTGCACAAAGTTGCGCTTTATCAAAACAGATGCTTGTGCATCTTGGTTGTTTTCGTTATGATTAGTATTATAAACATGTAAATATAAAAAATTTACACCCCAATTATTTCAATGTATATGAATTAATTCTTATAATATAGGTATTCCAAGGAAAAAGATCATTCTAAAGCGTTAGTGGCAATAAGGCATAAAGTAGTCAGTTAGTGGCACTGCTCAGTGTATTTACACACACACCTGGTCACACTCAGTCAATAATAAGGCTGTATTGCGCCGACAAACACCCCGCGATTTATATATATACCCCAACCCACCACGTGTTGCGACCACGTGTCGAGATCCAACCTATCCAGCTGCCACCTGGGGGGACTAGGCGGATATAGCTTGGCCATGACGGGATCACTCCATAATGACGACATGATGATGTGTTATTTAGGTGGATCGCCGGGTGAGGCGCTCGCCTCTAAAGCGCCGTGCACGCTGCCCACCAGACCACCCGGGGGGCCCCTCACAACACATAGACCGGTCTCCCTCAGCGCCACACCTGACTATGTGGCCGACAAACCGCCAAATGCCCGTATAATTAAAACTCAATAAGCCACTATGTAAAGAGCTACTTATCATTAATAAGGCGGGCAGCTGATGTGGGAGTTAACGATAGTTTTATCCTGGTAAAGGAGACAAAAGGAGATTGACCGGATTGTCTCAAAGAACACCTCGTCACTTAGCAGTCTAATGTCCTAAATGTTATTTCACTAATTGCCTACTTAAAACAGTGAGCTGTGTACACAGTGGTATTACCAAGTCAATGCACAGAATGCACATCCATGCACAGGAAGGCAACTACTCCAGGGCTGAATCTTTACCACGTGCCAAAAATCATTGAATTAACGTGAACGGGCTTCGAAACGATAACTCCTTGGACCGTTTGAGCGGTTTATCAACATACGGGCACTCATCTCAGCCGCTGTTTAAAGTCATCGGAGAACATACAGAGACCACATCAAGGTTCTATGGTCTGAGCCTGCGATCACGAGACCCCTTGATCCATTCTCGAGGACCCGTACCCGACCAACCTCTACCCTGTGGTAGTGCACCTCTGCGACCCTGAACCTTCGAACATTCACCCCGTAAACCGTGGTCCTCATTAAATATAAACCCTGCCTTACATCGTGTGAACCCTCATCAAGGCGAACAACTGTCCTTATGCGTCTTATTTGACGAGTCTTCATCTTGTCAAGTGTAAAAGCTATATATGTATTAGAATATAATCTATTGTATTAATTATAACCAGACCCAACTAACTATTACTCGATGTGTGTTGTTTCTACGCGAAAACCTTGAAAACAAAATCATGTCGAGCGCAAACCCTGACGCCGCGACCCCGTGACCCGAGACGTACCTGGTGCTGCTAGTTGAGTTCTGGAGGCTGTCGAGGGACCCGCTGCTGTCGCGAGACAACATGGGGGTGGGGCCGTACGGGTGGAGACGGGGCTCCTTGGGCGGCAGGGCGACGGGTGGCTGTGGGGGAGGGGGCGGGAGAAGGGGCGGGGGTGGGGGCACCAGAAAAAAGGATACTTTAACAGATACATTTACTTGCATAGTACATCAAAAGGTAACATCAAAACAGTTTCAAATGAAGAATATTCCCCCATTACCCATCAAAATGATCTGTTGCCAAAGATAATAATGTCTGCATTGGATAGCCCCTAGACATAATTCAACGCGTTATAGTGGTGCTGTACAGTCACCATACCTCTGTCAGACCGTCATGGCGGTGTTCTACAGTCACTATACCTCTGTCAGACCGTCATGGTGGTGTTCTACAGTCACCATACCTCTGTCAGACCGTCATGGCGGTGTTCTACAGTCACCATACCTCTGTCAGACCGTCATGGTGGTGTTCTACAGTCACCATACCTCTGTCAGACCGTCATGGCGGTGTTCTACAGTCACCATACCTCTGTCAGACCGTCATGGCGGTGTTCTACAGTCACTATACCTCTGTCAGACCGTCATGGTGGTGTTCTACAGTCACCATACCTCTGTCAGACCGTCATGGCGGTGTTCTACAGTCACCATACCTCTGTCAGACCGTCATGGCGGTGTTCTACAGTCACTATACCTCTGTCAGACCGTCATGGCGGTGTTCTACAGTCACCATACCTCTGTCAGACCGTCATGGCGGTGTTCTACAGTCACCATACCTCTGTCAGACCGTCATGGTGGTGTTCTACAGTCACCATACCTCTGTCAGACCGTCATGGCGGTGTTCTACAGTCACTATACCTCTGTCAGACCGTCATGGTGGTGTTCTACAGTCACCATACCTGTGTCAGACCGTCATGGCGGTGTTCTACAGTCACCATACCTCTGTCAGACCGTCATGGCGGTGTTCTACAGTCACCATACCTCTGTCAGACCGTCATGGCGGTGTTCTACAGTCACCATACCTCTGTCAGACCGTCATGGCGGTGTTCTACAGTCACCATACCTCTGTCAGACCGTCATGGCGGTGTTCTACAGTCACCATACCTCTGTCAGACCGTCATGGCGGTGTTCTACAGTCACCATACCTCTGTCAGACCGTCATGGCAGTGTTCTACAGTCACCATACCTCTGTCAGACCGTCATGGCGGTGTTCTACAGTCACCATACCTCTGTCAGACCGTCATGGTGGTGTTCTACAGTCACCATACCTCTGTCAGACCGTCATGGCGGTGTTCTACAGTCACCATACCTCTGTCAGACCGTCATGGCGGTGTTCTACAGTCACCATACCTCTGTCAGACCGTCATGGCGGTGTTCTACAGTCACCATACCTCTGTCAGACCGTCATGGCGGTGTTCTACAGTCACCATACCTCTGTCAGACCGTCATGGCGGTGTTCTACAGTCACCATACCTCTGTCAGACCGTCATGGCGGTGTTCTACAGTCACCATACCTCTGTCAGACCGTCATGGTGGTGTTCTACAGTCACCATACCTCTGTCAGACCGTCATGGCGGTGTTCTACAGTCACCATACCTCTGTCAGACCGTCATGGCAGTGTTCTACAGTCACCATACCTCTGTCAGACCGTCATGGCGGTGTTCTACAGTCACCATACCTCTGTCAGACCGTCATGGCGGTGTTCTACAGTCACCATACCTCTGTCAGACCGTCATGGTGGTCACCATACCTCTGTCAGACCGTCATGGCGGTGTTCTACAGTCAACATACCTCTGTCAGACCGTCATGGCGGTGTTCTACAGTCACCATACCTCTGTCAGACCGTCATGGCAGTGTTCTACAGTCACCATACCTCTGTCAGACCGTCATGGCGGTGTTCTACAGTCACCATACCTCTGTCAGACCGTCATAGCGGTGTTCTACAGTCACCATACCTCTGTCAGACCGTCATGGCGGTGTTCTACAGTCACCATACCTCTGTCAGACCGTCATGGCGGTGTTCTACAGTCACCATACCTCTGTCAGACCGTCATGGCGGCGTTCTACAGTCACCATACCTGTCAGACCGTCATGGCGGTGTTCTACAGTCACCATACCTCTGTCAGACCGTCATGGCAGTGTTCTACAGTCACCATACCTCTGTCAGACCGTCATGGCGGTGTTCTACAGTCACCATACCTCTGTCAGACCGTCATGGCGGTGTTCTACAGTCACCATACCTCTGTCAGACCGTCATGGCGGTGTTCTACAGTCACCATACCTCTGTCAGACCGTCATGGCGGTGTTCTACAGTCACCATACCTCTGTCAGACCGTCATGGCGGTGTTCTACAGTCACCATACCTCTGTCAGACCGTCATGGCGGTGTTCTACAGTCACCATACCTCTGTCAGACCGTCATGGCGGTGTTCTACAGTCACCATACCTCTGTCAGACCGTCATGGTGGTGTTCTACAGTCACCATACCTCTGTCAGACCGTCATGGCGGTGTTCTACAGTCACCATACCTCTGTCAGACCGTCATGGCGGTGTTCTACAGTCACCATACCTCTGTCAGACCGTCATGGCGGTGTTCTACAGTCACCATACCTCTGTCAGACCGTCATGGTGGTGTTCTACAGTCACCACACCTCTGTCAGACCGTCATGGCGGTGTTCTACAGTCACCATACCTCTGTCAGACCGTCATGGCGGTGTTCTACAGTCACCATACCTCTGTCAGACCGTCATGGCGGTGTTCTACAGTCACCATACCTCTGTCAGACCGTCATGGCGGTGTTCTACAGTCACCATACCTCTGTCAGACCGTCATGGCGGTGTTCTACAGTCACCATACCTCTGTCAGACCGTCATGGTGGTGTTCTACAGTCACCACACCTCTGTCAGACCGTCATGGCGGTGTTCTACAGTCACCATACCTCTGTCAGACCGTCATGGCGGTGTTCTACAGTCACCATACCTCTGTCAGACCGTCATGGCGGTGTTCTACAGTCACCATACCTCTGTCAGACCGTCATGGCGGTGTTCTACAGTCACCATACCTCTGTCAGACCGTCATGGCGGTGTTCTACAGTCACCATACCTCTGTCAGACCGTCATGGCGGTGTTCTACAGTCACCATACCTCTGTCAGACCGTCATGGCGGTGTTCTACAGTCACCATACCTCTGTCAGACCGTCATGGCGGTGTTCTACAGTCACCATACCTCTGTCAGACCGTCATGGCGGTGTTCTACAGTCACCATACCTCTGTCAGACCGTCATGGCGGTGTTCTACAGTCACCATACCTCTGTCAGACCGTCATGGCGGTGTTCTACAGTCACCATACCTCTGTCAGACCGTCATGGCGGTGTTCTACAGTCACCATACCTCTGTCAGACCGTCATGGCGGTGTTCTACAGTCACCATACCTCTGTCAGACCGTCATGGCGGTGTCCTACAGTCACCATACCTCTGTCAGACCGTCATGGCGGTGTTCTACAGTCCCCATACCTCTGTCAGACCGTCATGGCGGTGTTCTACAGTCACCATACCTCTGTCAGACCGTCATGGTGGTGTTCTACAGTCACCATACCTCTGTCAGACCGTCATGGCGGTGTTCTACAGTCACCATACCTCTGTCAGACCGTCATGGCGGTGTTCTACAGTCACCATACCTCTGTTAGACCGTCATGGCGGTGTTCTACAGTCACCATACCTCTGTCAGACCGTCATGGCGGTGTTCTACAGTCACCATACCTCTGTCAGACCGTCATGGTGGTGTTCTACAGTCACCATACCTCTGTCAGACCGTCATGGCGGTGTCCTACAGTCACCATACCTCTGTCAGACCGTCATGGCGGTGTTCTACAGTCACCATACCTCTGTCAGACCGTCATGGCGGTGTTCTACAGTCACCATACCTCTGTCAGACCGTCATGGCGGTGTTCTACAGTCACCATACCTCTGTCAGACCGTCATGGCGGTGTTCTACAGTCACCATACCTCTGTCAGACCGTCATGGCGGTGTTCTACAGTCACCATACCTCTGTCAGACCGTCATGGCGGTGTTCTACAGTCACCATACCTCTGTCAGACCGTCATGGCGGTGTTCTACAGTCACCATACCTCTGTCAGACCGTCATGGCGGTGTTCTACAGTCACCATACCTCTGTCAGACCGTCATGGCGGTGTTCTACAGTCACCATACCTCTGTCAGACCGTCATGGCGGTGTTCTACAGTCACCATACCTCTGTCAGACCGTCATGGCGGTGTTCTACAGTCACCATACCTCTGTCAGACCGTCATGGCGGTGTTCTACAGTCACCATACCTCTGTCAGACCGTCATGGCGGTGTTCTACAGTCACCATACCTCTGTCAGACCGTCATGGCGGTGTTCTACAGTCACCATACCTCTGTCAGACCGTCATGGCGGTGTTCTACAGTCGCCATACCTCTGTCAGACCGTCATGGCGGTGTTCTACAGTCACCATACCTCTGTCAGACCGTCATGGCGGTGTTCTACAGTCACCATACCTCTGTCAGACCGTCATGGCGGTGTTCTACAGTCACCATACCTCTGTCAGACCGTCATGGTGGTGTTCTACAGTCACCACACCTCTGTCAGACCGTCATGGCGGTGTTCTACAGTCACCATACCTCTGTCAGACCGTCATGGCGGTGTTCTACAGTCACCATACCTCTGTCAGACCGTCATGGCGGTGTTCTACAGTCACCATACCTCTGTCAGACCGTCATGGCGGTGTTCTACAGTCACCATACCTCTGTCAGACCGTCATGGCGGTGTTCTACAGTCACCATACCTCTGTCAGACCGTCATGGCGGTGTTCTACAGTCACCATACCTCTGTCAGACCGTCATGGCGGTGTTCTACAGTCACCATACCTCTGTCAGACCGTCATGGCGGTGTTCTACAGTCACCATACCTCTGTCAGACCGTCATGGCGGTGTTCTACAGTCACCATACCTCTGTCAGACCGTCATGGCGGTGTTCTACAGTCACCATACCTCTGTCAGACCGTCATGGCGGTGTTCTACAGTCACCATACCTCTGTCAGACCGTCATGGCGGTGTTCTACAGTCACCATACCTCTGTCAGACCGTCATGGCGGTGTTCTACAGTCACCATACCTCTGTCAGACCGTCATGGTGGTGTTCTACAGTCACCATACCTCTGTCAGACCGTCATGGCGGTGTCCTACAGTCACCATACCTCTGTCAGACCGTCATGGCGGTGTTCTACAGTCCCCATACCTCTGTCAGACCGTCATGGCAGTGTTCTACAGTCACCATACCTCTGTCAGACCGTCATGGCGGTGTTCTACAGTCACCATACCTCTGTCAGACCGTCATGGCGGTGTTCTACAGTCACCATACCTCTGTCAGACCGTCATGGCGGTGTTCTACAGTCACCATACCTCTGTCAGACCGTCATGGCGGTGTTCTACAGTCACCATACCTCTGTCAGACCGTCATGGCGGTGTTCTACAGTCACCATACCTCTGTCAGACCGTCATGGCGGTGTTCTACAGTCACCATACCTCTGTCAGACCGTCATGGCGGTGTTCTACAGTCACCATACCTCTGTCAGACCGTCATGGCGGTGTTCTACAGTCACCATACCTCTGTCAGACCGTCATGGCGGTGTCCTACAGTCACCATACCTCTGTCAGACCGTCATGGCGGTGTTCTACAGTCACCATACCTCTGTCAGACCGTCATGGCGGTGTTCTACAGTCACCATACCTCTGTCAGACCGTCATGGCGGTGTTCTACAGTCACCATACCTCTGTCAGACCGTCATGGCGGTGTTCTACAGTCGCCATACCTCTGTCAGACCGTCATGGCGGTGTTCTACAGTCACCATACCTCTGTCAGACCGTCATGGCGGTGTTCTACAGTCACCATACCTCTGTCAGACCGTCATGGCGGTGTTCTACAGTCACCATACCTCTGTCAGACCGTCATGGCGGTGTTCTACAGTCACCATACCTCTGTCAGACCGTCATGGCGGTGTTCTACAGTCACCATACCTCTGTCAGACCGTCATGGCGGTGTTCTACAGTCGCCATACCTCTGTCAGACCGTCATGGCGGTGTTCTACAGTCACCATACCTCTGTCAGACCGTCATGGCGGTGTTCTACAGTCACCATACCTCTGTCAGACCGTCATGGCGGTGTTCTACAGTCACCATACCTCTGTCAGACCGTCATGGCGGTGTTCTACAGTCACCATACCTCTGTCAGACCGTCATGGCGGTGTTCTACAGTCACCATACCTCTGTCAGACCGTCATGGCGGTGTTCTACAGTCACCATACCTCTGTCAGACCGTCATGGCGGTGTTCTACAGTCACCATACCTCTGTCAGACCGTCATGGCGGTGTTCTACAGTCACCATACCTCTGTCAGACCGTCATGGCGGTGTTCTACAGTCACCATACCTCTGTCAGACCGTCATGGCGGTGTTCTACAGTCACCATACCTCTGTCAGACCGTCATGGCGGTGTTCTACAGTCGCCATACCTCTGTCAGACCGTCATGGCGGTGTTCTACAGTCACCATACCTCGGTCAGACCGTCATGGCAGTGTTCTACAGTCACCATACCTCTGTCAGACCGTCATGGCGGTGTTCTACAGTCACCATACCTCTATCAGACCGTCATGGCGGTGTTCTACAGTCACCATACCTCTGTCAGACCGTCATGGCGGTGTTCTACAGTCGCCATACCTCTGTCAGACCGTCATGGCGGTGTTCTACAGTCACCATACCTCTGTCAGACCGTCATGGCGGTGTTCTACAGTCACCATACCTCTGTCAGACCGTCATGGCGGTGTTCTACAGTCACCATACCTCTGTCAGACCGTCATGGTGATGCTCGGCTGTAGCTCGCAGCCGGTTCACCCAGTGCTGGCGTTCCTTGGCATCGTAAGCTGCAAAAATAAGAAGTAGGTTAAGACTACTGTGTGACTATATCTGACCACTGTGTGTGACTATCTGACCACTGTGTGTGACTATCTGACCACTGTGTGTGACTATCTGACCACTGTGTGTGACTATCTGACCACTGCGTGTGACTATCTGACCACTGTGTGTGACTATCTGACCACTGCGTGTGACTATCTGACCACTGTGTGTGACTATCTGACCACTGTGTGTGACTATCTGACCACTGTGTGTGACTATCTGACCACTGTGTGTGACTATCTGACCACTGTGTGTGACTATCTGACCACTGTGTGTGACTATCTGACCACTGTGTGTGACTATCTGACCACTGTGTGTGACTATCTGACCACTGTGTGTGACTATCTGACCACTGTGTGTGACTATCTGACCACTGTGTGTGACTATCTGACCACTGTGTGTGACTATCTGACCACTGTGTGTGACTATCTGACCACTGTGTGTGACTATCTGACCACTGTGTGTGACTATCTGACCACTGTGTGTGACTATCTGACCACTGTGTGTGACTATCTGACCACTGTGTGTGACTATCTGACCACTGTGTGTGACTATCTGACCACTGTGTGTGACTATCTGACCACTGTGTGTGACTATCTGACCACTGTGTGTGACTATCTGACCACTGTGTGTGACTATCTGACCACTGTGTGTGACTATCTGACCACTGTGTGTGACTATCTGACCACTGTGTGTGACTATCTGACCACTGTGTGTGACTATCTGACCACTGTGTGTGACTATCTGACCACTGTGTGTGACTATCTGACCACTGTGTGTGACTATCTGACCACTGTGTGTGACTATCTGACCACTGTGTGTGACTATCTGACCACTGTGTGTGACTATCTGACCACTGTGTGTGACTATCTGACCACTGTGTGTGACTATCTGACCACTGTGTGTGACTATCTGACCACTGTGTGTGACTATCTGACCACTGTGTGTGACTATCTGACCACTGTGTGTGACTATCTGACCACTGTGTGTGACTATCTGACCACTGTGTGTGACTATCTGACCACTGTGTGTGACTATCTGACCACTGTGTGTGACTATCTGACCACTGTGTGTGACTATCTGACCACTGTGTGTGACTATCTGACCACTGTGTGTGACTATCTGACCACTGTGTGTGACTATCTGACCACTGTGTGTGACTATCTGACCACTGTGTGTGACTATCTGACCACTGTGTGTGACTATCTGACCACTGTGTGTGACTATCTGACCACTGTGTGTGACTATCTGACCACTGTGTGTGACTATCTGACCACTGTGTGTGACTATCTGACCACTGTGTGTGACTATCTGACCACTGTGTGTGACTATCTGACCACTGTGTGTGACTATCTGACCACTGTGTGTGACTATCTGACCACTGTGTGTGACTATCTGACCACTGTGTGTGACTATCTGACCACTGTGTGTGACTATCTGACCACTGTGTGTGACTATCTGACCACTGTGTGTGACTATCTGACCACTGTGTGTGACTATCTGACCACTGTGTGTGACTATCTGACCACTGTGTGTGACTATCTGACCACTGTGTGTGACTATCTGACCACTGTGTGTGACTATCTGACCACTGTGTGTGACTATCTGACCACTGTGTGTGACTATCTGACCACTGTGTGTGACTATCTGACCACTGTGTGTGACTATCTGACTACTGTGTGTGACTATCTGACCACTGTGTGTGACTATCTGACCACTGTGTGTGACTATCTGACCACTGTGTGTGACTATCTGACCACTGTGTGTGACTATCTGACCACTGTGTGTGACTATCTGACTACTGTGTGTGACTATCTGACCACTGTGTGTGACTATCTGACCACTGTGTGTGACTATCTGACCACTGTGTGTGACTATCTGACCACTGTGTGTGACTATCTGACTACTGTGTGTGACTATCTGACCACTGTGTGTGACTATCTGACTACTGTGTGTGACTATCTGACCACTGTGTGTGACTATCTGACCACTGTGTGTGACTATCTGACCACTGTGTGTGACTATCTGACCACTGTGTGTGACTATCTGACCACTGTGTGTGACTATCTGACCACTGTGTGTGACTATCTGACCACTGTGTGTGACTATCTGACCACTGTGTGTGACTATCTGACCACTGTGTGTGACTATCTGACCACTGTGTGTGACTATCTGACCACTGTGTGTGACTATCTGACCACTGTGTGTGACTATCTGACCACTGTGTGTGACTATCTGACCACTGTGTGTGACTATCTGACCACTGTGTGTGACTATCTGACCACTGTGTGTGACTATCTGACCACTGTGTGTACATTTACCAAATTACCATTAAAATAATAATATTATCCCATAACGATATTGCGATATATTTCAAAGATGGAATTACTTTTAAATTATATTTTCATGTTATTTTCCACAATGAAGTAGATTTAAAATTAATAAAAAAAATAAAATAGACACCTACAGACAGGAAACCACTTGCAACTTCATATGTGACATGCACGTGTACATGTCCGGGGATGAAGATAGCATGCGTGGACCGTTATTCGTCACAACAACATAACCAGCGTGTTATACAACGTGTTAGACAGTATGTTATACAACGTCTTATACAGTATGTTATACAGCGTGTTATACAGTATGTTATACAGTATGTTACACAACGTGTTATACAGTATGTTATACAGTATGTTATACAGTATGTTATACAACGTGTTATACAGTATGTTATACAACGTGTTATACAGTATGTCATACAACGTGTTATACAGTATGTTATACAACGTGTTATACAGTATGTTATACAGCGCGTTACACATAAGCTGATTGACGCTTGACGCTGACCTCGCAGTCTGTAGATCTCCCCATTGGCGGCATTGACAGAAAACGTTTGAGAATCTTCATCGGACGGGCAAATCACAGATCCCTGTAAGGTAGAAAGACGTCATGTACCATTATACATCCCGTACGCGTATCGCAGCTATTTCCTGGGACCAGCAATGACGTCAATTCCGGGGTCTGTTACAAATGAATAAAGTACACAGCAACATACGTATGTACAGTATTTACGAACCGATAGTGGATAAATGTTTTTTCACAGTATCTAGAGATAAGACGGTATCCCAATTTTGACATAGAATGTGTCTCGTGGATAGATCTATTAACTACGGTCCATTTTCAACTTAAAGGTCGGCTAGAGGTGGTCATTCACATGTGCATTGATGCTTGACTGATTATTGATAACCTCTTGTAATAAATAAGGGTTTTCAACAACAAAAACTCTCAAGGTAGCGTAGCACGAACATTATAAGGCAGAGAGAGAGAGCGGGACTCACCGAGAGTTGGACAGAGCCACGTGCTTTCTGACCGTCCTTCCGGTGTTCCTCCTTCTGCAAGAGACAGAGGTAGTCCCAATAGCTATGGTGGTGATATCAAATAAGATGTTGGTGCCTTAGGCCGCTTTTGTTGACATTTTTGCGACACATTGGGCTAAACATTTAAACACAACTATAACTTTGCATTCGTCCCCTGCGAGTGTCAATCAAGCAGTTTCAATATAATTTAATCGGTGACATTGCACCCAGCTTTCAGTACGATATACTCACCTCGAAGTAGTCGAGCCTGCCGACCTCAGGGTCGAGAGCAAACCAGCGGTACTGCCACCCTTTCATCACATTGGTGTACTTGAACAGCTGACCCTCGAGTGGCTGCCTATAACGATACAAAGCGCCATGAAGAGACGATAGGAGGGGTAAGGTCATACGGTGTTTCATGGAGACGGCTGTAGAGGTTAGGCCATCCAAAATGCTGTCATGGGGACCGCTGTAGGGGTGAGGCAACACAAAGTGCTGTCATGGAGACGGCAGAGGGAGTGAGATAATACAAAGTGTTGTCATGGAGATGGCTGTAGGGGTGAGGTATTATAAAGTTTTTTTCATAGAGACGGCTGTAGGGGTGAGGCTATCGAACGTGCTGTCATGGAGACGGCTGTAGGGGTGAGGCTATCGAACGTGCTGTCATGGAGACGGCTGTAGGGGTGAGGCTATCGAACGTTCTGTCGTAGAGACTGCTGTAGGGGTGAGGCTATCGAACAGGCTGTCATGGAGACGGCTGTAGGGGTGAGGCTATCGAACGTGCTGTCATGTAGACGGCTGTAGGGGTGAGGCTATCGAACAGGCTGTCATGGAGACGGCTGTAGGGGTGAGGCTATCGAACGTGCTGTCATAGAGACTGCTGTAGGGGTGAGGCTATCGAACGTACTGTCATAGAGACTGCTGTAGGGGTGAGGCTATCGAACGTACTGTCATAGAGACGGCTGTAAGGGTGAGGCTATCGAACGTGCTGTCATAGAGACTGCTGTAGGGGTGAGGCTATCGAACGTGCTGTCATAGAGACGGCTGTAGGGGTGAGGCTATCGAACGTGCTGTCATAGAGACGGCTGTAGGGGTGAGGCTATCGAACGTGCTGTCATGTAGACGGCTGTAGGGGTGAGGCTATCGAACGTGCTGTCATGGAGACGGCTGTAGGGGTGAGGCTATCGAACATGCTGTCATGGAGACGGCTGTAGGGGTGAGGCTATCGAACGTGCTGTCATAGAGACTGCTGTAGGGGTGAGGCTATCGAACGTGCTGTCATGTAGACGGCTGTAGGGGTGAGGCTATCGAACGTACTGTCATAGAGACGGCTGTGGGGGTGAGGCTATCGAACGTGCTGTCATGGAGACGGCTGTAGGGGTGAGACTATCGAACGTGCTGTCATGGAGACGGCTGTAGGGGTGAGGCTATCGAACGTTCTGTCATGTAGACGGCTGTAGGGGTGAGGCTATCGAACGTGCTGTCATAGAGACGGCTGTAGGGGTGAGGCTATCGAACGTGCTGTCATGTAGACGGCTGTAGGGGTGAGGCTATCGAACGTGCTGTCATAGAGACGGCTGTAGGGGTGAGGCTATCGAACGTGCTGTCATAGAGAAGGCTGTAGGGGTGAGGCTATCGAACGTGCTGTCATAGAGAAGGCTGTAGGGGTGAGGCTATCGAACGTGCTGTCATGGAGACGGCTGTAGGGGTGAGGCTATCGAACGTGCTGTCATGGAGACGGTTGTAGGGGTGAGGCTATCGAACGTGCTGTCATAGAGAAGGCTGTAGGGGTGAGGCTATCGAACGTGCTGTCATGTAGACGGCTGTAGGGGTGAGGCTATCGAACGTGCTGTCATGTAGACGGCTGTAGGGGTGAGGCTATCGAACGTGCTGTCATGGAGACGGCTGTAGGGGTGAGGCTATCGAACGTGCTGTCATAGAGAAGGCTGTAGGGGTGAGGCTATCGAACGTGCTGTCATAGAGAAGGCTGTAGGGGTGAGGCTACTAAGCGTCGTCAAGGGGACAGCTGTATGGTATAACAATAACAAGCATAGTCATGGAGACAGCTATAGGAGCATGGTAACACAGTGTCGCCATAGATACGACTGCAGTGGTGTGACAATACGAAGTCAGAACATGATGTCGCCACGGAGGGTAAAACGGTGTGGCATCAGTCCATACAACCTATGGACGGAAGTTTTGGTATTAAACCCTATAAAGTGGTCACGGCGATACAAAGGGACAAAACAGATACGGATTGTCTGTTCCGAGTGCGGACCTGTGAGCAGTAGCCCAGATCAAGACTTGTTTTACTTCCCATGATCCACGTCCAGGCCATAATCCTCTTTACTTGTCGCCCCTGTACATGGATCAAGGTCTGCACATTGAGACGCCCTACCGAGTCTCCAAACATCCCCGACAAGTGCTTCGTTCTAAACGAGGTCGATGAGGTTATATAGCCAAGTGCCACTCGATGTTACTAAACGATGCATTATCTCAGTCATAGCGAGCTCGTCGAGGGATTCAGGTAATTATATTGACTGCGATTTACCGGCTGTAGCCATAACATAGGGCGCCACATATGTATATTGCAGACAACGGTAGGGCATCAGTGCTACACTAGGACTCGATGACGTGACGTCACAGGGCAGTGCGCGACGGCAGTGAGGGCGATGACGTCAAAGGGCGGTGAGATCGGCAGTGAGGGCGATGACGTCAAAGGGCGGTGAGATCGGCAGTGAGGGCGATGACGTCAAAGGGCGGTGAGATCGGCAGTGAGGGCGATGACGTCAAAGGGCGGTGAGATCGGCAGTGAGGGCGATGACGTCAAAGGGCGGTGAAATCGGCAGTGAGGGCGATGACGTCAAAGGGCGGTGAGATCGGCAGTGAGGGCGATGACGTCAAACGGCGGTGAGATCGGCAGTGAGGGCGATGACGTCAAAGGGCGGTGAGATCGGCAGAGGTAGGATAATGACGCCACAGGGCGGCGGGGGTCATTGTGAGTGTAATGACGTCATAGGGTTATGGCGTTAAAATGCATTTAACGGAGGCTCAGTAGACAACAGGAGGATAGTTGACCTGGAGACCAATAATAAAAAAAGAACGAAATGCAGCACAACAGGAATCTACGTACTTCAGCCATTGTCTTCTGGTCGCTAGGTATGGGTGTGTGTGGGTAGGTATGTGGGGGTGGGGGGTGGGGGGGGCGGGGACACTCGGCTCAGGCTACAGACAATTCGCCCCATCAAAGTTGTCCACGATCCATAGATACTGAGGTTCCTCCATCAAATAACTTACAACGGCTACGCACTGTTTTCTGCCGCACGCTTACCGCAACAGAAGCGCCCTGGTATCAGCAATGACGTCACTTCCGTTATCCAAGGGTGCGATGCTGTTTGAGTTGCTGTCGGTGAAGGAACGGTGGTAGGAGTCGAGTGAATGACTCCGCTGCATTGACGGGATCCGCTTCCCTCGCCCGAGAGCGCCCTTCAGAGCCCAGTGCACCTGCGAACCCACGCGGCGCAGGCTCAACAGCCGTTTCCGGTGAGGTTGTTTATCGGCCTGCGGGATCGGGGACTCGACCGGGATCGGGTACAAGCGACTCCGGTATCCGGTCGGCGGGACGCCCCAGGTCGCCGAGGCCGACTTTCGGAAAGAATCCCGTGATGTCATCGTGACGTCAATGTGATCTCGCGGGCAGAGAGGTCGTCGTCAGGCTCGACACGTGTGATGTCACATTCATCGCTCCACAATAATGCCAAGATTGGGAATCCGTAACCCATCCTATTATCGCCCATCTCGGCGACATTTCCGGCCGAAGCGTTTGTCAACGACGGGCCCTCAGACCGCGGCTACACAGGACGCGACGATCACCAGCCACCCAGTCAGCCAGTGGGCCGCGCAACACAGGCGGAAAGATGTCCCCAACTTCAAGTTTTGAAGCACGAGTGAGAGACAGAAGAGGAGGGGCGAGCCCAGAGGTACATCAATACATCTGGAGAGAAAAACCCCAGATCGCAGCAGCCCACCTGTTCGTTTGACGAACGACCAACTACCTGTCCGAGCGGGGCGACCCCGTTTTTTTGCCATAATCTACGCTGAGCAAGATGGGCGATCGTCCTCCTTATGCTGAGGCACGTCACCCCCCCCCCCCCCCCCCAGACACCTAACCCCTCCGACCGCCGACGCCTCACCCCGACGTAACCATCCACCCCTCCACCTCTCCTCCCAATATGCGCGGCATGCGCAGGTCCGAAGTGCGAAGATTGCGGGAGGGGGCCTTATCACGCACGTGACGTCACCATGACGCCCCGCCCCTGGACGCGTCACCCCCGGGGGGTGCTGATCACACACCATCAGTGTAGTAGTCAGTAATCCCCCCCCCCCCACCCATGCAATCAGTGAGCCCCTCCATCTTATTAGCCTTCAACCGCCCCGCCCAAAACTCCTTCACCTTTCGCCTTGTGGATATTTTCCCATCATGGTTTAATTAGCGCACATGGCTTAAGACCAAAGAGAAACAAAGTTCACTCATCGCTACTCCGTTCGCGGCGAAGACTATAAATAGTAACCAACAATGAACAAAATGATCTTCCAGATAATATGCGTACATGGCAACTAAACCGTGGGGGGGGGGGCACACTGGGACAAGAAAATGAGTTTTAATAAAACATGGGCCAGAGTTCAATGGTAACTGGCGACGATCCCATCCATGCAGGAATAGCCGCAGAGAGGAGTGTGTACATGCACAGCGGGGCACTCAGGTGTAACATCCTTCCGTCCATATGCTGAAGGCTCGTCCGTAGTACAATGACGAGGTCTCGGGAAGTCTCGTAAAACTCTCAGCCACCATCCCTAGACATAGGCATGTCACTATATAATCATACACCACAAAAAAGCCGAAAATTACCTACATGGGGTGTGGTGGCGTGTGGAGGGTGGGGGGGCCGGGGCTCTAGAGGTGTACCATTATGTCAACTCTACAGCAGCTAAACGATCGGGTGACAGCGAAGAGGAAGTATGGTCGGCTTATTAGCAGGTATTCGCTAGAAATCATCAAACTGCGACCCCACTACGGGTCTAGCTGTAGATAGATCACCCAATCTCGACCCCACTACGGGTCTAGCTGTAGATAGATCCACGAACCACTATCCCACTACGGGTCTCGCTGTAGATAGATCATCAAATCTCGACCCCACTACGGGTCTAGCTGTAGATAGATCATCGAACCACTATCCCACTACGGGTCTCGCTGTAGATGGATCATCAAATCACGACCCCACTACGGGTCTCGCTGTAGATAGATCACCCAATCTCGACCCCACTACGGGTCTCGCTGTAGATAGATCCACGAACCACTATCCCACTACGGGTCTCGCTGTAGATAGATCATCAAATCACGACCCCACTACGGGTCTCGCTGTAGATGGATCATCAAATCACGACCCCACTACGGGTCTCGCTGTAGATAGATCACCGAACCACTATCCCACTACGGGTCTCGCTGTAGATAGATCCACGAACCACTATCCCACTACGGGTCTCGCTGTAGATAGATCATCAAATCACGACCCCACTACGGGTCTCGCTGTAGATGGATCATCAAATCACGACCCCACTACGGGTCTCGCTGTAGATAGATCACCGAACCACTATCCCACTACGGGTCTCGCTGTAGATGGATCATCAAATCACGACCCCACTACGGGTCTAGCGGTAGATAGATCATCGAACCACGACCCCACTACGGGTCTCGCTGTAGATGGATCATCAAATCTCGACCCCACTACGGGTCTCGCTGTAGATAGATCATCGAACCACGACCCCACTACGGGTCTCGCTGTAGATGGATCATCAAATCACGACCCCACTACGGGTCTAGCTGTAGATAGATCATCGATCCACGACCCCACTACGGGTCTCGCTGTAGATGGATCATCAAATCACGACCCCACTACGGGTCTAGCTGTAGATAGATCATCAAATCACGACCCCACTACGGGTCTAGCGGTAGATAGATCATCGAACCACTATCCCACTACGGGTCTCGCTGTAGATAGATCATCAAATCTCGACCCCACTACGGGTCTCGCTGTAGATAGATCATCAAATCACGACCCCACTACGGGTCTAGCGGTAGATAGATCATCGAACCACTACCCCACTACGGGTCTCGCTGTAGATAGATCATCAAATCTCGACCCCACTACGGGTCTCGCTGTAGATAGATCATCAAATCACGATCCCACTACGGGTCCAGCGGTAGATAGATCATCGAACCACTACCCCACTACGGGTCTCGCAGTAGATAGATCATCAAATCTCGACCCCACTACGGGTCTCGCTGTAGATAGATCATCAAATCACGATCCCACTACGGGTCTCGCTGTAGATAGATCATCGAACCACTACCCCACTACGGGTCTCGCTGTAGATAGATCATCAAATCACGACCCCACTACGGGTCTCGCTGTAGATGGATCATCAAATCACGACCCCACTACGGGTCTCGCTGTAGATAGATCACCGAACCACTATCCCACTACGGGTCTCGCTGTAGATAGATCCACGAACCACTATCCCACTACGGGTCTCGCTGTAGATAGATCATCAAATCACGACCCCACTACGGGTCTCGCTGTAGATGGATCATCAAATCACGACCCCACTACGGGTCTCGCTGTAGATAGATCACCGAACCACTATCCCACTACGGGTCTCGCTGTAGATGGATCATCAAATCACGACCCCACTACGGGTCTAGCGGTAGATAGATCATCGAACCACGACCCCACTACGGGTCTCGCTGTAGATGGATCATCAAATCACGACCCCTCTACGGGTCTCGCTGTAGATGGATCATCAAATCTCGACCCCACTACGGGTCTCGCTGTAGATAGATCATCGAACCACGACCCCACTACGGGTCTCGCTGTAGATGGATCATCAAATCACGACCCCACTACGGGTCTAGCTGTAGATAGATCATCGATCCACGACCCCACTACGGGTCTCGCTGTAGATGGATCATCAAATCACGACCCCACTACGGGTCTAGCTGTAGATAGATCATCAAATCACGACCCCACTACGGGTCTAGCGGTAGATAGATCATCGAACCACTATCCCACTACGGGTCTCGCTGTAGATAGATCATCAAATCTCGACCCCACTACGGGTCTCGCTGTAGATAGATCATCAAATCACGACCCCACTACGGGTCTAGCGGTAGATAGATCATCGAACCACTACCCCACTACGGGTCTCGCTGTAGATAGATCATCAAATCTCGACCCCACTACGGGTCTCGCTGTAGATAGATCATCAAATCACGATCCCACTACGGGTCTAGCGGTAGATAGATCATCGAACCACTACCCCACTACGGGTCTCGCTGTAGATAGATCATCAAATCTCGACCCCACTACGGGTCTCGCTGTAGATAGATCATCAAATCACGATCCCACTACGGGTCTCGCTGTAGATAGATCATCGAACCACTACCCCACTACGGGTCTCGCTGTAGATAGATCATCAAATCTCGACCCCACTACGGGTCTCGCTGTAGATAGATCATCAAATCACGATCCCACTACGGGTCTAGCGGTAGATAGATCATCGAACCACTACCCCACTACGGGTCTCGCTGTAGATAGATCATCAAATCTCGACCCCACTACGGGTCTCGCTGTAGATAGATCATCAAATCTCGACCCCACTACGGGTCTCGCTGTAGATGGATCATCAAATCACGACCCCTCTACGGGTCTAGCTGTAGATAGATCATCCAACCACGACCCCACTACGGGTCTCGCTGTAGATGGATCATCAAATCACGACCCCACTACGGGTCTCGCTGTAGATAGATCATCAAATCTCGACCCCACTACGGGTCTCGCTGTAGATAGATCATCAAATCACGACCCCACTACGGGTCTAGCGGTAGATAGATCATCGAACCACTACCCCACTACGGGTCTCGCTGTAGATAGATCATCAAATCTCGACCCCACTACGGGTCTCGCTGTAGATAGATCATCAAATCACGATCCCACTACGGGTCTAGCGGTAGATAGATCATCGAACCACTACCCCACTACGGGTCTCGCTGTAGATAGATCATCAAATCTCGACCCCACTACGGGTCTCGCTGTAGATAGATCATCAAATCACGATCCCTCTACGGGTCTCGCTGTAGATAGATCATCAAATCTCGACCCCACTACGGGTCTCGCTGTAGATAGATCATCAAATCACGACCCCACTACGGGTCTAGCGGTAGATAGATCATCGAACCACTACCCCACTACGGGTCTCGCTGTAGATAGATCATCAAATCTCGACCCCACTACGGGTCTCGCTGTAGATAGATCATCAAATCACGATCCCACTACGGGTCTAGCGGTAGATAGATCATCGAACCACTACCCCACTACGGGTCTCGCTGTAGATAGATCATCAAATCTCGACCCCACTACGGGTCTCGCTGTAGATAGATCATCAAATCACGATCCCACTACGGGTCTCGCTGTAGATAGATCATCGAACCACTACCCCACTACGGGTCTCGCTGTAGATAGATCATCAAATCTCGACCCCACTACGGGTCTCGCTGTAGATAGATCATCAAATCACGATCCCACTACGGGTCTAGCGGTAGATAGATCATCGAACCACTACCCCACTACGGGTCTCGCTGTAGATAGATCATCAAATCTCGACCCCACTACGGGTCTCGCTGTAGATAGATCATCAAATCTCGACCCCACTACGGGTCTCGCTGTAGATGGATCATCAAATCACGACCCCTCTACGGGTCTAGCTGTAGATAGATCATCGAACCACGACCCCACTACGGGTCTCGCTGTAGATGGATCATCAAATCACGACCCCACTACGGGTCTCGCTGTAGATAGATCATCAAATCTCGACGAAAGTGCCGTGATGCGTAACGACCTCTATGACTCGGGAGGGGTTATTGAAAGACTAAATGCAGTTGAAGATTTACCAGCTGCTAATGCAGAATTGAATACAGAATTATCACGAGTAAGGTACGAACTAAGACTGGTCAAAGAACTCGTGTTACGACAGCACGACACCATGACACACCTCCAGGAACGGGTCCTCGATCTGACCGCGAGATCAATGAGGGAAAACATTTTAATTCATGGAAAAACTGAAAGCGCAGGCGAAAACCCAGAAGCCATAGTGCGGGCCGCCTTGGAAGACATGAAGATTCCGGACGCGTCCACAATCCCTATTGATAGGGCCCACCGCCTCGGCGGCACGGTCGGCAGGTCGCCACGTCCAATAGTGGCCAAGCTTACACGTGCGGCCGACGCCGATAGAATATTGAATGTTGGCCGAAAGTCCAAACAACCCACCCAACGACCCACGATTACGCCTCAGACCCCCCGGGAGTTACTGGAACAGCGTCGCGCTCTCTTCACTGAGGCCGATCGCATCAAGCGATCTGATCCTAGTGCAAAATCAAGAGTGGTCAACCACACATTATACGTGAACAACGAACGTCGTCAGCACCCACTGTTGCCCCCCCACCCTCGCGACATCCTGACCATGTCGCCCACCGACCAAGCTGAAGTTGGCAAAGTGTCCATTATTCAGGGCAAACTGACCAGTGATGGGCCGTTCCAGACTACAGCCTTCGTTGCGGCCACCGACTCAATCGACTCAGCCAGGATGGCATTCAAGAAACTTATGCTCCACCCCGACTGTTTCGGTGCTGCTCACAGAGTTGCCGTGTCACGATTACACTCTTCCCCGAGCGAGGCAGTGACGGAGTACACACAGGATGACAATGCATTCGGGGCAAGCCACTGCGTCGCCAAGCACCTCCAAAAGAAATATCCATCCGCCCATAACTTAACTGTCTTCATTACGACCAACATGCCCCCACTGAGAAACTCATCCGATGCCATCCAAGCCGCGGTGGACGATGTGATGACTCTATGGGACAAAATGTCCAACTTACAAATAGCGCCAAAGAACAATCGATCCGCGTGAAATACCCACATCTCTCAACTCTGCGAGAATTGCTATTCATGAGCAAATTTTGTTTGGGTTGAGCGGATCAATTTGGTCTTTCTTTTTGGCGCCTGCCCTTTTATTTGAACTCAGCCAGGTTCAATCTCAGTGCGACGGTAACGAGGAGTTATACTGAGGCTGAGCACGGCCCTTTGTTTATGTTATTGTTGTGGCGGGCGATTGCACTTTTATGTTTATGTTGGTTCATTACAGCGTAATTAACTTTGTTCTAATAATGATTGGCCTAAACGTCCCATCACGTCTGACAACTTAATATGTCCTTGCGCATATTCTTGATGTGCACTCATTGCACACCTCGTGCCATCCTTCTTATCATACTCATGTCGATGAAGCCTGAAATTTGTTCATGTTCCGGTGATAACTGTATATTACTTGTATTTGTCCCTGATCCAAGAGCCCAATATGTACCCATTGCCCTGATTAGTCCTGGTAAAACCGTAAACGAACTAATATTTGATAGCTATGATTAGCATATCCCAGTACAGAGCAGCAGTTGGATTATGGCACGGTTATTGTTATATGAGAGACCTTGTAAACAACCCATGCTGGCAACTGTTGATCACTTATATTCTCATTTACCGATTGGTCACATATCTCTCCTTGGGTGACATGATATGTGGTCTTGTGTTTAGAAAAACACTAATAACTCTGCTTGTGACTAAATTAGCGGCATCAGTCTTCTTACACCCCTTGATAGAAAATCCCACAACCCCCAAAAGTTACAACAAATACGATAATTCACTATACATTCCAAACATGGTCCTTAGGTATGACGTCATCTTGCCCTGCATCGCTTGGCTTTCTATTCTCCTTCTCTGCTCCGGTGATATCCATCCCAATCCAGGTCCCAACCCAGGTCCGATCTTACGTATCAGCCATGTGAATGTTCGTAGTTTGTTGAGCGAGGTGTCACCCTGTCCTGTCCTCCATGGCGACAAATATATCAAGGTTGATGAGATTTATAAGCAGCAGGTTCTCGATCTAAAGACTGACATAATCACTATTTCTGAGTCGTGGCTCGATCACACCATACCAGACTCAGCCATACATATTGAAAATTACGTTATACATCGGCGCGATCGGCAGCGGCACGGTGGTGGTGTCATGGCCTATATTAGAGGTGACTTAGCTGTTTTGCGTCGAACTGATCTTGAACACAATGATATTGAATCTCTATGGTTTGAAGCGCAATTGCCCAGTGGCAAAGTTCTTATTGGTGCTTATTACAGACCTAATGGGGCGAACGAGAGGGAAAAGGCAGTTTTCCTATCCTCGCTGGAAAATTCTATAGCCCTGGCTTCGTCAGAAAGCACTAAAGCCATAGTGTTGACAGGTGACTTCAACGACAGGTGCAGAACGTTTTACTCTAATCACACTGATAGTGAGCTTCACAATCGTCTAGTCAACATCCTCAAGTGTAACGCCTTTGAACAACTTATCAATGAGCCAACTAGGATCACGGCCACTACAGAAACTCTGCTGGATTTGGTCATCACTGACTCGCCCGGGTATGTTGCCAACTCTGGCACCTCTATGCCTATTGGCAATAGCGACCATCATGGAGTCTTCTGCGACCTAAACTTTTCTGTACCTCGCCTGAAAGCCTTTAAGCGGTCTATCTTTAATTACTATGCCGCCGACTATATTTCCCTGCGCTATGCCCTGTCTTTGGCCCCGTGGGATGTTGGGAGTCGTTACGATGATGTTAACGATTGCGCTGACTACTGCCTGGGACTCTTCATGGAATTGGTAACCACACACATCCCAAACAAACAAATCACTGTTAGACCTAGTGATAAACCATGGATGTCTACACATATAAGGTTTTTACTAAGCAAACGTGATAAACTGTATAAAAGACACAAGCAATCGCCATCCTCTGTACTGTATGAAGAATATCGCCACGTGCGTACAGAAGCTAGGGCCAGTATTAATGAAGCTAAAACATTGTATCACTCAAGACTTTTGGGTAGACTACAGGATCCCAGCCTATCTGGAAAAGAGTATCATAAACTGTGTAAATGTTTCCTCTTTGGGAAAACTATAACCGGGATACCTCCTATTATTGACCAAGGGGTAGTCCACGCCTCCCCGCTGGCAAAGGCATCTGCCCTCAATGAATACTTCGCGGGAAATTCCACTCTAGCCGAACCCCCAGAGGGGTTTGCGTTGCCTCCTTTGTCTTTTAAAACCGATTATCTGAAATTTGCTTCACCCCTGTGAAAGTATATTCTGTCCTGAAGCAGCTCCAGATTAATAAGGCTTGTGGTCCAGATCTAATTGGTAATAGAATTCTCAAGGAAACTGCTGAGGTAATGGCCAAACCGCTTTCCGACTTATTTAACAAGTCGATGCAATCCTGTTCTTTTCCTTCTACCTGGAAGATCGCCAACGTAATACCGGTCTTTAAGAAATCTAACAGACAACATAAAGAAAATTATCGTCCTATATCGTTACTGTCTTGTGTCGGTAAAGTTATGGAGAGGATTATATTTAACGAATTGTATGAATACTGTGTGGCTTGCGGGCTCCTAACATGGCGTAACGCCGGGTTTAAAAAGAACGAGTCCACAACTAATCAGCTGCTTTACCTGGTGCAACAGATTTATAAGGGCCTAGAAGCCAACGAAGATGTCCTCCTAGTGTTTTTAGATGTATCCAAAGCTTTCGACAGAGTGTACCACTATGGACTATTACACAAGCTGGAGTCTTTTGGAATCTGCGGAACACTGTTACAATGGTTCCACAGCTATCTTACTGGTCGATCGCAAAGGGTGGTAATTAGCGGGACTCATTCAGAATGGAAAGAAATTAACTCGGGTGTTCCCCAAGGTTCGATTTTGGGACCTCTTCTGTATCTTATATTTGCTAACGATCTCGTGGACGATTTGAAGTCTGACCCATTCCTATTCGCAGACGACACTTCTTTGCTCAAGGCTCTTCAGACCCCTGCTGATGTAGACCTGGTTAACGAAGACTTGCGTCGCATTGCAAATTGGGGAGCTCAGTGGCGTGTTCAGTTCAATGCTAGTAAAACGAAATACATGCTAATAAGCAAAAAGATTGACACACCGACTGACATTGCTTTACTCTTCGATGGAACCCCCATTGAGCGAGTGTCTAGCCACTGCCACTTAGGCATGTGGCTAACCGATACCATGTCATGGGGGAAGCATATCTTGGAAGTAACTGCCAAAGCTTCAAGGGCTGCGAATCTCTTGAGCAAAATATCTCGAACTGTTGATAGAAAGGCTAAGCTCCTCATGTACAAATCCTATGTAAGACCCCAGCTTGAATATAGCTGCGCTGTCTATGGAGGGAATTTGACAAAAGATCAGGCGAACTTGCTCGAACAGGTCCAGCGCCACTGTCTACTTGGCGTCACGAACGCCTATCGTCATACATCTCAGGAAAAGTTGCTCCATGAAACGGGAATCGAACCTATGTCCATTCGACGTCGATACTTTGCTCTCTGCCATCTGCACAAAATAATTCATGGCTCAACCCCCCCATATCTCCGAAGCCTATTGCCGCCCTTTGTCAGAGATGTCTCTTCACATTTCTTGCGCAACACAAACGATCTCGCTATTCCTAGGACCACCAAGACTTATGTCAAACAATCGTTTTTCTGGTATGCGTCCAGCCTTTGGAACTCTCTCCCAAGCGATACGAAACATTTAGTTACCCATGATGCATTCAGAACCAAGCTTAAACGCTCCCATCCTTACAAACATAACAAACTGTATGATATCACCAATAACCGCGGTTCGGTGCAGCATGCCCGCATGAGGATGGGACTCAGTGCTCTAAACTCCCATCGCAAGAAATTTAATTTTATTGACTTTGACGATTGCCCTCTATGTGGAACGAAACCTGAAAATTCGGTTCATTTCTTTCTGAAGTGTCCCCAACTTGTTGCTCAACGTGCCAGGCTATTGGGAGCGATGGGTCCACTGTTCTCGGATTCAAACTTGCATATTACTCTACCACCTTTGTCAAAACGCGACACCAATGATCTCGATTTAATACTTTTGCATGGAAGTGACCTCCTCCCGTATGAATGTAATGTTGAACTGTTTGAATTAATCCATACTTACATACTCGACAGCAAGCGTTTTTGAATATAAATAGGGAAATCTGTTCATCAATAACATGTATATTTTTTCCAGGCTTCATCACTTTTGTACATTTACCAAGAGGTGAGCATTCGCATGTTTTGTACGTTGTTGCAAACCTCTATAAAGAAATAAAGCTTATATAAAAAAAAAAAAAATCTCGACCCCACTACGGGTCTCGCTGTAGATAGATCATCAAATCACGACCCCACTACGGGTCTAGCGGTAGATAGATCATCGAACCACTACCCCACTACGGGTCTCGCTGTAGATAGATCATCAAATCTCGACCCCACTACGGGTCTCGCTGTAGATAGATCATCAAATCACGATCCCACTACGGGTCTAGCGGTAGATAGATCATCGAACCACTACCCCACTACGGGTCTCGCTGTAGATAGATCATCAAATCTCGACCCCACTACGGGTCTCGCTGTAGATAGATCATCAAATCACGATCCCTCTACGGGTCTCGCTGTAGATAGATCATCAAATCTCGACCCCACTACGGGTCTCGCTGTAGATAGATCATCAAATCACGACCCCACTACGGGTCTAGCGGTAGATAGATCATCGAACCACTACCCCACTACGGGTCTCGCTGTAGATAGATCATCAAATCTCGACCCCACTACGGGTCTCGCTGTAGATAGATCATCAAATCACGATCCCACTACGGGTCTAGCGGTAGATAGATCATCGAACCACTACCCCACTACGGGTCTCGCTGTAGATAGATCATCAAATCTCGACCCCACTACGGGTCTCGCTGTAGATAGATCATCAAATCACGATCCCACTACGGGTCTCGCTGTAGATAGATCATCGAACCACTACCCCACTACGGGTCTCGCTGTAGATAGATCATCAAATCTCGACCCCACTACGGGTCTCGCTGTAGATAGATCATCAAATCTCGACCCCACTACGGGTCTCGCTGTAGATAGATCATCAAATCTCGACCCCACTACGGGTCTCGCTGTAGATAGATCATCAAATCTCGACCCCACTACGGGTCTCGCTGTAGATGGATCATCAAATCACGACCCCTCTACGGGTCTAGCTGTAGATAGATCATCGATCCACGACCCCACTACGGGTCTCGCTGTAGATGGATCATCAAATCACGACCCCACTACGGGTCTAGCTGTAGATAGATCATCAAATCACGACCCCACTACGGGTCTAGCGGTAGATAGATCATCGAACCACTATCCCACTACGGGTCTCGCTGTAGATAGATCATCAAATCTCGACCCCACTACGGGTCTCGCTGTAGATAGATCATCAAATCACGACCCCACTACGGGTCTCGCTGTAGATAGATCATCGAACCACTATCCCACTACGGGTCTCGCTGTAGATAGATCACCCAATCTCGACCCCACTACGGGTCTAGCTGTAGATAGATCATCAAATCACGATCTCAATACGGGTCTAGCTGAAGATAGATCATCAAATAGATCACAGGGTGGTGCGCGTCGGCAGTAAGAGCGATGACGTCACAGGGCGGTGCGCATCGGCAGTGAGGGCGATGACGTCACAGGGGGTTAAGCATCGGCAGTGAGGGCGATGACGTCACAGGGCGTTAAGCGTCGGCATTGAGGGCGATGACGTCACAGGGCTGGGCTCGTCGACAGTGAGGGCGATGACGTCACAGGGCGGTGCGCGTCGGCAGTGAGGGCGATGACGTCACGTCACAGGGCTGAGCTCGTCGGCAGTTAGGACGATGACGTCACAGGGCGGTGCGCGTCGGCAGTGAGGGCGATGACGTCACAGGGCGGTGCGCGTCAGCAGTGAGGGCGATGACGTCACAGGGCGGTGCGCGTCGGCAGTAAGAACTATGTCGTCACAGGGCGGGGCGCTTCGGCAGTGAGGGCGATGACGTCACGTCACAGGGCGGTGCGCGTCGGCAGTGAGGGTGATAACGTCACAGAGCGGTAAGCGTCGGCAGTGAGGGTGTATGACGTCACAGAGCGGTAAGCGTCGGCAGTGAGGGTGATGACGTCACAGAGCGGTAAGCGTCGGCAGTGAGGGTGTATGAGGTCACAGGGTGGCAAGCGTCTGTAATGAGGGCGATGACGTCACAGAGCGGTAAGCGTCGGCAGTGAGGGTGTATGACGTCACAGAGCGGTAAGCGTCGGTAGTGAGGGTATATGAGGTCACAGGGCGGCAAGCGTCTGTAGTGAGGGCGATGACGTCACAGAGCGGTAAGCGTCGGCAGTGAGGGTGTATGACGTCACAGAGCGGTAAGCGTCGGCAGTGAGGGTGTATGACGTCACAGAGCGGTAAGCGTCGGTAGTGAGGGTATATGAGGTCACAGGGCGGCAAGCGTCGGCAGTGAGGGCGATGACGTTACAGTGCGGTAAGCGTCGGTAGTGAGGGTATATGAGGTCGCAGGGCGGCAAGCGTCTGTAGTGAGGGCGATGACGCTACAGAGCGGTAAGCGTCGGCAGTGAGGGCGATGACGTTACAGTGCGGTAAGCGTCGGTAGTGAGGGTATATGAGGTCACAGGGCGGCAAGCGTCTGTAGTGAAAGCGATGACGTTACAGTGCGGTAAGCGTCGGCAGTGAGGGCGTATGAGGTCACAGGGCGGCAAGCGTCTGTAGTGAGGGCGATGACGCTACAGAGCGGTAAGCGTCGGCAGTGAGGGCGTATGAGGTCACAGGGCGGCAAGCGTCTGTAGTGAGGGCGATGACGTTACAGTGCGGTAAGCGTCGGCAGTGAGGGCGTATGAGGTCACAGGGCGGCAAGCGTCGGTAGTGAGGGCGATGACGTTACAGAGCGGTATGCGTCGGCAGTGAGGGCGATGACGTCACAGAGCGGTAAGCGTCGGCAGTGAGGGCGATGACGTCACAGAGCGGTAAGCGTCTGTAGTGAGGGCGATGACGTCACAGGGCGGCAAGCGTCTGTAGTGAGGGCGATGACGTCACAGAGCAGGTAAGCGTCGGCAGTGAGGGCGATGACGTCACAGGGCGGCAAGCGTCTGTAGTGAGGGCGATGACGTCACAGAGCGGTAAGCGTCGGCAGTGAGGGCGATGACGTCACAGAGCGGTAAGCGTCGGCAGTGAGGGCGATGACGTTACAGAGCGGTAAGCGTCGGCAGTGAGGGCGATGACGTTACAGAGCGGTAAGCGTCGGCAGTGAGGGCGATGACGTTACAGAGCGGTAAGCGTCGGCAGTGAGGGCGATGGCGTTACAGAGCGGTAAGCGTCGGCAGTGAGGGCGATGACGTTACAGAGCGGTAAGCGTCTGCAGTGAGGGCGATGACGTCACAGAGCGGTAAGCGTCGGCAGTGAGGGCGATGACGTTACAGAGCGGTAAGCGTCTGCAGTGAAGGCGATGACGTCATAGGGCGGTAAGCGTCGGCAATGAGCGTGTATGAGGTCACAGTGCGGCAAGCGTCGGCAGTGAGGGCGATGACGTCACAGAGCGGTAAGCGTCAGCAGTGTGGGCGATGACGTTACAGAGCGGTAAGCGTCGGCAATGAGGGCGATGACGTTACAGAGCGGTAAGCGTCTGCAGTGAAGGCGATGACGTCATAGGGCGGTAAGCGTCGGCAATGAGCGTGTATGAGGTCACAGTGCGGTAAGCGTCGGCAGTGAGGGCGATGACGTCACAGAGCGGTAAGCGTCGGCAGTGAGGGCGATGACGTTACAGAGCGGTAAGCGTCTGCAGTGAGGGCGATGACGTCATAGGGCGGTAAGCGTCGGCAGTGAGGGCGATGACGTTACAGAGCGGTAAGCGTCTGCAGTGAGGGCGATGACGTTACAGAGCGGTAAGCGTCTGCAGTGAGGGCGATGACGTCACAGAGCGGTAAGCGTCTGCAGTGAGGGCGATGACGTCATAGGGCGGTAAGCGTCGGCAGTGAGGGCGATGACGTTACAGAGCGGTAAGCGTCTGCAGTGAGGGCGATGAGGTTACAGGGCGGCAAGCGTCTGCAGTGAGGGCGATGACGTTACAGAGCGGTAAGCGTCTGCAGTGAGGGCGATGACGTCACAGAGCGGTAAGCGTCGGCAGTGTGGGCGATGACGTTACAGAGCGGTAAGCGTCTGCAGTGAGGGCGATGACGTCATAGGGCGGTAAGCGTCGGCAGTGAGGGCGATGACGTTACAGAGCGGTAAGCGTCTGCAGTGAGGGCGATGACGTCACAGAGCGGTAAGCGTCGGCAGTGAGGGCGATGACGTTACAGAGCGGTAAGCGTCGGCAGTGAGGGCGATGACGTTACAGAGCGGTAAGCGTCTGCAGTGAAGGCGATGACGTCATAGGGCGGTAAGCGTCGGCAATGAGCGTGTATGAGGTCACAGTGCGGTAAGCGTCGGCAGTGAGGGCGATGACGTTACAGAGCGGTAAGCGTCTGCAGTGAAGGCGATGACGTCATAGGGCGGTAAGCGTCGGCAATGAGCGTGTATGAGGTCACAGTGCGGTAAGCGTCTGTAGTGAGGGCGATGACGTCACAGAGCGGTAAGCGTCGGCAGTGAGCGTGTATGAGGTCACAGTGCGGTAAGCGTCTGCAGTCGGCAATGTTAGAGTAATGACGTCACACGGATATGGCGTTACATTGCGTATAACGGAGCCTCAGTGGACAGCAGGAGGAGAGAGTTCACATGGAGACCAGTAATCACAAAGAAGCTGTTTTGATGCTTTGCCTTGCAGCATCACCACTGGCACGAACACCCAACCTCGCGGTCTTCCATAGAAAACGGAGTAAACATTAAACCCGTTCATCGCCGCACCTCTGAAAGGTACCCACGGGACCCCGTCTTATCTGTCGAAAGTCTACCTCATCGTTCCTCCTCGAACCCATCGCCTCGTGCAAAAACAGAAGCAGTCCAAGACACAATACACAGTGACTATCGGTCTACTATTTGTGAATGCATCACACAGCGAAGACACCCTCCCCTCATTACGTGCAGAACTCATCGGATCACAGAGTACAGGAGGACCAGCTCTGGGGACAAGGGACCAGCCACAAACTGGGGACAAGGAGCCAGCCACAAACTGGGGACAAGGGACCCGCCACAAACTGGGGACAAGGAGCCAGCCAGAAACTGGGGACAAGGGACCAGCCACAAGCTGGGGACAAGGAGCCAGCCAGAAACTGGGGACAAGGGACCAGCCACAAACTGGGGACAAGGAGCCAGGCAGAATGTCGGGTCAAGGGACCAGCAATAATATGAGAACATGCGAACCAGCCATAAATTGTGAGTACATGTGAGATCAAGGGAATCAGACCAAATCTGAAGACATTTAACGAACTAGAAATTTAGGAATGAGGTTTAAACGTATAGTCACACAATTCGAGTAAAAAATAAAACGGCGATAAACTTAGCGCCAGTGACTTTAAACTGTGAGTATAAGGGACAAGCCATAATCTGAGAATATCGGACCAGCCATAAACTGTGAGAATATGGGATGGGACCAGCCATAAACTGTGAGTATACGGGACCAGCCATAAACTGTGAGAATATGGGACCATGCAGCCATAAATATGAACACATCGGAAAAGCCATAAACAATGAACACGTGAGACCTGCCATAAACTATGAACACATGGGACCAGCCATAAACTATGAACACATGAGACCAGACATAAAGCGAGTGAACATGGGGCCAGCCATAAACTATGAACACATGGGGACCAACCATAAACTATAAACACATGGGACCAGCCATAAACTATGAACACATGGGACCAGCCATAAACTGTGAGAATATGGGACCATACAGCCCTAAATATGAACACATGGGACCAGTCATAAACTATAAACACATGGGACCAGCCATAAACTATAAACAAATGGGGACCAACCATAAACTATAAACACATGGGACCAGCCATAAACTATGAACACATGGGACCAGCCATAAACTATGAACACGTGGGACCAGCCATAAAGTGAGTGAACATGGGACCAGCCATAAACTATAAACAAATGGGGACCAACCATAAACTATAAACACATGGGACCAGCCATAAACTATGAACACATGGGGACCAACCATAAACTATAAACACATGGGACCAGCCATAAACTATGAACACATGGGACCAGCCATAAACTATGAACACATGGGACGAGCCATAAAGTGAGTGAACATGGGGCCAGCCATATGACCACTGATGGTCACATAAGTTATATACTGGTTTTAAGATCGGGCATTTCTTAATATAGGCGGAAGGCAGAACAAATATCGCTGTTGACGATACATCGTGAACCAAAACGCAGCCTCTGAGGAATGCGCCAGGTCTCCATGGTTACCTGGGGGTGGTCACCACGTCCACCTCCGTCATAGTCACGGAGTCCATTAATAACCAGCGACCGGTATAACCGGGCGGAGATAAAACACGCCGCGGACGAGATGTCCACGAGATGTCCACGTGTATCATGCACACCCCCCCCCCCTCCCCCGAGCCTCTCAGCCGTTCATCTATACCTACCAAGCCATCTTTCAGTCAGTCGGCACAGATATTGCAATCACATTCACATCGAGCCACCCAATGGTCTGGTGGTTTTGGAGTGAGTTGTGCCAGGCCAGCGAGGGGCCCCTAATAATAGACCTTCTAATAATAGACCACATCGGTCGGGGTCACCCCCACCCCAACTCACCCCTAATAATGGACCACATCGGTCGGTGTCACCCCCACCCCAACCCACCCCTAATAATGGACCACATCGGTCGGTGTCACCCCCACCCCAACTCACCCCTAATAATAGACCACATCGGTCGGTGTCACCCCCACCCCAATCCACCCCTAATAATAGACCACATAGGTCGGTGGGACCCCCAACCCAACTCACCCCTAATAATAGACCACATCGGTCGGTGTCACCCCCACCCCAACCCACCCCTAATAATAGACCACATCGGTCGGTGTCACCCCCACCCCAACCCACCCCTAATAATAGACCACATAGGTCGGTGGGACCCCCACCCCAACTCACCCCTAATAATAGACCACATCGGTCGGTGTCACCCCCACCCCAACCCACCCCTAATAATAGACCACATAGGTCGGTGGGACCCCCAACCCAACTCACCCCTAATAATAGACCACATCGGTCGGTGCCACCCCCACCCCAACTCACCCCTAATAATGGACCACATCGGTCCGTGTCACCCCCACGCCCAACCCACCCCTAATAATAGACCACATCGGTCGGTGTCACCCCCATCCCAACCCACCCCTAATAATAGACCACATCGATCGGTGTCACCCCCACCCCAACTACCCTCTAATAATAGACCACATCGGTCGGTGCCACCCAAACCCCAACTCACCCCTAATAATAGACCACATCGATCGGTGTCACCCCCACCCCAACCCACCCCTAATAATAGACCACATCGATCGGTGTCACCCTCACCCCAACACACCCCTAATAATAGACCACATCGGTCGGTGTCACCCCCACCCCAACCCACCCCTAATAATGGACCACATCGATCGGCGTCACCCCCACCCCAACCCACCCCTAATAATGGACCACATCGATCGGTGTCACCCCCACCCCAACCCACCCCTAATAATAGACCACATCGGTCGGTGTCACCCCCACCCCAACTCACCCCTAATAATAGACCACATCGGTCGGTGCCACCCTCACCCCAACCCACCCCTAATAATAGACCACATCGGTCGGTGTCACCCCCACCCCAACCCACCCCTAATAATAGACCACATAGGTCGGTGCCACCCCACCCCAACCCACCCCTAATAATAGACCACATCGATCGGTGCCACCCCCACCCCAACTCACCCCTAATAATAGACCACATCGATCGGTGCCACCCCCACCCCAACACACCCCTAATAATGGACCACATCGGTCGGTGTCACCCCCACCCCAACCCACCCCTAATAATAGACCACATCGGTCGGTGTCACCCTCACCCCAACCCACCCCTAATAATAGACCACATCGATCGGTGTCACCCCCACCCCAACACACCCCTAATAATGGACCACATCGGTCGGTGCCACCCCCACCCCAACACACCCCTAATAATGGACCACATCGGTCGGTGCCACCCCCACCCCAACACACCCCTAATAATGGACCACATCGGTCGGTGTCACCCTCACCCCAACCCACCCCTAATAATAGACCACATCGATCGGTGCCACCCCCACCCCAACTCACCCCTAATAATAGACCACATCGATCGGTGCCACCCCCACCCCAACACACCCCTAATAATGGACCACATCGGTCGGTGTCACCCCCACCCCAACCCACCCCTAATAATAGACCACATCGGTCGGTGTCACCCTCACCCCAACCCACCCCTAATAATAGACCACATCGATCGGTGTCACCCCCACCCCAACACACCCCTAATAATGGACCACATCGGTCGGTGCCACCCCCACCCCAACACACCCCTAATAATGGACCACATCGGTCGGTGCCACCCCCACCCCAACACACCCCTAATAATGGACCACATCGGTCGGTGTCACCCTCACCCCAACCCACCCCTAATAATAGACCACATCGATCGGTGTCACCCCCACCCCAACGCACCCCTAATAATAGACCACATCGATCGGTGTCACCCTCACCCCAACCCACCCCTAATAATAGACCACATCGGTCGGTGCCACCCTCACCCCAACACACCCCTAATAATGGACCACATCGGTCGGTGCCACCCCCACCCCAACCCACCCCTAATAATAGACCACATCGGTCGGTGTCACCCCCACCCCAACTCACCCCTAATAATGGACCACATCGATCGGTGTCACCCTCACCCCAACCCACCCCTAATAATAGACCACATCGGTCGGTGCCACCCCCACCCCAACACACCCCTAATAATGGACCACATCGGTCGGTGTCACCCTCACCCCAACCCACCCCTAATAATGGACCACGTCGATCGGTGTCACCCTCACCCCAACCCACCCCTAATAATAGACCACATCGGTCGGTGCCACCCCCACCCCAACACACCCCTAATAATGGACCACATCGGTCGGTGCCACCCCCACCCCAACACACCCCTAATAATGGACCACATCGATCGGTGTCACCCTCACCCCAACCCACCCCTAATAATAGACCACATCGGTCGGTGTCACCCCCACCCCAACTCACCCCTAATAATAGACCACATCGATCGGCGTCACCCCCACCCCAACCCACCCCTAATAATGGACCACATCGATCGGTGTCACCCCCACCCCAACCCACCCCTAATAATAGACCACATCGGTCGGTGCCACCCCCACCCCAACCCACCCCTAATAATGGACCACATCGATCGGAGTCACCCTCACCCCAACCCACCCCTAATAATGGACCACATCGGTCGGTGTCACCCTCACCCCAACCCACCCCTAATAATAGACCACATCGATCGGTGTCACCCTCACCCCAACCCACCCCTAATAATAGACCACATCGGTCGGTGTCACCCCCACCCCAACCCACCCCTAATAATAGACCACATCGGTCGGTGTCACCCCCACCCCAACCCACCCCTAATAATAGACCACATCGATCGGCGTCACCCCCACCCCAACTCACCCCTAATAATAGACCACATCGATCGGCGTCACCCCCACCCCAACCCACCCCTAATAATAGACCACATCGATCGGTGTCACCCTCACCCCAACTCACCCCTAATAATAGACCACATCGATCGGTGTCACCCTCACCCCAACACACCCCTAATAATAGACCACATCGATCGGTGTCACCCTCACCCCAACCCACCCCTAATAATAGACCACATCGGTCGGTGTCACCCCCACCCCAACTCACCCCTAATAATAGACCACATCGATCGGCGTCACCCCCACCCCAACCCACCCCTAATAATAGACCACATCGATCGGTGTCACCCTCACCCCAACCCACCCCTAATAATAGACCACATCGATCGGTGTCACCCTCACCCCAACCCACCCCTAATAATGGACCACATCGGTCGGTGTCACCCCCACCCCAACTCACCCCTAATAATAGACCACATCGATCGGCGTCACCCCCACCCCAACTCACCCCTAATAATAGACCACATCGGTCGGTGTCACCCTCACCCCAACCCACCCCTAATAATAGACCACATCGATCGGTGCCACCCCCACCCCAACTCACCCCTAATAATAGACCACATCGATCGGTGTCACCCCCACCCCAAACCACCCTAAATAATAGACCACATCGATCGGTGTCACCCCCACCCCAACCCACCCCTAATAATAGACCACATCGGTCGGTGCCACCCCCACCCCAACCCACCCCTAATAATAGACCACATCGGTCGGTGCCACCCCCACCCCAACACACCCCTAATAATGGACCACATCGGTCGGTGTCACCCTCACCCCAACGCACCCCTAATAATAGACCACATCGGTCGGTGCCACCCCCACCCCAACCAGCCCCTAATAATGGACCACATCGGTCGGTGTCACCCCCACCCCAACCCACCCCTAATAATGGACCACATCGGTCGGTGTCACCCCCACCCCAACCCACCCCTAATAATGGACCACATCGGTCGGTGTCACCCTCACCCCAACTCACCCCTAATAATAGACCACATCGGTCGGTGCCACCCCCACCCCAACCCACCCCTAATAATAGACCACATCGATCGGTGTCACCCTCACCCCAACCCACCCCTAATAATGGACCACATCGGTCGGTGTCACCCCCACCCCAACCCACCCCTAATAATGGACCACATCGGTCGGTGTCACCCTCACCCCAACTCACCCCTAATAATAGACCACATCGGTCGGTGCCACCCCCACCCCAACCCACCCCTAATAATGGACCACATCGGTCGGTGTCACCCTCACCCCAACCCACCCCTAATAATGGACCACATCGGTCGGTGTCACCCTCACCCCAACCCACCCCTAATAATGGACCACATCGGTCGGTGTCACCCCCACCCCAACCCACCCCTAATAATGGACCACATCGGTCGGTGTCACCCTCACCCCAACCCACCCCTAATAATGGACCACATCGGTCGGTGTCACCCCCACCCCAACCCACCCCTAATAATGGACCACATCGGTCGGTGTCACCCTCACCCCAACTCACCCCTAATAATAGACCACATCGGTCGGTGCCACCTCACCCCAACCCACCCCTAATAATAGACCACATCGGTCGGTGCCACCCCCACCCCAACCCACCCCTAATAATAGACCACATCGGTCGGTGTCACCCCCACCCCAACCCACCCCTAATAATGGACCACATCGGTCGGTGCCACCCCCACCCCAACTCACCCTAATAATAGACCACATCGATCGGAGTCACCCTCACCCCAACCCACCCCTAATAATAGACCACATAGGTCGGTGCCACCCCACCCCAACCCACCCCTAATAATAGACCACATCGGTCGGGGTCACCCCCACCCCAACCCACCCCTAATAATAGACCACATCGGTCGGGGTCACCCCAACTCACCCCTAATAATAGACCACATCGGTCGGTGCCACCCCCACCCCAACTTACCCCTATTAATGGACCACATAGGTCGGTGGGACCCCCAACCCAACTCACCCCTAATAATAGACCACATCGTTCGGTGCCACCCCCACCCCAACTCACCCCTAATAACACACCACATCGGTCGGTGCCACCCCCACCCCAACTCACCCCTAATAACAGACCACATCGGTCGGTCCCACCCCCACCCCAACTCACCCCTAATAATAGACCGCATCGGTCTGCCCATCCCCACCCCAACCAGCCCCTAATAATTGCTGATAGATCCTCATATCAGACGTCATTTTACATCACACTAGGGGTTCGCTCCCCACTCGTGCGAATGCCAGGAGAACAATTCCATATTCTTATCGTAACCCCCAGGATATGGATCCCTTGCACCCTTCATGTCTGACCTGATATGCCCCCACAGCACACACCAACAGACATCGGTTATATCAAACCACCAGCATGACCAAACAATATCCCAAACCTTGATCTAAAGGGAGGTCAAGGGTCAACTAACCTTGTACATAGGGCCGGAAATTACAACTTGCTTATCGCGAGAGGACGGTCAAGTTGCTCTTCAACGAGATCATGGTGGGATTGGAGTATGAAGTATACAAAGGGGTGGTGGGAGGGGGGGGGAGGCTTGCAGCACAGTGACGGTCTATATACTGCATTGGTCCACGCGTCAGGAATAACTATTGACAGCGGGGCAGGGCAGGTGGGGAGGGGCGTGCATAGCTTGTCAAGCTATTATCTACCGAGTGATCTGCCAGCAAGGTGCGCTGGGCCGGTAGGTGAGGGTAGGTGCGGGAGGGTCGACGCTGTAGCTGTGATGCGTTCACCAGTTAGACGCATATCAATGAGAGTCGCACGGTACGACATACACCAAGGTGCGTGTATGGGTGGGGGGCGGGGGGGGGGGGGGGGGGTCACAAACACGGTGACACATTGATAGCCAGAAAGTAGGCGAACAAAGACAGATAAAGCATCACTCATACTGGTTATGTTATGTGACGTCCCGATATACAAGTCATCACAGAAAAATGGTGATGTATTGGATACACAAGGCGACAGATTCCCAGGACATGTAATACATGGTAGACCGACCACCTCTCGACAGACCTATCCTTGCAGACCACCTCTCCTTGCAGACCACCTCTCGACAGACCTATCCTTGCAGACCACCTCTCCTTGCAGACCACCTCTCCTTGCAGACCACTTCTCCTTGCAGACCAACTCTTGACAGACCTATCCTTGCAGACCACCTCTCGACAGACCTGTCCTTGCAGATCACCTCTCTGTGCAGATCACATCCCCTTGCAGGTCACCTGTCCTTGCAGACCACCACTGTTGCAGGCCATCACTGTTGGCAGTCCACCTTTCTTAGCGTAATCATGGTATCTCTAACGTTTCCTTGGTATCTTCAGCGTTTCCCTGGTTTCTTCAAGGTTTCCCTGGTATCTTCAAGGTTTCCCTGGTATCTTCAAGGTTTCCCTGGAGTCTTCAACGTTTCCATGGTATCTTCAACGTTTCTATGTGTCTTCAACGTTTCGCTGGTGTCTACAACGTTTCCATGGTGTCTGGAACGTACGTTTCCATGGTGTCTGGAACGTACGTTTCCATGGTGTCTGGAACGTACGTTTCCATGGTGTCTGGAACGTACGTTTTCATGTTGTCTGAAACGTACGTTTCCATGTTGTCTGGAACGTACGTTTCCATGGAGTCTGGAACGTACGTTTCCATTGTATCTTCAAAGCTCCCAAGGCCCAGTTTAGCCAACGTGCGTACAGATAACGAAAGGCATCCACCCATCGATCCCGCCATCATTTGCAACGTTTGTCGCGTGGCCATCATAACGCCATCGTCGAGAGCGACACGTTTCATTCACCATAGACACGTTAAAGACACCATGGAAACTGATAAAACACCATCATGAGGGAAACATTGAAGACATCAAGGAAACATTGAAGACATCAAGGAAACATTGAAGACATCAAGGAAACATTGAAGAAACATTGAAGACATCTAGGAAACGTTGAAGACATCAATTAAACGTTTGACACCATGGTTGGTGATGAACTTGAGATGAAATGAAAGCTTAACATTGACTTTAGCGCTTTTGAAAAGAAATGTTGGTGCTTTAGACCGCTTTTGTGCACATTAAGGCTAACATGGCCCAAAAAAAACTCTCGGGACAATGAAATGGGGTTGGATGAAACTTGCTCGTGATGCAGGTGACAGGGTTCGGGTCCATGACATGTTGTTCAGCAGCTCAGCCTGCTTACCAACTGAGCTAACGAGGCTCCCTTCAGCGCTTTCGAATCGAGAGGTTATTGACACCAACACCTTTCAATGAGCGCCATGACATCTGAGGCGAGATACTAGTGAACAGTATTGATCTCGGGGTAAGGCAAGGTGACGTATGAACTCGTCGGCGCCAATAGCCGGCGAGTTTTACTTCGCCGACATAAATCAGGAAAGTGACACCTCCATTATGAACAGCTATATTCACGTGTATACGGCATGAAGTGCAAACGTGATGTACCGTGCCGCCGCACACCGGCAGCATCCATGAATAAGACAAGATAGGTAGACATGGCATATCACCGACATCTGTGCAGCCAATGTTATATCACTGAACTCAATGCCAACAATGCTAGATTACTGAAATCAATGCAACCAATGATACATCACTGACGTTAATGCCAACAATGCTAGATCACTGACGTCAATGCCAACAATGGTACATCACTGACGTTAATGCTAACAATGGTAGATCACTGACGTCAATGCCAACAATGGTAGATCACTTACATCAATGTAACCAATGGTAGATCACTGACGTCAATGCCAACAATGGTAGATCACTGACGTTAATGTTAACAATGGTAGATCACTGACGTTAATGCTAACAATGGTAGATCACTGACGTCAATGCCAACAATGGTAGATCACTGACGTCAATGCCAACAATGCTAGTTCAGTGACATCAATCCCAACAATGCTAGATCACTGACGTTAATGCCAACAATGCTAGATCACTGCCGTCACTATCAACGAGTATAGATCACGGGACACGCACTGCACATTACATCACAGACCTGCTATGCCTCCGTGAGCGGGATTCCATAGCTGGCGCCCGTACCGTATCACGTGACCTGTGTACAGACGTCTGAGTCCACATTGATACAGAGGGTCAATCAATAGTTATCCCGGGCGGAATAGGCAGACCTATGTAGACCGGGTGTCTTCCCGGCCTCAGCGGGGGACTTGGCGCCGTGGAAGGACACTCTCCATTGATCGCGACTGGGGTCAGGGTGGCGGGGAGGGGAGGGGAGGAGAGTGGAGGAGGCTGGGGGTGGGAGTGGGGATGGTGGGGAGAGAGATGTTGCTGCATAGAGGGGTTTTGGGTCAACGTGGGGTGTTGGGGGCGGGGAGGACTCGCTATTGCCGGGGTGTTGGGGGGGGGGGGTCTGGGCGGCCATGTGCAGAGAGGACTCGTCCTTACTAAGGTGGGGGGTGGTTGTGGGTGCCGCGTGGTGCTGGTGGGGGCTAGTCCTTGTCGGGGAGGGAGTGGGTATGGGTGGCCATGGGTGAGGCGTAGAGAGAGAGATGAGGGGGCACTTGTCCTTGTCATAGGGTTCTTGGGCGGCCGGGGGCGAGAGTTCTTGCACCAGAGAGGGTGAGTTAGGGGGGTTAGGGGGCGGGCACTGGATCAGCGATGGCGTACAGTTGGTGGTGGGGGCTGTGGGGCGTGCCGCTGGGGTGGAATGGGTTTAAGTGGGAGAAGTGGATACGGCTGCCATCGTGTGGGAGCGGTGTGGAGAGGAGGGTGGGGGGGGGGGACGCGTGGCAGTGCCAGAGGGGTAGGAAGGACTACGGCGTGGCCGCGGGCCTGTCGTGGCCATGGCAATGTGGGCTTCGGGGGCACATTTTTTTTTTGTTAGTCCTTAGACAGGAAATTGTCGGAGCAGGATGCGGATGTAAGGTGGGCGGGAGGGGGTGGGAATGAACCAGGGATGGGGAAGGCGGTATGGATCATGAACATGGAGTATTGGTATAGCCCGGGGCGGGCCAGGGTTAGCCTGTCAGAGACGTGGCTGGTTATCTCCCCCTTCCTTACGTCCGGGGCCACCAACCAGCCTTAGGGGGGGGGAGGGGGGAGGGGATGCAGGCTGCAAGGGGGTGGGCGATCCAGGGGGCTACCCGCCAGCCCTAGGAAGGGTGCAGGCAGCGAGGGTGTGGGCGATCCTGGGGGCCACCCGCCAGCCTTAGGGGGGGTGCAGGCTGCGAGGGGGTGGGCGATCCAGGGCGCCACACGCCAGGCTTAGGGAGGGTGCAGGCAGCGAGGTGGTGGGCGATCCAGGGGGCCACCCACCAGCCTTCGGGGGGGGTGCAGGCTGCGAGGGTGTGGGCGATCCAGGGGGCCACCCACCAGCCTTAGGGGGGGTGCAGGCTGCGAGGGTGTGGGCGATCCTGGGGGCCACCCGCCAGCCTTAGGGGGGGGGGGTGCAGGCTGCGAGGGTGTGGGCGATCCAGGGGGCCACCCACCAGCCTTAGGGGGGGTGCAGGCTGCGAGGGGGTGGGCGATCCAGGGGGCCACCCACCAGCCTTAGGGGGGGTGCAGGCTGCGAGGGTGTGGGCGATCCTGGGGGCCACCCGCCAGCCTTAGGAGGGGGGGTGCAGGCAGCGAGGGGGTGGGCGATCCAGGGGGCAACCCACCAGCCTTAGGGGGGGTGCAGGCTGCGAGGGTGTGGGCGATCCTGGGGGCCACCCGCCAGCCTTAGGGGGGGGGGTGCAGGCTGCGAGGGGGTGGGCGATCCAGGGGGCCACCCGCCAGCCTTAGGGAGGGTGCAGGCTGCGAGGGGGTGGGCAATCCAGGGGGCCACCCGCCAGCCTTAGGGGGGGTGCGGGCAGCGAGGGGGTGGGCAATCCAGGGGGCCACCCGCCAGCCTTAGTGGGGGTGCGGGCAGCGAGGGTGTGGGCGATACAGGGGGCCACCCGCCAGCCTTAGGGGGGGTGAAGGCTGCGAGGGTGTGGGCGATCCAGGGGGCCACCCGCCAGCCTTAGGGGGGGGGGTGCAGGCAGCGAGGGGGTGGGCGATCCAGGGGGCCACCCACAGCCTTAGGGGGGGTGCAGGCTGCGAGGGTGTGGGCGATCCTGGGGGCCACCCGCCAGCCTTAGGGGGGGTTGCAGGCTGCGAGGGTGTGGGCGATCCAGGGGGCCACCCGCCAGCCTTAGGGAGGGTGCAGGCAGCGAGGGGGTGGGCGATCCAGGGGGCCACCCGCCAGGTTAGAGGGGGGGTGGGGTGCAGGCAGCGAGGGGGTGTGCGATCCAGGGGGTTCCCCCTGGGGGTTCGTTTGTTCTGCGTGTGATTAAGTTACTCGTTGCTATATTAGGAAAACAGAGACAGAAAAGACAAACCTGGCCAAAGCCATACACCAACCGGGTTCCTGTTCATTCTGACGGCTAAGGACAATTCCCGTGAGATGTGCCAGCAGCGCATAGCCCTACAGCCGGCAGCGTGGCTCTAACATGAACCACGTGTGTCACTGTGACCCAGCGCATAGCCCTACAGCCGGCAGCGTGGCTCTAACATGGGCCACGTGTGTCACTGTGACCCATCGCATAGCCCTACAACCGGCAGCGTGGCTCTAACATGGACCACGTGTGTCACTGTGACCCAGCGCATGGCCATAAGGCCGGCAGCCTGGCTCTAACATGGACCACGTGTGTCACTGTGACCCATCGCATAGCCCTACAACCGGCAGCGTGGCTCTAACATGGACCACGTGTGTCACTGTGACCCAGCGCATGGCCATAAGGCCGGCAGCCTGGCTCTAACATGGACCACGTGTGTCACTGTGACCCAGCGCATGGCTATAAAGCCGGCAGCCTGGCTCTAACATGGACCACGTGTGTCACTGTGACCCAGCGCATGGCCATAAGGCCGGCAGCCTGGCTCTAACATGGACCACGTGTGTCACTGTGACCCAGCGCATGGCTATAAAGCCGGCAGCCTGGCTCTAACATGGACCACGTGTGTCACTGTGACCCAGCGCATAGCCCTACAACCGGCAGCGTGGCTCTAACATGGACCACGTGTGCCACTGTGAGCCAGCGCATGGCCCTACAGCCGGCAGCGTGGCTCTAACATGGACCACGTGTGTCACTGTGAGCCAGCGCATGGCCATAAAGCCGGCAGCGTGGCTCTAACATGGGCCACGTGTGTCACTGTGAGCCAGCGCATAGCCCTACAGCCGGCAGCGTGGCTCTAACATGGGCCACGTGTGTCACTGTGAGCCAGCGCATGGCCATAAAGCCGGCAGCCTGACTTTAACATGGGCCACGTGTGTCACTGTGATCCAGCGCATAGCCCTACAGCCGGCAGCGTGGCTCTAACATGGACCACGTGTGTCACTGTGACCCAGCGCATGGCCATAAAGCCGGCAGCCTGACTCTAACATGGACCACGTGTGTCACTGTGACCCAGCGCATGGCCATAAAGCCGGCAGCATGACTCCAACATGGACCACGTGTGTCACTGTGACCCATCGCATGGCCCTACAACCGGCAGCGTGGCTCTAACATGGACCACGTGTGTCACTGTGACCCATCGCATGGCCCTACAGCCCGCAGCGTGGCTCTAACATGGACCACGTGTGTCACTGTGACCCAGCGCATGGCCATAAAGCCGGCAGCCTGACTCTAACATGGGCCACGTGTGTCACTGTGACCCAGCGCATAGCCCTACAACCGGCAGCGTGGCTCTAACATGGACCACGTGTGTCACCGTGACCCAGCGCATAGCCCTACAACCGGCAGCGTGGCTCTAACATGGACCACGTGTGTCACTGTGACCCAGCGCATGGCCCTACAGCCGGCAGCGTGGCTCTAACATGGACCACGTGTGTCACTGTGACCCAGCGCATGGCCATAAGGCCGGCAGCCTGGCTCTAACATGGACCACGTGTGTCACTGTGACCCAGCGCATGGCCATAAAGCCGGCAGCCTGACTCTAACATGGACCACGTGTGTCACTGTGACCCAGCGCATGGCCATAAAGCCGGCAGCCTGACTCTAACATGGACCACGTGTGTCACTGTGACCCAGCGCATGGCCATAAAGCCGGCAGCCTGACTCTAACATGGACCACGTGTGTCACTGTGACCCATCGCATAACCCTACAACCGGCAGCGTGGCTCTAACATGGACCACGTGTGTCACTGTGACCCAGCGCATGGCCATAAAGCCGGCAGCCTGACTCTAACATGGACCACGTGTGTCACTGTGACCCAGCGCATGGCCATAAAGCCGGCAGCCTGACTCTAACATGGACCACGTGTGTCACTGTGACCCAGCGCATGGCCATAAAGCCGGCAGCCTGACTCTAACATGGACCACGTGTGTCACTGTGACCCAGCGCATGGCCATAAAGCCGGCAGCCTGACTCTAACATGGACCACGTGTGTCACTGTGACCCAGCGCATGGCCATAAAGCCGGCAGCCTGACTCTAACATGGACCACGTGTGTCACTGTGACCCAGCGCATGGCCATAAAGCCGGCAGCCTGACTCTAACATGGACCACGTGTGTCACTGTGACCCAGCGCATGGCCATAAAGCCGGCAGCCTGACTCTAACATGGACCACGTGTGTCACTGTGACCCATCGCATAACCCTACAACCGGCAGCGTGGCTCTAACATGGACCACGTGTGTCACTGTGACCCAGCGCATGGCCATAAAGCCGGCAGCCTGACTCTAACATGGACCACGTGTGTCACTGTGACCCAGAGCATGGCCATAAAGCCGGCAGCCTGACTCTAACATGGACCACGTAGTACTGATGTTTATCATTTACAATAATCGATCTAGGGGACCCCAAGAGACTATCGGAGCTATCGGACCGAAAACTACAGCTGTTGTCAGTTGATATGCAATACATATACAGGAAGATCAAAACTACAGCCATTTTGAGTTGATATGTGGTACATATACAGCAGGGTCTTAGCCAGAATGTTTTTATTGCCAGCCAACATTGTGGCTGGTAGAAGAAAGTGTTCATATGAAACTGTGAGCGTCATCAGGGTCGGATCTAGGAATTTGCCAAGGGGGAGGGTTGCTCTCTGAAGACTTGTGACCGGGGGGGGGTTTGCTCTGTGCTCTGAAAACTGGCGACGGGGGAAGCGGCTCCAAAGATTTGTGACTGGTGGGGGGGGGCGGTTAGAGAACCTGACTTTAACAGTGTATGTTGAGTTTCCCAAGCGGGGGGGGGGGTGCTCTCTGACCAATCGGGACTTTAACATGTATGTTAACATGTTTGTTGTATGTTCTGGTTCCCAAGGGGGGGGGGGGGGCAACCCCCCTACCCCCCCCCCCCCCAGATCCGCCCCTGGTCATGATTAGGTTCTAAACCTCCTGACCAAAAGACCATTTTTTGGGCGGGTAAACAGCGCCTGAGTGTCCGCCAAACTGAAAATCTGCCCGCTAAAATTAAAACTAAGACACAGGCGGGTCTCTGGCTAATACCCTGATATACAGCAAGATAGATGTCATACTTACAACATAAGATTCTTCTCCTCCTGAGCCTCGAAGTCCTGCAATGAAGACATTGAAATGAAGTCATCGCAAATGAAGTATGAGTTTCTATCAATCAGTCAATTGGTGTTTTGGGCCATTTTTTTGCATACAAGGGATGATGAAAGATGAATGGAAGAAACAAGCCCCAGATTAGGTGCCGGCTTTATCAGATAATTATCTGTGTATTATTAGACACCAACATTGTTTTCTCATTTATCTATATACCGGTAACAAATATAATTTACAAACATTTACATCTGATGAATGGCCTAGTGCATTTCCCAAGGGTAGTGCCTATTTTTTGTACAACTACATTTTGATTTGAATATTCCTCTTTTCTCTCATAATGAAAAGTTTGCATGTTGTTCAAGCTATTTTATATGCCTTTATCTATATCTACGCAGTATTTAGCATGGATAACATTGAACTACCTTATAACTTTCATGTCTGAATTGTGCTGTGGTGATAAATGTCTGCAGTGTTCAGGTGTTATGCAATGAGTAATCATCCAACCACCATGACACAGCAAGTGAATCAAAGTTTACATTCCTTCCCCCACATATATAGATTCTCAGGATATGTCTTCAGTAGTGGTCTATGAGATGTTAGTTAGCTGATGAACAATGTTGTACAATGTTCAGTCTAAAGCTGCTAAATCCTTTGCTTTTTTTAATTGCACAGTATTCATACATAATACTGTACTAAGATTTCTTATTACAGATAACAAAATACTACATATATCACGTCAATTTCCTTTAGTGGATTAGGGCCAGAGATATATAGTACTGCTCAGTGCAGATATGTATCACTCGCTACTCCCATTGTCAGTGAACACAACAGTGAAATATATAAGTATATAAACAATTATATATATCCACCATGGCCTTGAAGATGTCAATTGTAAGCACAGTCTCTCATCATTATCGGTACTTCAGCAATGCGACGATCTCTGGCACTTTAACATACAACAATATTCGATCATGGTGAGCTGTATAATTGTAGGAGTCGTATTAAGGAGTAAGATAATGTACAGACCACTGCAGCAGGAACATCAGACAGGCATGTCACCTGAGAGAACATATGTCAATAGGTAAATAACAAATTCTTATATATTATATCTACATCAGTTTGCTAGACCTTTTGTATAGACTAATCCCTTAGCTATCAAGTTCATCCCAATAATCTGAATATTTCTCACTTGTATCTGTTTTTGCAAGACATATTTGGAGCATCGACCTGATGCTATATGTGGTTTTGGTGCTTGCTGGTGCCTATGCAAATGAATGCAAATTGGTTCCCATTCTTCTGTTAGCATATGACATAAACTATAATATACATGCTTAGCCAATCAAACTCTCTTCTCCCACATGTGATGCATTGTTTACTGGTTTAATTACTCAAACAGAGCTACCGTATTTCACGTATATTTTCGGACACTGTATGTTTTCGGACACCCCCTCAAAGGCAGAAATAGGATAAATTTAGCGTACTGTAAGTTTTCGGACACCCAACGCAGATAATTTTTCAAGTGTATGTATATTTTCGGACACTATCGGACCTTAATTAACAATGCGTCTAGGCTCCTTTGTTATTGCGTAGTGCCGGCCCCCATGATTGCACTTCACTGCTTGTGATTGCAGGCTTTCGGCGAGAGGGGCAAGTCGCTGTCTAGGGGGTTATTTGTGCCGTGTATCAGGTGTGAAAGAGCAACACCTTGGTTGCTAAGTAATGAGCTGGGCTTTGGTCTTCATTGTGCTGGCCGGCGGACGAGTCAGTCGGCGGATGAGTTGTTTATAAACCGCGAAAGTAAACAAGCCTTAAATCACGGAATGCATGAAAGTATTTGATTAATTTATTTTACCGAAGACTGCAGCACGTCGGCTGCAGAATCAAAGTTTCTCAAGAATTGATCCATGCTCTATATCGTTTTCCGAACAACTGTCATAGGATCGACTGCGCAGCTATATATATGGCACCTCTCGGATGGGAATTAATCCTCTTTGTTCTTGTAACCGTGTTTTATCTCTCAGAAGTTACCGTTATATTTGGCACAATGATTGCAGTTCATTGTCACTGATTGCAATTCATAACCACTGTTTGCCTAAAGCCATATCTTCATTGACATTAAAGTTATCGAGTATATTTTATCTCCTGTAACAGATGAGAGATCTGACGCAAGCAAATTGCACTCCGAGTATCTTCAAAACAATATTATACTCTTGATCACCTTGCCCGCTGTTAAGGTGTGAAGCAGCAACACCTGGGTGTTGTCGACTCGCAATGTAGTAATTCTTAATCGATATTTTGTTATGTATGTATGTTTTCGGACAGTGGATGCGGGAGTCCATTTTATTGACTGTAAATATTCGGACAGCCAGAAAAACAATTATTTTTAAGTGTCCGAAAACATACGTGAAATACGGTACTTGACAAATACACATATACTATTACACCTGTATCTTAACAGCCAGTCAGATTGCATAAGGTGTTGTTTGCTCAGAGGCTATTATTTGTAACTTGATGGCCTAACCATAGTTCCATAATAACTAGGGTTTAACATGTAATTCTGCATATGGCAAAAGGCTTTTATGACAGAGGGAGTCATTAATAAGACCATATAATGCCAGGACTACTGTACCCTCTCTGGTATATACCATAGGTTGATCTATAGATTTTATTTCAGAAATACTTTCTATATAAACTGTATGCTATACAGAAGAAATTCATCAAGCAACTCAAGTTACAGAGCTTACATATGCACTTTACCGCTGCATAAAAATTGTTTCTTAAAATAATCAATAAATTCATTATGCATAGCTAGATCGAAATCATATTTAATAAATATAGAATATGTTTGACCGTGTTGAAGGGCCTTTGACAAATATTTTCTTAAAATATATATTTAATCGACCAATACAGAGGTGGAATACTCAGCAGCATCCATACTTAATACCTAATTAAGGAGCACAGTGACATAATTTAGTTAAGCCTAATTGATAAGTTTTTAAACTGTTAAGCAGCTTAACATTCTAGGCTATCAGCCAGCCCGCATATACCCAGCCATGGGTACCATCAATATCCATCCACAATTTGCACAAAGCTCATCAATGACATCATATTCTACCAGATTGCTGCTCTAGATGACTAGAATTCTCCTAAATTATATTATATGTTGAAATCCCAACGAGGGATTTCTTATTGCTCTGTGATCAACAACATATGTACAAAACGGTATATTTACTTTTCTGGCAAATGACAACAATGACTGCATTAGAATGAGTTGCGTCGCCTGACCTGTCAGTGTGCTGGAATGAGATGTCTAATGGCTGAACGGCATAACAGCCGAGTCGCTCTCACCACCCCTTACCATAGGTGGAGGAGAAAGCAGAGGGTGGTGACAAAGATTTCTGGATTCCACAAAAATGTGATGGAGACGGCACATATCGTTCACATATTCATGTCCAGTATACATTTATGAAGCCTTAGGCACAAAGATTGAAGACCCCATGCGCTACACGCGAATTCATCAGTCCCCCAAATTTCAACCAAAACAAACCTTCTGCCGCTCACCGCCATTTGAAAAAAGCGCTCATTCCCGGACTCCTTAAAAACAAGGTTGGTTCCACTCTCACAGCAACGGGCACTCAGCTGCTTGTATGGCTTTAGTGACGCAAGGATGAGCACCCTCTGGCGTGAGAGTAAGCGTTCAGTGGCACTAGCCTTATTTTTGGTGAGTCCAGGAACAAGCCATATTTTTGAATTGGCGGCGAGTGGCAGAAGGTTTGTTTTGGTTGAAATTTGGGGGACTGATGAATTCGCGCGTAGCACGTGGGGTCTTCAATCTTTGTACCTAAGGCTTCATAAATGTATACTGGACATGAATATGTAAACGATATGTGCCGTCTCCATCACATTTTTGTTGAATCCAGACTTCTTTGTCACCACCCCCTGCTTTCGGACGACAGGCCGTGATCGGTAATCCATGGCCCTCCGGTCCGCTCTGCGGGCGGTGGGCCATGTTACAGGGCTAGGGGGTGGTCAGGGCTGGTTGACCTACGCTGGGATGGGATTAGTCTGCGGCGCTGCCATATTGGTTTTTGGCGTATGCTGGTGCCTGTGAATGCAGCCTGGTTCCCAAACTTTGAATTCTCTGTGACAGAGAGCGCTGCGATCCTTAACTGCAAAGTGCCCATCCGACAGCGCCATTTAGCGAAGAGTTGTATGCTGGGAACCAAGTTGCATTCACCGAAAAACCAGCATGCGCCAAAACAAATATGGCGCCATGTTCCGATGTTGGTGCTCTGTAAAACGTCTTGCAAACACAGATACAGGAGATAAATCTTTTTGATTATTTGAAAGAATTTGATTGCTGAAAGATTAATCTATACAACAATGTGCCTCCAGATAATTCAGAATTTCCAAATGCGCCTATTCTGTTTAAAGTTTCCGTGCGAAACCCGGGGCTGGAACCGAGACCCAACGGCGGAACAGAGTGGGTCTCCCGAGGCTAGTATGGGTCGGTCGGTCCCTGCTCAGCTGCTGTCACTTCAAACTTCAAATGTCAGTCAAATATCAACATTTTGTTCTTACAATTACATTTACATCCGCGAGCAAAGTCCCCAAGTTAACACAAAATCAACTAACCCGAGCTTTCTTCATGACCGTCAACAACTGTTGTTTTTCTTCTTCGTTTAATCCCGACAGATCGGGGGCGTTGAAATCCAGATTAGACCGTACATCTGTGGCCATGTCAGCTTGCATCCCAAAGCATACACAGAAAAAGGTGAAGGCCGTATGCAAATCTAAACCCCGAAAACATCTGTATGCAGCACCAGCACCACTCGGCCAGCAGAGGGCGCTCGTTCCTCACATCACCTCTGCCCCACTTCAACGCCCCCCTCACGGTTGACCCCAACGGTCCTGGGGTCACAAATGGTTTTAGAGGGTTTTTTAGATTGAATATTGAATTTTCGATGCAGAATTTTAAAAATATAGACATTCCGTTGTCGAATGATCACAATGGAAGAGTTAAGCGAAATATTATTTCAAAATAACACGGGGTCAAAGTTCAAAACGCTTCACGCCTTTGACCTCGACCGCACTTGAAAATATATTTCTTAAGTAATATGGCTTCAAAGTAATCAAACTCAAATGCATTCGTCAGGTATGGGACCAGTGGCACAGTAAATGCTAAACAGCGGTGTATTTGATGCCAAACTGCGAATCTATCTTCGGTTAGATTCATTTCAATTTCCGCGTATAAAGGATAATTCTGATGGTTAAATTTGACGTGGGGCAGAGGGACTATGGCATAAGCGTAACGCCCTCTGCCGGCAGATCGCACCAGCACCATTGAGCCGGTCCGTCTTACATCGTTCTGGCGGAACAGAGCGAAACCTGCGTTTTTGTAATTCACACCCGGTTGGCGCTTCCGGTTCCGTGATTACGCAGTTTCTTATGAATATTCAAACAGATATCTGCATGCGGGCGGGAACAGTTAACGTAAACGTTTCGGCGTGTTGTTTTCGGAAATATGCATCACCAGGTCTTTCCCAGCTAATACATAACGTTTTTAGAACCTTTTTAGAACTTTCTTTTGGGTTCTTATTTGGTTATAATAAATCATAACGTTTTTATTACCATATAAATACGTTTTAGGTGTAATACTTAATAGGCTCGTAATTCAAAACGTTTTACTGCGGTTTAAAGAATTTTGTTTTATCTCAAAATTTCAGGTGCCAAAAAAACGTTTTTGTCGATGAAAAAAAACGTTACAAACCAAGTGATTGACAAGATGAAATTAAGATACGTCACTTAAAAGTGAAGGCAGATGATAGTCTAGGTATCGGCAAGTAGCAGATTCCTGGAAAGAGCTGACTATCCGCTGAAATTGTGCCTGTTATTTCATAGCAACTGCCCCTCCCCCCCCCCCCCCCACCGTTTTTTGTCCGGCCTACGCTAGATATAGCTAGCGTGTGACTGATATGTTTACGTTAGTCGCTAGATGACTGAACTCTAAGGAGATGGGCATGTACGTGGCTGGACATGGTCTAAGATGGTTGCAAATGTCCACTCGTTGCTGCATATATAGCCAGGGGTCTGGAAGGGGTAAATGGCGACATGAAACACAAGCATATTTAAAAAATCGACATTCGACATTGACCCCCAAATTCCGACACCGAGGATTTGAAAAGAAAACATCCACACGGATAGTGGCATTTTAGAAAAAACGACACTGAAAAAAGCGACGCTTTTGACATTTAACAATGCAAATTTTGAAAAATCGACATTTCACAGTTTTTTAAAAATCGACATTTGACACTGCGAATTTTGAAAAATCGACATTTGACACTGCGAATTTTGAAAAATCGACATTTGACACTGCGAATTTTGAAAAATCAAGACTGGACACTGGACGCCCCCTTCTAATGCGTGTTAGAAAAGTTGAACGATTCAAAGACAAAATGAACAGAAGCTTCATATTCATGATTTTTATAGCAGTTGAGTTGTTTTACGGAAATCGTGTAAGGGACAGCTACAGACAAGTATACGCTCATAGTTATAGTTGCCATTTTTGAGCTCTTGGGCCTTGGTGAAAAAAAAACACGCAGAAACCGGCGATACCACAAAACTTCTATTCATCTTATCATCTTACGGCTGATCAAGCAAGCAACGAATTCAGCTGTAAACATGGGGTAACCGTAACCAGAAATCGTAATCGATTGTCATAATCGGAATATTTTCAAACAGATCGTCTTTTTCCCTAATCGTCTTAATTGCCTCAGTATTAGTCTCCACTTGGACAATGCATACTTATATGTAATGCTAAAAAGCATCATATCCATTCATGCATCCGACTGTAGCATATTGCGTTGTTTATTAACCCGGAGCTGAACCACAACCAAAAGCACTCGTAAACGTGTATAACCTTGAGTATTATCACCGTGGATTCAATTTCTAGACGTTAACATTGGGTTACATATGTCTCTTCCATTCCTCTCACACCGAAACCCGATCAAAACCCTGTCGATGTGCTATAGCAACAAAATTGATACTTGTAATCAATTTGTACGTCGGTCAGTTCCCCTGTCGTATATCGGCCTTGGCTTACCCGTGATATAAGTAGTTTTATTGACTTAATTGATGGAATATTTCACTGCACTGATATCAAAGAGCATAAAAAAACGCTGGTGCGCGCCTCTCTTACGGCAGCCGGAAAAAGTCTCCAAAAGCCTCTGAACTAGTGAGCCGGGGCACCCGACGGATAATGTTAAAGCAATATATTCCGTAATCTTTTTTATTACCAACCTCTTCTCCATGTCAAATAAGTATATCCTGTCTTGAATTAAAATCCTGACAGCCTGTGGGCTATCCGGAGAGAACCAATTTGTTCACCGAAGCAGAAGTTGGTGGCCGGCTTTATATCGCTGCGCGCCTGTTCGCTGTCATGGTGTTCTGTGGGGTCTCACTTTATAGCGAAAAGACGTGTCTTTTCGCGAAAAGACACTAATCACGCGAAAAGACAGTCCAAATGCCAATTATCCCCGACTTGAAGCTGTTGAACCGGCTGATTCGGTTTGTAATGTCTTTACTGCGGGCAGGAATGCAAATATGTATTGTTTTATTGGGTTCATATGCATATTTAACAAATATTTCAACACGGACGCCGTTCAGCGATCGGTAGGGCTGCCGCCATGTTGGATAGACACTTGCCCGTTGCCTCACTAGATGGCGTGCAGTATCGTATACATGTTTGCGTCATGAAGTCTTTTCGCGAAAAGACGATAATGCTACAATCTAATCGTAAATGGGACATGTATCGCCTGAAACGTTTTTTTTTTTGAATTCATCAAGATTGGGTTGCCATTTTCCACGAAATAAAATGTTAGTATTATTGGGGTAGGATGTAACCGTCTTTTCGCGAAAAGACCTCATAACGCAAACATGGATGTAACATCATTTGTCGCGTTACGCCATCTAGTGAGGCAACGGGCAAGTGTCTATCCAACATGGCGGGGTTAATTGGCATTTGGGCCTTTTCGCGAGATTAGTGTCTTTTCGCGAAAAGACGTCTTTTCGCTATAAAGTGAGACCGGTTCTGTGTGATGTCGACCGCGGCTCGCTATCACGTCCACGCGCGATGCAAATAAACCGCGCAGTTTTATGTTGAAATTGTTGTTTTACAGACTCAACGAGATCAAAAACATACGCATCATAATTTTGAGATACTTTTAGTCTTGATTCTAAAATGTAAAAAATCTAAGATGGCGCATATAAGTATATTGCTTTAAATCTCTCTGAAAGCAGAGAATTTACTGTTAAAAGTAACTTGATTCCAACACCAGGTTATTGTCATGATCGAGTTGTTATGACGATAACACGTAATGTTAATTGTAATCACAACAGTTCCCAGTAATCGTAATCGTGAGATTCCCAAGAGTTTGTAATGTTAATCGAGTATAATTTTGTCAATAAATCCAAAAGGATTTGAATTATCGGCTTGAACGGATCTTTTCGGTATTTATATATTCCCCAGCGTTGATAATTGTATGCCTTTATATTTTGATCATTTTGCTAAATTAAAACAGTTTGTTGTTTCAAAAGCTTCATCAAATTGTAAGATATCAGCATAAGATAGTTCCTGCTATGCTTTTTCATTATTGCTTACAGTTTTGCGATGAGTTTATGCGCCTGATACCAGTTTGAGTGGCTGATCATTGCACTTCCTGAATCGGAGGCTGAGGCTCTCTCCCGAATCTGAACATCGACTGACTGATTGAAAGGAGCGGATCACGGATGTTGTGGCTGGTTGTTGTCTAGAGACTAAACCTCCTAAATGACGATGGCACGAGCACCGAATCCAAGCCAACAAAAGTTGGCAGAGAAACTAACAATTCTAACAGATCGTGGAAATGGAATGCTTACAAGGATATACAACATCAAGAAGGTAAACCCATTCGCATTTATCTTTCACTCAAAATCAAATTGATACCTAGATATAATGACAGTGACTCATTGGCAATGACATTGATTTAAAGTTGTTACTTTAAGTTAACCCTAGGACAGTCCCTTATAGTTATGCATGCAAGTTTTGAGGACAACATTGATACTGAGCAGCTCCTGAGTGTAGGCTAACTTTGGACAGTTCACTACTGTTGTACTGGACCATTTGATATAGGCCCCTTTCGACTGCCATCTTTTTTGACTGCTGGATGATTTAATCATAGATAGGAGGTTTGGGGTGTCATTAGTGATTATAGGCCGGGGAACAGGACCAGGCTTGTTATTCCAGGCAGACAATGTTACATCTCCATCGCTGGAGCTGATATCGCTGTAGCCATCCAGTGACATTCTCTCCCATTGCCTGCCCCAGCAGCTGCATTTCGTATATATATGTGTAAATACAATAAACATGAAAAAATGTATGCCTTTAACTGGTATCTGCAATGATTTTTCAGCTGAATAATGAATAACAACATGTTATCTCAATCCCTGTCTCAAGCCAAATATTGATCACCAAATCCCCCTACATCATTCTCTCCCATATCCCACCCTCCATGGTTAGGTAGTCCTGCTGTCAAATCATCCAGCTGTCAAAGTAGGAGTAAATCAACGATAGAAGGGAGAGTGTATAGACCAGGATGGTGTAATTGAGATTATTATTTATATATAATAATACATTTTTCACATCTTACCCCAGGCACTAGCACAAGCTTCTGCTGAAAATGCATTTAATTTTACATAACTTTTACATCAAATTGAAATCAATTCGCCTAATTAATTATTATAAAAAAATCTGAAACTTATTTATTCCAAATCAAAATTATTTAATAGATAATGATTAATTAGGGTTTTATGAAATTATTCATTCTCTATTTTACCTAGATATATTTACTCATAAATATAATTAATAAGATGTCTGTCTAAGAAATAAAATTAACTAATCAACAGGTAGTTTCTGGAAATCCAGTAATTTTTGTATTTCCCCTTCTTGACCCCTTCCTCCTAAAGCTAACGTAAAAACTGCAAAATGCTACATACCATAAACTGCCTATTAGAAGCCGCATATATATTAGAAGCCGCACCCCAACTTTGGCCTAAAAACCGGGTTGGCTGGCGCCCAGAACCATTTCCGGAAAACTACATATAAGCCGCACCCAACTTTGGCCTTCCGACCCCCTCCCCCCCCCCAACGGCCCGCCCTCCGCCCTGTATTCCTGCTTAATCCATCCGGCCAACCAAGCCACTTAATTGTTTATACAAGCAGTCACGACCACTAACAACAATCACCTATCCCTCTCGGATTGCACCTCTTATCAAGTGTCACACCAGTGGCTGGCTCTCCTGGACCTTACCAAACCAATTAATTGTTTATACAAGCAGTCGCGACTACTAACAACATTCGCCTCTCCCTCTCCGATTGCTGCTCTTATCAAGTGTCACACCAGTGGCTGGCTCCTACTGCATGTTTATAAATTCGGCAGCCGTATCAAGTTACACCACCTGAAACCTAGCTTCTGATCATTGGTCTATAATAGGTGTGGGGGAAGTTGCGTGGCAGTATAAATAAATAACACAACCATCGGTAGCTCATTGTCGGTCTTGATTGCCCCGGGTAACACAATGCCTGGGAAAAGAACATCTTACAACGCAGCTTTCAAGTTGAAGGTTATTCAGCATGCGACTGAGTCTCAGAGTAACAGAGCTACTGCTGAGCACTTTGGTCTCAATGAGAAACAAGTCCGAGAGTGGAAGAAAAAGCGATCTGAGATGCCTGTTAGACCGCGCAGCTCGAAGAGGCTCCCCCCCCCCCCCCTCCGCTTGTCCTGCCACGCTCACTTGAAATCGGCAAAAGGCTCTATTTAAAGCCGCACCCTGACTTCCGACTAAAACCCAGGAATTTGATCCTTCAACTTCCTAATATAAGCTGCGGCTTCTAATAGGCAGTTTACGGTACTTAATGCTGCACTGTGTCTTTGCAGTCAAATACAGAAATTGCATAATACAACTTTGTAACAGAAGCTACAGGTACAAAAAGGCAGTTTATGGTATATAATATATATCTAGAGATTCCAATTTGTATGAAATATCTGTAGATTTTGCAGGGTTGCTTTGTGGCCTAGTGCTTAAACTAGCTTTTGTTATAACTTCTCAGAATTCTGTTTTAAATTTACTGAGGTATTGCTGGCATGCATCATAAAAAATATAAATCAAAATTACATGTTGCCTTGAAAAAACATATTACTCTTAGGAAATTATTTTGTACAAGTAATATCAATACACTGCTGAATTCATCACCAAGTTGTTACTGCATTACTGTTTTCATCATACATAAGAAACTGTTATGTTGAAATTTTATTCTTCTGATATTGTTTGGAATGAAGAAATGACAATTACTTATACTAGATATGCCATAATAGTCAATTGTCACAGAGACAAAGGGACTACTGGTACATTAGTTATTAATAAAGCATTGTTTCTTAAATGAGCAGTATTTTACTTTCATTCCTAGTTTTTGTAAGCATGAATGTGTGCTGTGATAAACTGCTATTTACATTAATCTGTTTATATGACATTGCAGTGGTGCTTCAACTTTCTTTTGTTGTCACCTACTAATTTTTGTTTAGAATTTAATGAAGAATTTTCTCAGCCTTTTACATACTGGATTTGAATGCAATGATTACTATTATGAATAAATAGTAATATATATATATTTAAGACATCAGTGAAACCAAAGTTCATTGTAAGTGTAGTTCAACAGTGAAGCAAGAGAGCATATTTTTGAATAAGACTTTATTGTGATTTGCATGCTACCCAATAAACATCTCTTCTGAATTCTGGATTCCTGAACTATGCTGTCCTATCAGGTTACAGTAAGTCTCAAAATTTTATTAGACCAATGCTCAATGTGCATTTCTGTTATGTGTGTTTCTGTGGACGATTGTACCTGGTTGTTTTGATACTTTGGTGTTTCTGTTTAGTAGTGCTATGATAAAATGGAGATCCAACTTCATTACAGGTGCACCTAAGGCTCAAGCTCAGTAATGCACAATCTTGTCAATTGTCATGTTAATGATTTTATTGTTGACATGAGGAGCATTCAAATAAAATTTGGTGTCAATGCTGTTGTATGTTGTGCTAGGATATACTGAACAGTTGTTAGCTAGGTTCCTTGGTGTACTGTCAATGGTATCTGTTAGAGATTGGTAGATTTGTTGATGGATAAAGGAAGGTATATGTATTAACGTAATTGTACTGTGGGGCAATTGACACTGCCACAATTATTGTAATAGGTAGGCCTATCAATTGATGAAGTTGTCTTTTTGTGAAAGCAATGTTTTTGTGTTCATTATTAGGTTAGCATACTTTTAGGACTTATCCTTTGCCAGAATCCTTGAAAATGTGCTATTGGCTTCTCTGTTGTGGACTATTGTGTTTTTGACCAATTTGTTTTTATGGAATAAGATTTATTAGTTCCTTTTTGCATGATCATTTTGTCACCTACAGAATCTATGCAAAGAAAAGCTTCTAGAGTTTCTGCAATATACAGAAAAAACTCCTTTGTGATATGATGATTTTATTTTGTTGTGCTTGCTAGTAATAACTTGGCTTTCTTGGATATAAAGCTGAATTTAGTTCTTTCACCTCAAAACAAACTTTATTATTCCGTCATCACTGCCAGTATTGTTTTTAGCTCCCACTGAAGCTTTTGATTCAGTGTGTTCCTGTTTATTCACTGAATAACCAGTTGCAGAAGATCGTAAAACATATACATGTATATTTATATATTTATTATATCATTATAGTAAATAAACTCTGCATTAAATAATTTATTCTTTTATAAGATTACATTTGTGGATGACTCACTTGTATCCATATAGATAGGGTGAATTACCTCAATAATCAGGACTGCTGGTAAACAGTACAGTATGTTATAAACATGTATCAGTAATATTATGCAGTCCTACCATATGATACTGGAGTAGGTGCAGGTATAGTGCATGTTAAAGTCCCCATGTAGCATGGACCTTCAGAAGGTTTAAAAGTTTACTCAATGCCACCTGTGGAGTCTTAAGGTGGGTACAATCTTAAATGAACAATGCAAACACCAGGAAAAAACATTAAAGTCATTTGAGTTTCAATGGCAAACAAGATAAGGGCACAAATGTAAAAAGGTAAAATAAACATGTGACTGATCATTTTACTGCAGAGTCTCAATGCTAAAATGGTTGACATATGTATCTTTAATCCACCATTCCTGTAAAAAATCAAAAACAATTGTCTAAATCGTGTCATTAATTTTGTATTCCCAGTACATGGCAGTATGTGCATACAGGGGTACAATTAATTTGAAAGAAAAAAACAGAAACTAAGTGTAAAGTCCTGTTAGTCTTATTGTTGCTGCATTTTGTGTCCCTAGATTTCATATTGTTCAATGTGACTCATCTGTACTGATATCCCGGTCATGCATTATAGATTTCTTCTGATCCCCCACTTATGCATTATTTTTATTTATTATGACCTCCCATGATGTAGGTAGGTTTATGACCTGCCAGTCATGTACAATATTGATTTGTTTTGACCTGCCAGTCATATACAATGTTGATTTGTTTTGATCTCGCTATCAGACAAAATGTAGATTATTCTGAATATGAAATGTACCTAGATTGTTGTGATCTCCCAGTCATGCACAATGTAAATTACTCTGACCTCCCAATCATACACTATGTAGATTGTTGTGACCTCCCAATCATACAGAATGTAGATTGTTCTGACCTCCCAATCATACACAATGTAGATTGTTCTGGCCTCCCAATCATACACACTGTAGATTGTTCTGACCTTCCAATCATACACAATGTAGATTGTTCTGGCCTCCCAGTCACACACCATGTAGATTGTTCTGACCTCCCAGTCACACACCATGTAGATTGTTCTGACCTCCCAATCATACACAACGCAGATTGTTCTGACCTCACAATCATGCACAATGTAGATTGTTCTGACCTCCCATTCACACCATGTAGATTGTTGACCTCCCAATCACACACCATGTAGATTGTTCTGACCCCCCAGTCATACACAGTGTAGATTGTTCAGACCTCTCAATCATACACAATTTAGATTGTTCTGACCTCTCAGTCACATCATGTAGATTGTTCACAATATGCAATGTACCTAGATTGTTGTGACCTTCCAGTCATGCACAATGTAGATTACTCTGACCTCCCAATTATACACCATGTAGATTGTTGTGACCTCCCAATCATACACAATGTAGATTGTTGTGACCTCCCAATCGTACACAATGTAGATTGTTGTGACCTCCCAATCATACACAATATAGATTGTTCTGGCCTCCCAATCATACACAATGTAGATTGTTCTGACCTCTCAATCATACACAATTTAGATTGTTCTGACCTCCCAGTCACATATTGTAGATTGTTCTGACCTCCCAATCATTCACAATGTAGATTGTTCTGACCTCCCAATCACACACAATGTAGATTATTCTGACCTCCCAGTCACATGATGTAGATTGTTCTGACCTCCCAATCACAGTGTAGATTGTTCTGGCTTCCCAGTAACACAATGTAGATTGTTCTGACCTCCCAGTCATACGCAATGTAGATTGTTCTGACCTCTCAGTCATACACAATATAGATTGTTCTGACTTCCCAGTAGCACAGTGTAGATTATTCTGACCTCCCAGTCATACACAATATAGATTGTTCTGACCTCCCAATCATACACAATGTAGATTGTTCTTCTTGTTTTTCCCTCTTATCAGGTATATCGTAATTCCAAGAAGTTTACTAATTAAGTTATGCATATGTAATTGATTCCACCGAAGAGAAGTGAATTCTGACTAATATGTAGACCTTAACGATGTAAATAATTTGTATTCCATATTTAATTCCTCTTTGTTTGTCCCTTTTAAGCTATAACAGCATTATACTTGCATGACCTTATTTATTTTTGGTTAGCGAAGATATTTACAATTCATCTTTAACAACTTTCACTAATCAATTATGGTCCCAAAGCATATATCTAAAAGTTCTGGTCAACAAGAGAACTCGTAGATGCACTCCTAGTATGTTGTGCATCTGGGAATGGTATTTATTATTTATCACTGATTTCAGGATTTTTGTTCTTTTTGTTGCAGATGCTGGGCAGTCCAGAGTCCAAACCAGCCTTCTTGTCAGAAAGAAGCCTCGAGCCTGTCATCAAACATATTGTCAAGAAGTTTCCGACCATTGACACCAAGTCTAGCGGCGTAAGTTAACTCTGAACTTCGATCAGTTTGTGTCTTTGAGGTTAAGGTTATTTTTTGTTTGTTATGGAGTTCATATTTTTCTTGACAAATCTAGAATGACGGTAATTTATCTCTAGTGTTTAACTCTAGTTTTGGCTTATCAGAAGTATGAAATAATATATGATTGCATGCAAATATATATTTTGCGATAAATAATATGACATTTCTACGTACAATACCAAAATTCGGACATTGCTACCGTTTTGACGTATTTTGAAAGTCACATAACTGTACAAAATTCCTTGTGTAAGCTGGTGTTTTGATATACCAGGTTATTTGCGCATGTTCCCGTATGCAATGCATATTGTATATTTTGTTTTGATGCTTGCGGAATTATGTACGATTGTTTAATGATTGATGGTCACATGATCACGTGTCAAATAACACGGTAACTGTATTGATGCCTACAAGACAACATGTCAAGCTAACACATTGTGTAACTGTGTTGACGCTTGCAGAGCCATCTGTCGGCTGTGGATCCCCTCAAGCTGGACATCATCAAGTCCCTGTCTCTGTACTACTACACCTTTGTGGATATAATGGAGTTCAGGGTATGCACGTTATATGTACATTATGTACAACACTATATGTACATTACATGCAACACTGCATACATTACGTACAGCACAATATGTACATTACATACAACACTATATGTACATTACGTACAACACTATATGTACATTACATACAACACTATATGTACATTACATACAACACTATATGTACATTACATACAACATTATATGTACATTACGTACAACACTATATGTACATTACATACAACACTATATGTACATTACATACAACATTATATGTACATTACATACAACACTATATGTACATTACATACAACACTATATGTACATTACGTACAACACTATATGTACATTACATACAACACTATATGTACATTACATACAACATTATATGTACATTACATACAACACTATATGTACATTGCGCACAACACTATATGTACATTACGTACAACACTATATGTACATTACATACAACACTATATGTACATTACATACAACACTATATGTACATTACATACAACACTATATGTACATTACATACAACATTATCTGTACATTACGTACAACACTATATGTACATTACATACAACACTATATGTACATTACATACAACATTATATGTACATTACATACAACACTATATGTACATTACATACAACACTATATGTACATTACGTACAACACTATATGTACATTACATACAACACTATATGTACATTACATACAACATTATATGTACATTACGTACAACACTATATGTACTTTACATGCAACACTGCATACATTACGTACAACACTATATGTACATTACATACAACACTACATACATTACATACAACACTATATGTACATTACATACAACACTATATGTACATTACATACAACATTATATGTACATTACGTACAACACTATATGTACTTTACATGCAACACTGCATACATTACGTACAACACTATATGTACATTACATACAACACTACATTTTACATACAACACTACATACATTACGTACACTACATACATTATGTACAACACTATATGTACATTACATACAACACTACATACATTACGTACAACACTATATGTACATTGCGTACAACACTATATGTACATTACATACAACATATGTACATTACGTGCAACACTATATGTACTTTACATGCAACACTACATACATTACGTACAACACTATGTACATTACATACAACACTATATACATTTTACATACAACACTACATACATTACGTACACTACATACATTATGTACAACACTATACGTACATTACATACAACACTGCATACATTACGTACAGCACAATATGTACATTGCGTACAACACTATATGTACATTACATACAACACTATATGTACAGTACATACAACATTATATGTACATTACGTACAACACTATATGTACATTACATACAACACTACATACATTACGTACAACACTATATGTACTATTTCTTGCAACATTATACTATATTACATGCAACCTTATACGCTGTGAACTGTCTTCCCAACTATGATAATGTTAGGCCTGTGATTCATCCCTCCTTTCCTGCCTTTGTGTGTTATTACTACTTTTTCACTACCGGTACTTTTCTTCAAGTTGTCCAGGGTTGACCAAGTGAAATGCAGGGGATCTTTTATTTTTATATATGAAACTCGCTTGAAGCAATGGTGTAGATTTGACGGCCAATCGCTTGAGAGAGTAGGGTACATGCATGCATTGTGACTGGTCCAGGCTTGAAGATATCAATGTTTGCCACTAATTTTTTGTCGAAAGTGGCCCTACTCCTTCCCTACTTCACGAGAGGTGAATCATAGGCTGTAGCGCTTCAATCATCGATTCAGATGGTACAAAGTACGGACGACTGTCATAAGTTGTAGTCAGACTAGGGGCACCACGTTGATGCCTGCTGGCTGATAACGTGTTCCTGGTTAGCTAAGCACGCGGGGAGACCTAATGAGGAAGTGGTATACGTACATATTGGTTACCTGTTTCCTATGCATACATATTAGTTACATATTTGTTATGCATACATATTAGTTACATATTTGTTATGCATACATATTAGTTATATATTTTTTGTATGCATACAAATTAGTTACATATTTTTTTACGCATATTAGTTACATATTTTTTTACGCATATTAGTTACATATTTTTATACGTGTATATCGCAGTAATTTTATCATTGCTTATATGTTGCTCCAGGATCACGTGACGGACTTGCTGACAACGATGGATGCGTGTCAAGTTCACTTTGACATTGTGAGTTGTCAAGGCGCGTAGGCTAGTCCAAAGAGTAAAAGAAAAACAACCAGCGGCTTATAGTGGAATACAGGAAGGACTGTCAGATGGTTAAAAAGGGTCGTTGGGACGAACATAACTAAAAATACTCCAGTTATCGTTCGCATGGCCTACCATAGCCAATTTGTCCTCTCCATAGATACATTACTCTATGCTTTTTTTTTAGAAACGCTAATTTCACAAATTTAACTAATCTCTTCGGACTTTACAATTGTGAATTTGGAGGGTAATTGGGATGTATGTAAAATATCATCCTATTGAAATGCGAATGATTTAGTTTCGTATTATCGTATGATCTGCATTATCCACTTTGTCACTCAGAAGCTCTGTTTCTTTTTTCTAAGTATGATTATTTGAACGCTTGTCCACGCTATTTGAACATCAATGTTTCTGCATCGATTCCAAGGCGGCGAACTTTGACCTGACGCGGGGCTACCTTGACCTGATTGTGGCCTACGTGTCTGTGATGATCCTGTTGGCGCGGGTCGAGGACCGGAAGGCCGTCCTCGGTCTCTTCAACTTCGCGCACGAGCTGCACAACGGGCGTGTGTGAGTACAGGTCAACCAGGTCCTCAGTAGTGTAGCTAGACACTCGCTAGTTTAAGCGGATCTTCAATCTATAACCAGATCTGCAGTGATATAACCAGGTCCTCAAGAGGATAGCTAGACACTCGCTAGTTTAAGCGGATCTTCAGTCTATAACCATGGCCTCAGTAGTATAACTAGACACTCACTAGCTTAAGCAGATCTTCAATCTATAACCAGATCTGCAGTGATATAACCAGGTCCTCATTAGTATAACTAGACAATTGCTAGTTCAAGCAGATCTTGTCTAGAACCAGGGCCTGAGTAGTATAACTAGACACTCACTAGTTTAAGCTAATCTTCAGTCTGCAACCAGGGCCTGAGTAGTATAACTAGACACTCGCTAGTTTAAGCTGATCTTCTGTCTACAACCAGGGCCTGAGTAGTATAACTAGACACTCGCTAGTTTAAGCTGATCTTCTGTCTACAACCAGGGCCTGAGTAGTATAACTAGACACTCGCTAGTTTAAGCTGATCTTCTGTCTACAACCAGGGCCTGAGTAGTATAACTAGACACTCGCTAGTTTAAGCTGATCTTCTGTCTACAACCAGGGCCTGAGTAGTATAACTAGACACTCGCTAGTTTAAGCTGATCTTCTGTCTACAACCAGGGCCTGAGTAGTATAACTAGACACTCGCTAGTTTAAGCTGATCTTCTGTCTACAACCAGGGCCTGAGTAGTATAACTAGACACTCGCTAGTTTAAGCTGATCTTCTGTCTACAACCAGGGCCTGAGTAGTATAACTAGACACTCGCTAGTTTAAGCTGATCTTCTGTCTACAACCAGGGCCTGAGTAGTATAACTAGACACTCGCTAGTTTAAGCTGATCTTCTGTCTACAACCAGGGCCTGAGTAGTATAACTAGACACTCGCTAGTTTAAGCTGATCTTCTGTCTACAACCAGGGCCTGAGTAGTATAACTAGACACTCGCTAGTTTAAGCTGATCTTCTGTCTACAACCAGGGCCTGAGTAGTATAACTAGACACTCGCTAGTTTAAGCTGATCTTCTGTCTACAACCAGGGCCTGAGTAGTATAACTAGACACTCGCTAGTTTAAGCTGATCTTCTGTCTACAACCAGGGCCTGAGTAGTATAACTAGACACTCGCTAGTTTAAGCTGATCTTCTGTCTACAACCAGGGCCTGAGTAGTATAACTAGACACTCGCTAGTTTAAGCTGATCTTCTGTCTACAACCAGGGCCTGAGTAGTATAACTAGACACTCGCTAGTTTAAGCTGATCTTCTGTCTACAACCAGGGCCTGAGTAGTATAACTAGACACTCGCTAGTTTAAGCTGATCTTCTGTCTACAACCAGGGCCTGAGTAGTATAACTAGACACTCGCTAGTTTAAGCTGATCTTCTGTCTACAACCAGGGCCTGAGTAGTATAACTAGACACTCGCTAGTTTAAGCTGATCTTCTGTCTACAACCAGGGCCTGAGTAGTATAACTAGACACTCGCTAGTTTAAGCTGATCTTCTGTCTACAACCAGGGCCTGAGTAGTATAACTAGACACGCGCTAGTTTAAGCTGATCTTCTGTCTACAACCAGGGCCTGAGTAGTATAACTAGACACTCGCTAGTTTAAGCTGATCTTCTGTCTACAACCAGGGCCTGAGTAGTATAACTAGACACTCGCTAGTTTAAGCTGATCTTCAGTCTATAACCATGGCCTCAGTAGTATAACTAGACACTCACTAGCTTAAGCAGATCTTCAATCTATAACCAGATCTGCAGTGATATAACCAGGTCCTCATTAGTATAACTAGACAATTGCTAGTTCAAGCAGATCTTGTCTAGAACCAGGGCCTGAGTAGTATAACTAGACACTCACTAGTTTAAGCTGATCTTCTGTCTACAACCAGGGCCTGAGTAGTATAACTAGACACTCGCTAGTTTAAGCTGATCTTCTGTCTACAACCAGGGCCTGAGTAGTATAACTAGACACTCGCTAGTTTAAGCTGATCTTCTGTCTACAACCAGGGCCTGAGTAGTATAACTAGACACTCGCTAGTTTAAGCTGATCTTCTGTCTACAACCAGGGCCTGAGTAGTATAACTAGACACTCGCTAGTTTAAGCTGATCTTCTGTCTACAACCAGGGCCTGAGTAGTATAACTAGACACTCGCTAGTTTAAGCTGATCTTTTGTCTATAACCAGGGCCTGAGTAGTATAACTAGACACTCGCTAGTTTAAGCTGATCTTCTGTCTACAACCAGGGCCTGAGTAGTATAACTAGACACTCGCTAGTTTAAGCTGATCTTCTGTCTACAACCAGGGCCTGAGTAGTATAACTAGACACTCGCTAGTTTAAGCTGATCTTCTGTCTACAACCAGGGCCTGAGTAGTATAACTAGACACTCGCTAGTTTAAGCTGATCTTCTGTCTACAACCAGGGCCTGAGTAGTATAACTAGACACTCGCTAGTTTAAGCTGATCTTCTGTCTACAACCAGGGCCTGAGTAGTATAACTAGACACTCGCTAGTTTAAGCTGATCTTCTGTCTACAACCAGGGCCTGAGTAGTATAACTAGACACTCGCTAGTTTAAGCTGATCTTCTGTCTACAACCAGGGCCTGAGTAGTATAACTAGACACTCGCTAGTTTAAGCAGATATGCGGTCTATAACCAGATCGTCAGTAGTGTCGCCAGGTCTTCCATCGTATAACCCTATTTTCTTCAGTATAAAAAAATGTCATCAGTATAACCGGATTTTCATCAGTATAATTGGATTTTCATCAGTGTAACCAGGTCCTCATTAGAGTAACTAGATGGCTTTCTAGAAGCTGCAAGGCCACATAAGTGGCGAAATGTGGTAACTTTTTCCACTCGGCGACCTGAAATTTTACCGAAAAGCCGGAGTATGTGACCTTCATTTTTGTTTTGTTTGTTTTGTTTTTTTTTGTTATTTTTTTCTTTAAAAATAAATTGAGGATGTGACCTTCATGGTGTGTGTGTATCCAGGGAGGAGTCCTTCCCTAGACTGGGACAGATGATCATGGATTATGAACCGCCCATCAGGAAATTGGCTGAAGAATTTATCCCACATTCCAAGGTAAGATAACATTACCGTGACGTTAACTTGGTATGATTTTTTGGAGCAAAATCATGGATCTTTCATTAGCAGGGTTTTAAGTATCCGTCTATTTACTTGTCTTTTCTTGTGATACGATATCCGATATTTTGTCACTGACCTAAGCTGCCTGCATGTAATAATGTGTTTTTCTCCACACTGCCTAGCCCAAGCTTTATGTGTTAATGTCTCTCACCACGCGGCAGTGCCTGACCCAAGCTGTATGTGTTAATGTCTCACCACGCGGCAGTGCCTGACCCAAGCTGTATGTTTTGTTCTATCTCACCACGCTGCAGTGCCTGACCCAAGCTGTATGTGTTAATGTCTCACCACGCGGCAGTGCCCGACCCAAGCTGTATGTGTTAATGTGTCTCTTTACGCTGCAGTGCCTGACCCAAGCTGTATGTGTTAATGTCTCTCACCACGCTGCAGTGCCTGACCCAAGCTGTATGTGTTAATGTCTCACCACGCGGCAGTGCCCGACCCAAGCTGTATGTGTTAATGTGTCTCTTTACGCTGCAGTGCCTGACCCAAGCTGTATGTGTTAATGTCTCTCACCACGCTGCAGTGCCTGACCCAAGCTGTATGTATTGTTGTATCTCCCCACGCTGCAGTGCCTGACCCAAGCCCTGCTGTCCCTGCAGCAAGTCTACCCACGCCGGGCCCTGAGGGCGGAGGAATGGCGAGCCGCCCAGATGCTCAGCCTGCTCTCAGACTCCAGCAAGATAATGAACGTGGCTCAGATCGACACGGTGAGGCGTTGGGCCACCACGTGGTCACCACGTGGCCACACACCTGTCATACTGTGTGTGTACTCACTGTTAACAACAGTTACCGTTAGTCATATTCCTATTCTGACCCGCTGTCAGAACCTAGACATATAAGGCAGTTTCTGTTGTGTGATTTTTACTCACCGTTTTTGCTTTGTAATTCTGTATATGAATGTGAGATTTTGGTTTTGGTTTTTGCGTTTTTATTAAATGTTTCCTTGTGTTCAGCGGTTCGATACCTGCCCCCCCCCCCCACCCCGGCCCCTCCGCCCCGCCCTCCCCCTCCCCCCACCCCCCCGTCGCCCCCACGCGCCTGTACTTCCCATGGTGCACTCGTGGCCGTGGTTTGTCGTTAAGCGAATGTTCTCATGTGTGAAGTGGCCCTTGTTATTCCCTGACAGCCAGGGGACGCAAAGGAATCCTTCATTGTCCAGGTAACGCGGCGCTTTGCTCCTGAAGATCTCACACTACTAAGTAGTACTCGTGACCGTCAGTCGCGCTGGTGTCTATACGTTACTTAAGGTCTCACATCACCACAACAATTCTTTATGTGGTCGTTGTCTTGCTCACTGTGCTCTGTAACCCTCCAATGAACATCTCATAATTTTTACTCTTGTACATTTTGTTCTATTCCTCATTTAATATATTATCAGTCACGACGATAACGATGTATGTAATCTATTTGTGATATATATAACCAAGATATTGATGTGGCTTTAATCGCAATTACTAAGTTAATATTATTGTGATAGAGATGGAGGGAAAATACTTAACACGCTGTATCTTAATACGCTAATCCGTTATATCGTAACATCAACACAGACAAACACTTTAACCTATATGATATTAATAGTCAAATTTAAGGGTATGTGTTTGACACAATTCGTGGGATAGAGATATCTCCCAATGTAACGTTACGATATTTATGCACACCTTGTTTCGCACATCTTGTTTATGTACATCTTGTTTGTGCTCACCTATTCGGAGAGTTCACTCTTGACCGAACTGATCTTGTCGAGCATCGGAGAGTTTTTCAAAGCCGACAAGATTCCAAATGTTCATGAACCAATATATTTGTTTATTCTAAATTTTGCATGGTAATTTGCGCCCTTTTAACATTTCATATTCTGTTTGATGTCAAGTAATCGAGAGATTGAGTTATTTTGCATTCGTCCAACATGGAAGGCTTGCATGTATGTTCGCGGATAACTAAAATAAAGCGTGTATATATAATAATAGCACATGAACTGTAGTCTACTCCCATTCAATTTACTTAGGAAACTTTTGCCCGGTTAAACCCACTTATGTATACGCGGTATTCGGGTAAATTTGAATGACTGAGGCATATTTGATGCATCTAGTAATTAATTCATTGCGGTTTTGGTATCCTAACTCTAATTAAGGACTAGTTAGAAAAGATTTTTTTTTCCATTCTAAAGAATCCACTGTAGAATTAACAAGGATTAATTACGCGATGATCACCGATAATTAAGTAGTTAGTGGGTCGTTGCCGGCATGCAATGTGCGTGATTTAACATAATCACCGGTCTCATGAATTCGAGATTTATGACCCAATTTTCTGATATTGTGACTGCATATTTGTGCGATTAAATTGATTCTTAGTTTTGTCATCGCCTCCGTGTAAGGGCCTATGGTTTCCATGCCACTGTTGCTATATGTGTCCTTTCAGGTGTATGCCATTAAATACCGCATTTATCTTAAATCATGCGATTTCTTGTATAAAAAGAAAAAGGTATGCGTTTTATAGATACTATCGTTTATTTGTACGAGTACGATCGCTTTGATATTAAGTGTTGACGTTAGTACCGTTATGTTATTTACAGATGCCCTGTGAATACCTTTCGCTGGATATCCTGGAGAGATGGATCGTAGGTATGTGCCTAGGGCGCCATGATCATAGCCTCAGAGATTCCCGGCTACGGCGTGTGTGTATGTAGGCGGGGTGAGGTCCAACTGCTGTCTGGCATCTTACTCTGTGATTAAAACAATAAATATTATCCTGGGATATCAGCCACAAGTTTCTTTAATATAATGTAATAATAAATTAATTGTCGTACGAAACTGCAATGGACCGAGATCTGGGCAAAATGGCTGGTATCAACTTGAAAGACGAAGAGCAATTTGTCCTGACGCCTCCATAGCTCAGTCAGTAGCGCACAACGCTTTAGACCGACAGACCAGAGTTGCGTCCTGTTCATGTTAAGGGTCGCTTGAGCAGGCTGAAATAGTATAGGTGAGACTCTGCAGCGTAGAAAAAAGACCGCTTAAAGGAAACCGCCAGCCTGGTTTCTAACGCTGCTTTACCGATTCATATAATACTCAATTGTCTATCCTCCAAAGTATAGAATTTTTTGTTCTATCTGTAGCTCCCAATAAAATTTAGAAGTGACCGTCAGGCACGATTTCGCCGCATACCCAGGCGGCAGCCCTTTTTGGAATCGTGTCAGCGATTGACCAATCACGAGGCGATACTCTTAATTTATTCAAACCGGAAATTGCGCCTATTGTGTGAGCAAAACAAGAGCGCGTGATCATCGCTAATATAAAGAGCTGCAATTCTAACTCCAATCATGGCACTGTTGCGGAGTCAATCGTCGCAAGACGTATATCAATTTGTGTGGATGGTACTTTTTCATGAAACACTAAGGTCTTTCGCTACTGCGCGGCTTGGAACTGCCGCTGTTCATCTGTAAATCGCGGCCCTGATCTCTCTCTCCGCGACTTATAACGTAAGGCGGCGCCATATGAATAGTCACAATATGCGTCTCTGCTCCCGGCAAAATGGCGCTCCGCTTGACATTGCTGGGGTGGGTTGCCTTAATTTTTTTCTCCTTACTAGTAGGCCGAAACGAAGCGTTAACACTCGCCAATTTAATTTTAAGATGTAAACTTTCGGTGCAGATCGCGATTAAACTAGGTTGGACACCCGCTTTAACGTAGTCCTGCTCTGCAGCGTAGAGAAAAAGACCCCTTAGCCCAAACATTCGGATCCTTCTGCAGGGTGAAATACTGGCCTTGTTTTCCGTGGGCTTCATGCGTATGATTTTGAGGACTACTTTACCTGATATTGTTCACGTATGAAGTGATCACGGGCTTCATGCGTATGATTCTGAGGACTACTTTACCTGATATTGTTCACGTATGAAGTGATCACGGGCTTCATGCGTATGATTCTGAGGACTACTTTACCTGATATTGTTGACGTATGAAATGATCACGGGCTTCGTGCGTATGATTCTGAGGACTACTTTACCTGATATTGTTCACGTATGAAGTGATCACGGGCTTCATGCGTATGATTCTGAGGACTACTTTACCTGATATTGTTGACGTATGAAGTGATCACGGGCTTCATGCGTATGATTCTGAGACTTTTACCTGATATTTTTGACGTATGAAGTGGTCCCGGGTTGTTTTCAGTGGGCTTCATGCTGTGCCACCAACAGCTGCAGTACCCCGAGGCCCACCAGCTGTGGGAGCGAGCCCTCCACGGGGGCTACATCATGTGTCTCTGTAGGGACGAGATCATGCACACACACCTCTTCATCATCAACTTCTTCGAGAGCATTAAAGGGTAAATATATATATGGATTACCCATAGTAACTATGTGCTAATAGTTGTTATGTAGTCGTTATGTAGTGGAAGTAGTAAACCAACGAGTAGTAGTAGTAGTAGTAGAAGAAGAAGAATTCTGCTCAGTCCCCCGGAGCCATCCCGTAGTCTTTTAGGATCTGTATCCTGCACACATATTGACATACACTGGGGCGCGAACCCCCATCACGGTGGCTGGCCTGGCAGAGCTCACTCGACAAAGCCGAGCGCGCTGACCACCAGTTCATAGCATTCAGCCATTGTTTAATATTTTTGTTCCTTACAGCTATGGTCGGCGTGTGGCTGAAGTGAAGGAGTGGTACCAACAGGGAGTCGCCAACTCGTACGTACTTACTACTACATTATGACGAACGTTTAGCATTATCTCTGATGGTTCACCGTCTCGTATGGTTAATATAGGTATCACCCACCCGCAACCGTAGGTACTGTGTCCAACAGTAATAAAATGAAGAATATACCTATTTAATATATATATTTAATATATAGTTTGTTTTACCATTTGACGTCATCGTGTATCCTCGACAGGCCGCAGATTCACAAGGAGAAGCGGAAGTTCCTTAGGACCTGTCTGAAGGAGTTAGCCACGGTGTTCACAGACCAGCCGGGCTTACTGGGACCAAAGGTAGGGTCATGGGCGCTGTGTGGCGGAAGTGACGTCATGGTGGTGCAGGTGGTACCAGCCGGGCTTACTGGAACCAAAGGTAGGGTCATGGGCGCTGTGTGGCGGAAGTGACGTCATGGTGATGCAGGTGGTACCAGCCGGGCTTACTGGGACCAAAGGTAGGGTCATGGGCGATGTGTGGCGGAAGTGACGTCATGGTGGTGCAGGTGGTAACAGCCGGGCTTATTGGGACCAAAGGTAGGGTCATGGGCGCTGTGTGGCGGAAGTGACGTCATGGTGGTGCAGGTGGTACCAGCCGGGCTTATTGGGACCAAAGGTAGGGTCATGGGCGCTGTGTGGCGGAAGTGACGTCATGGTGGTGCAGGTGGTACCAGTCGGGCTTACTGGGACCAAAGGTAGGGTCATGGGCGCTGTGTGGCGGAAGTGACGTCATGGTGGTGCAGGTGGTACCAGCCAGGCTTACTGGGACCAAAGGTAGGGTCATGGGGGCTGTGACGGAAGTGACGTCATGGTGGTGCAGGTGGTACCAGCCGGGCTGACTGGGACCAAAGGTAGGGTCATGGGCGCTGTGTGGCGGAAGTGACGTCATGGTGGTGCAGGTGGTACCAGCCGGGCTTACTGGGACCAAAGGTAGGGTCATGGGGGCTGTGACGGAAGTGACGTCATGGTGGTGCAGGTGGTACCAGCCGGGCTTATTGGGACCAAAGGTAGGGTCATGGGCGCTGTGTGGCGGAAGTGACGTCATGGTGGTGCATGTGGTACCAGCCGGGCTTACTGGGACCAAAGGTAGGGTCATGGGCGCTGTGTGGCGGAAGTGACGTCATGGTGGTGCAGGTGGTACCAGCCGGGCTTATTGGGACCAAAAGTAGGGTCATGGGCGCTGTGACGGAAGTGACGTCATGGTGGTGCAGGTGGTACCAGCCGGGCTTACTGGGACCAAAGGTAGGGTCATGGGCGCTGTGTGGCGGAAGTGACGTCATGGTGGTGCAGGTGGTACCAGCCGGGCTTACTGGGACCAAAGGTAGGGTCATGGGCGCTGTGTGGCGGAAGTGACGTCATGGTGGTGCAGGTGGTACCAGCCGGGCTTACTGGGACCAAAGGTAGGGTCATGGGGGCTGTGACGGAAGTGACGTCATGGTGGTGCAGGTGGTACCAGCCGGGCTTACTGGGACCAAAGGTAGGGTCATGGGCGCTGTGTGGCGGAAGTGACGTCATGGTGGTGCAGGTGGTACCAGCCAGGCTTACTGGGACCAAAGGTAGGGTCATGGGGGCTGTGACGGAAGTGACGTCATGGTGGTGCAGGTGGTACCAGCGGGGCTTACTGGGACCAAATGTAGGGTCATGGGCGCTGTGTGGCGGAAGTGACGTCATGGTGGTGCAGGTGGTACCAGCGGGGCTTACTGGGACCAAATGTAGGGTCATGGGCGCTGTGTGGCGGAAGTGACGTCATGGTGGTGCAGGTGGTACCAGCCGGGCTTACTGGGACCAAAGGTAGGGTCATGGGCGCTGTGTGGCGGAAGTGACGTCATGATGGTACAGGTGGTGCCATCTAGGACTTAAAGGCGCTAGCAGCCAGGGTGTGACGGTAGTACCAGCCCAGGTATCAGCCAGGTGTCTCCGATATTTTTTATTTGTAGCCAATCCTTGTGAATGGCAATATTTATCGTGTATATATGTATAGCTGTAAAAAGAATACATTTACATGAAAGAACCCTTAGTTGATGCAAGAATTTCAAAATAAATTATGTTGGCTAAATGATACGGACACAAATGTTCCATGCTCTGTATGTGTTTATGGCGCTGTCTCTGGCCCGGGATGAGTTCCATTGACAACTAAGTGGTAATATTCCAGGCTCTGTACGTGTTCATGGCGCTGTCTCTGGCCCGGGATGAGTTCCATTGGCTGCTGAGACACTTCAGCAACCCTCCTCCCAGGAAAGCTAACGTGAAATGGCACCAGGAGGACTTTGTCGACAGGTAGGTCCACAGGCGCTCCGATCTGTTGCCAGAACCCCTCTTCACAACACACAACGACTCCCTCTGAGGCACCGCCAATAACAGAAAGAATGTTACCGCTCATAGTTCTCCGTGCCACAGAGAGGCCCTCCCTGCCTGCTTCATTGCTCTAGCGACCAATGACCGACATTTAAGACACATGTATCAGCTCAAATCAACTCAATAGAACTCTTACCGCAACTACTTTCTGATCCCTGCCATCTCAAAAACAGCAACCACGACCTCTTTCACCAAAAACGTGCTAGTGCGCAACTCGAAGATTAACTTCCGGTGATCTATGGAAGGCCAAGCTATGTATAAACGTCGCGCCTAACCGACACATAGATCTGTGTGACGTTACTGATCACTCCTATCAGAGCGCTGGCTTTGAAACACAGAGCAAATATACACGCCAGTCACCTACGTGTTATTTACGACGTCGAAGTTCGACGTAGTAAAGTAACACGCCGAAGTTCGACGTGAAAATGGTAATATATCTATGACGACGTCTTGCTATAGAGTATATTACTAAATCACGACTGACCTCTACACTTTGGCGCATCGGGTCCGCCACGCGTGTGACTGTGATGGGCTTAAACATATTACCAGCGTGTTCACGAGTCTGATTCTTTCGAAAGAATGTTAAACTTGATAATCTCTCGTATATATAGTTCGTATCCCTTTGACGTCTAAAGCGAATGCTGGCTCAATGGCTGCGGCAGACTTACCTGCCCTAGTGTGTGGTTGCCTAAGACACTGAATAAATGTAGACCATGCACCGGACTTGAATGTGACCGTGGGTTGTTTCTGACATCCGGGTATTGGCGTCCTGGTTGCAGACAGATTCCGGAGCTCATGTTTCACATGGAGGAGCTCCGAGCCCTCGTCAAGAAGTACAACCAGGTCATGCAGCGATACTTCGTCCAGTATCTGTCCGGATACGACGCCATCGTCCTCAACCAGCTGATCCAGGTACTGTCAGGACTCTTTGTCCGGATCCAAGCCCTGGGGATCGTTTCACTAAGAGTTACGAACTCGTAACCGTATCTTTTATATGCTAACTCAACGACAGATCGTAATTTTATGAGCAACGGAAAGAGGTCTTATACAGCGATTATTGGGGTGGAGCCATCTCTGTGTAATTTATTTTCCACCAATATTATTTTTTAAATGTTTGCCTTATATTTATGATAAAATCAGCGTCTTTTATTTCTCTTCGGGCCGGCAATTTAATTTTTTGGAATTTTACGGGCAAAAGTTACGAGATCTTAATGAAGTGACCCCCAGGCCCACGAACCGTCGGCCGCTTGCACTGACCCAATCTCTGTTGTTCCAAGCGGCGTAAGGGCCATCTGGTTTCCGCTCTCTGGGCTTTTAGTTTTTACTTTACATCTGCGTATGTCGATGACTAGGTGTGGGGAACAATTGAACATGTATTTAACACAGAAATGCCATTCACGCCGCTAGCAATATATTGTATCTGTGTGTCAAGCAAAGACGTGCTGCCGATATTTAGAAATCAACCCACAGATATTGATCATTTTATCTCGCGCCCTTCGCAGCCCTATTATTGCGTTGTATCTCTCCTATTGTTCTGAATTTTAGCCGCTTCTTATCCTCTTAAGGAACAATGTTTCTGTATTGAGCGATGAAAACAGTGCCATATCCATTACTTACAAGCCTTGTGCTTATTTAAGCGTTATGGGGTTTTTCCACCGTATGTAAAGCTTTATATTGTGTTATCTTGCCTTATCTGATGGCCTGGCTCCCGTTAGTCGATGATTAACGTGTTGTATGTATGGGTGTGGTTGCCAGAGTCTGTCTGTGTGTCCCGAGGATGAGTCCATGATCCTGTCAGCCTTCTACAACACCATCGCTTCCCTTTCCGTAAAGCAAGGTGAGGCATCGCATAAAAGTATACACGCGATTATGATAATTCCCATTGATTTCAGCCCATAAATTTGGTTGTTACTGAGCAAATATGAATCTGATACGGCGCGGGTATTCGCCGACACACTTGCCTCGTGTGGTTGGTTGGCTCCATCGATGTCTTTCACGTCGTCATTTACAGTATTGCTTGAGTCACTGAATTGTAGGAATTATTGAGAAAAAAATTAGAAGAAAGTGAGATATGGAATCATATCCATTCCCGTGCAATTTTAGAACATATATGATATCATTCATGTCACACGAGGACGAGAGATTATAAGGCAATGCATTATTCCGTGTCCCTCTTTCAGTGGAGGAGAACGAGGTCTTTGACTTCCGTGGCTTGCGACTTGACTGGTTCCGTCTCCAGGTTGGTACCTCTGTACTCCGCGCTCCAGTGGTATTGATGCGTGATGGTTCTGGCTGTACGTTCAGGGAGTGGTGGCCAAGGGGAAGGTGCACACGTACTTACATAACACGAGACCTCGCTTGCCTGCCCAGTGTTGAGAATAGTAATACTTATAATAATACACAGATAGTGATGATATAATTTCTTTGTTGTTTAGAAAATTTGCTCCAGATTTTCCGTACATTAATTTATTTATGTATTGATAAATACTGCTTAAGGCGTTATAGACAATGTACTTTTTATTTGTTTTATTTCTACAATGAATTATCCTATTCTAGATGAATTTTATGTTTGTTTTCTATATAGCCAAATTAATAGTGTTATGAACAAAAATTTCTGTTACTGATTTGACCGCTACGGCTATGCTAACTAAGCACAAAAGGCATGTTATCTTACCTAAACAGCCGCATGGCGAAATGAACAACATGGGTGTCTAACTTGCTTGTGACGTCATAACTTGTTTGTGACGTCATATCCGCCCCAGTGCTTAGGAGAGTCGCAGGAAGCTAATTAACACCTGTGACTGATTGCAACATGACTGTACCCAAGCATGTGAAGCAAACAATTCGAATTACGTAGATTATTTATTTCGTGAAATTCTTGCATGCTGCAATATTTGACAAGCAATATCGCAATGTAAACGTAACAGGTGCTTACTCTCGTTACTATGGCAACTAGCAAGATGTCCGCGCAGCGCTATGATCTTCATACGCTGTACAATAACTATATCTTCCAAGTATGTGCGATGTCGCGATCGTCCTGATTACGTTTAAAGGTAGAAGAGATTTAGATAGTGAGATGTTTGAGCATGGCTCCTTAGGCCATTGAAGGCATTTGATTACATAAGATTTCTACTCTGTACCAATAATTTCTTTCCAAACTCATGTGTAGGCTTATACAAGCATTGGCAAGGTTTGTAATTATACCTGCGTTTAGCAGTCGTAGATCTCTCCCTAGATACAATGTCCTAGCATAGTTTATTAATGTGGTTGTGTCAAAAATAGTTACTTTATCTCTCGGTTGACCTTTTTAACAGTTCGACAGCCAAGTTTCAGTACTATCATCACTTGATTTCTATTTTAATTTTTTTTTATTTAATCATTTGTCTTAAGTTTCGTGCTTCCTTTTTTATCTTCATATGGCAGATATGTGTGTTAAATATTCCTGCATGCCACTAGTCTATGGCTATGTAGCATGTTTCCTAATATTTGTTTACCTGTGTCTGTCTGGGGTTTGTAAGTAAGTATGAAGAACCATGTGTGTTTGGTACAGTGTTGCCTAGTGCTATGCCTCTGCGTTTCCCGTCTCAGTGGGTGACTGTTGACTTACCGTGGCAATGTGTTGTGAGTGCCAAATATGTCTTAGCCGGCGTATTCATAACTAGCTTTACGTTTTGTAGTTTGACGGTGAAGCATTCATCCTATTGAATATCCTATTGCCTTTTTCGAACTGTAACAAAGCTCAGTAAGGTTTTAAGTCATATTGAGGCCAAGCGTTATGTAGATTTAACTGAAGTCAGACACTAGGGAGATTTAAGTGAAGCTAGACGTTAGGCAGATTTAACTGAAGCCAGACGTTTGACATATTTAACTGAGGCCAGACGTTTGGCATATTTAACTGAAGCCAGAAGTTTGGCATATTTGAGTAAAGCTAGATGTTAGGCATATTTAACTGAAGCCAGACGTTTGGCATATTTAAGTAAAGCTAGATGTTAGGCATATTTAACTGAAGCCAGACGTTTGGCATATTTAAGTAAAGCTAGATGTTAGGCATATTTAACTGAAGCCAGACGTTTGGCATATTTAACTGAAGCTAGATGTTAGGCAGACATAGCTGAAGCCAGACAGTTGTGGCACCAACTGAGTTTCTTGTCGTTGTGGCATGCTCGGCGTGCTGCGTCTGTAACGGTTGCACGCACCCTGGTGGCTGGTTCCTGCACCTCGTACTAAACCACGTGTCTTCGTCTCCTTTGTGGCACTGGACTGCTTCCACTAAGCACTGTGTACACATTCTTCTCCTTAATAGTCAACTAACATTTCTGTGGTATTCCCATGCAATATTCCTATATATGTGTGTAGTGTATTGTGATATGTCTGCTGCAAATCCAATTTCATTAAATCTAATACTATATTATTTTATTTTTGTAACCGAAGTACAATTATTCAAAAGCCATAGCTATATACATATTGACATTACAAAAGCCAACTGTTTCACTTGTAGAGGGTAGCACGAAACGTCAGACACTGTGTACTAACTCGCTTCCGTTAGTTCCCCTTGTCTTAACAGTTAAAGAGAGACACTATCTCTGCCATAACGGTAGATTCCATCTAAACGTAGTTGTGTTGCATCTCACTTTGTTTCTTAACATTGTGCGTCAACAGGCATTGGAGCCCGTTACCATTGGTTTCCACCACGTGCCACGTATTCTCGACTCTCGTCTTGTGTGATAGTTTGGAGACGGAAATAATTCAAGGAACGTTTGTTTGTTATTAATACTATGTCCGAACTGTTCCCATCCAGCTGTAATAATCCTCTTGTCAAGTTTGTCTGTGTCGGTCGGTATTGATATTTCACGCTGCTCACTTATGCATATTTCAACCTATATAAAATCTTTTAGATAATAACCAACATGTTGTCTGCATTTGGTGCAGACACAGTTGTGAAAAAACTGCAGCAGCACCCTGCATTCCCAGTGCTTCCCACCAGCTTCATGCCGCCCACCCCAGCTTGCTACAGCATGGCTCCTCCCCGCTGTCGGTCCCTCCCAGTGGCCCAGGGTGTACTCGGTCTGGTTGTTACGGTAGCATGCCCTACTCGATCTGGTTGTGACGGCCGGTCTGCAGACATTACTCAATGGCTTGTTCCATTCCACTTGTGACAATATCTGTGTTGAAGTATGTGCTGTGGCATGACGTGGGGATGTTCCCCGACACGTGGCTCTCCATTGTTCGGTTGTGCAGGTCAGGCATGTGAGGGTGACATGTCCTAGAGGTCGATGAACCGTGCACCTTCAGGAAAGTTCAACCAGTACGAGGTCAACCAGTACGAGGTCAACCAGTACGAGATTCTGACCTTCCCTGAAAATTAGCTAGCACCATGTTGAACTACGCTGAAAGTCAACCAGTGCAACGTTGACCTACGCTGAAGGCCAAATAGTGCTACGTTGACCTACGCTGAAGGTCAACCAAACAATGTTGACCTACCATGAAGGTCAACCAAGCAATGTTGACCTACCATGAAGGTCAACCATACAAAGTTGACCTACCATGAAGGTGAACCATGCAAAGTTTACCTACATGTAGGTCAACCATTCAACATACAATGTTGGCACGAACAAGCTGGGTCGAATTTTCCGACGGTTGTCCCACACTAACCACCATCACGTCCCGTATAGTTCCCCAGTCAAACAGCTCCAACACTACCGGTACCTACTGTTATACACCTAACCGTGTGGTGACCCGTTGATGTAATCTGCCCCCCCCTGTCTGCAGGCGTACACTGGCGTCAACAAGGCGGCGCTTAACCTGCGGGAACACAAGGACCTGGCCAAGCATATGAACACCATCATCTTCCACACCAAGATGGTCGACTACCTGGACGCGATGCTCGTCGAGGCTTCAGACCTCTCCATCTATTGGTAGGTGGCGCTAGACGCGGCGTGGCAGGAGATTGATATTTACGTGTAGGTGGCGCTAGCCGCGGCGTGGTAGGAGATTGATATGTGCTGGTAGGTGGCGCTAGCCGCGGCGTGGTAGGAGATTGATATGTGCTGGTAGGTGACGCTAGACGCGGCGTGGCACGAGATTGATATCTAATGGTAGGTGGCGCTAGCCGCGGCGAGGTAGGATATTGATATTTATTGGTAGTTGGCGCCATATGTGGCGTGGTAAGATATTGATATCCAATGGTAGGTGGCGCTAGACGCGGCGTGGTAGGAGATTGATTTCTGTATCGCCTATCGGCGGTAACTTGCGCAATAGAATCGATTGTTCGAGTTCGTGAAATCTTTTTCTGCCATTTTTGTTGTTTGGCGCTCTTTATTTATATTGTTATTATAGTATTTAATGAAGGTGAGGCGTGTGAATGGGAAGTTCTCTATGACATGTGATATGTAATTGTACCGGAACATTGTTATCGTAAACTCGTTAATTACATCTAGAACGACAATGGGTCTAATTTTGAAAAAAAATGGGTTTTCTCTTAAAGGGTTTCGTACGATATACGTGTGTTGTACATCAAAATGGCTTCCCTTTCTTTTTCAGCTTCTACACGAACATCTTTGAGCAGCAGTTCCGCCACTGTATGGAGTTTCCTGCCCAGCACCGTTACAGTATCGCCTTCCCCATGGCCTGTTCACACTTCATGTCAGCCACACACGAACTCTGCCCAGAGGAAGTAAGTCTGGTGTCAAGAAACAAATCCATCAATATAAAATAACAACTAATTGTTCAATTGGTGCTCGTATTCTATCACTCTGCAAGTCTATCAGACCTAATTAAAATGAATTTGAGGGGTTTTCTGATTTTCTAAAATGTATTTCTAATAACACGTAAAATTCGTTGATTTAAGTTTCAAGTGTATAAGGCTTACATAAAATGAGTTTTTGGACGATTTTCATATTTTCTAAAATTTATTTTTTTAAACGCGCAAAATTCGTTCATTGAAGTTTATTTCTTTATCCGAAAAAAAAGTCTCCAAGATGGCGTGCAGAATAAGCGCCCTCATGGTGTTTGTCTTGTTTCCCTGGTTACAGCGGCACTCGATCGGGACGACGAGCGTGCAGTACGCCCATTGGTTCCTGAAGGAAATGTCGGAAGAGGTCAATCAGGTCATCACGGCTATCTGTGAGGAGCAGTGCATGCTGGCGGACAAGGTACGGCACCGTCGGACACCGCTCTTTAACACCAAGTCCAGTGAATAAACATTTATTTTTACTATGTGAATTTTGCATTATGGCGGCGAGGTCCCAACTAATCACATCCACTATCAGGTTCTAGTCTAATTGAAATCAATTGGCATGTAGCTAGTGATACATATATGAATAAAGATATAGATATACATGTTTATAATTCGAATAATCATAATCCTGATAATATTAACAATTCATTTCATACTAATGGCCATAGTGAGAAAATTAATTGGACTCTGCAGGAGAGTCCAATTAAGGCCACATAACCCAGGTTCCCTGCCATTAGAGCCATGCACGGGTGTTTTCTCGTTGTGGTTATGTCCTGGAATAGCTGAAGGATGTCTGTTGCCACTGTTCAACTTGCACCATGGTGGCCGATCCTCTTGCTGTAGTGTGATCAATGTTGCTCCAGTAAATAAATGTCGCTTTAATGTTCCGTGGGTTTGTTTCCCGACGCACACGCATCAGTTGCTGCCCAAGAACTGTGCAGCCATGATCGCGCAGAGCGTGAACCGGAAGAAGAACAAGGAACGCCGAAACCGGATGATTCAGGAACCGGAAAAGCCGGGAATTGAGAGCTTCCGGAAACACCGAGAGGAGTTTACGAGGTACGCGTCGCTAGGAGCCATTGCGTCCATGTCACGTGACTGAATAACCTCTACGGTGCTAATATGGGAACCTGCGTAAATCAGTTGATACGTGGGTTGAACTGCAGATCAACCGGTCGTGGGTTCGAACCCTGGCACCCGCGGATAGGGCAAGCTTCATCCAACACATTTCATTGTCCCGGGAGCCATTTTATATGCACAATTTGAATTAAACATATTTTGATTTGCCAATTGGAAAGCAGGCAAAGCCTATACGAGTTCCTCTTGCTTGAAAAATAAGAAACCTATATTTACAGGCAATCAACTTATTACGACTTATAGAACTGAACTTTGTACAATTTAGCCTTCATGTGCACAAAAGTGGCTTATAGCCCCAGCCTCATTTCATTTTGTCGCTACGGTAGGAGTGTCAGTGTAGGTTCATTCTTCAAACAATTCTCGATGATTAACGTTGCGCCGGGTAGGAATGTTTCACATCGAATAATGCGTTCCGCATGCACAACATACTATACCAGATTGACATTGACGTGGGTCGTCTGGCTGCTCAGTCCCATCGTGTCCGTGTGGCTGCTGCTGATTGCTGTGGCGTGGTAGACGACGCCATAACCTGCCAGCGACTTCCATGAACAATCCTTTCTGGTATTCCTATGGGATGTGTTGAACACACCTCATGGGAATAGATTGCCAGACACAGCACACCGTGTTATTTCTGGCTGTCGCATCATGAGGTCATACGCAAACGTAACTGTTGTAGACCCGGGAATAGGCAGGATGGACAAACTCAACACGGCCAACCCGTGGTGTACTGGTTAGCGCACTAAATGGCAGATAAATAGGTCTTGTGTTCGAACCCGGGCCCGGGCGCCTAATCCGGAGCATGTTTCAACCATCCATCCTTCCTTCATCGTCCCAAGAGTTTCATTGGGCCAGTTTAGCCCTTGTGTGCACAGAAAGGACTTAAAACTCCCAACTCCTTTCATTCTTAGACCGCGTTGTTTTTGCTCTGGTCTCCAGGATGGACAAGCTGCACATGGCGCTGACCGAGCTGTGCTATGCCATCAACTACTGCAGCGTCATCACGGTGTGGGAACACGGCTTCGTGCCCCGAGAGTTCTTCACGCAGCAACTGGAGCTCCGCTTCAACAAGTCAGTACACCTATGGCCGATTTCACGTACATAGTTTAGCCGGCTACTTGGCTTAGTCGATTAAATCGTTCATCATTAACATGGTAACTTTAGCCGGGGCTATGCTGCGTTCATGAAATCCTCCTCTAGTCATAGCCTTGAACTGAATCTCAACACCAATCTCAATATTGTCTATTACTAAATCTGTATATTTGATGACAACTGACAGCTTAATTTGAGTAAACTGATGTCATATACTTAATGGACGCAACGCCGATATGGGTTGCTAAATCAGAAGTTTTATTGGCATTAGATTGCGTCTGAGTAACTAAATCAGTATATTTGTGGCAATGTGAATTTGTAACTGTAAATACCTGGTCCACCCTGCTACTGTTTAGCCCATGTGTGCACAATGTTGGCCTACAGTAAATCGATTCATTCTTGTCGGTCGTTGAATGCATGAGATGCCTTTTGCTACAGAGCTTTGGTCGGCATGATGATGTTTAACCCTGAGACCAGCGAGATCGCCAAACCCTCTGAGCTGCTCAACAGTGTCCGAGCCATCATGAACGTCTTACAGAGCATTGAAAACTACGGTTAGTACCTCTACATCCTTATCATGAACGTCCTACAGAGCATTGGAAACTACAGTAAGCACCTCTACGTTCCCATCATGAACGTCCTACAGAGAATTGAAAACTACGGTAAGTAAGCTTACCTCCCTCTAGAATAACCTTTCGGCCAGACAACCCCACAAGATAATGCGCCTGGCCTAGACACGTGTGTTTGTCGCCTCACATCTGTGGCCTACCTCCCCCCTGGTGTCAGTAGATTAGTAGTGTACTGGACGGCAGATCTATGCGACCCTGGGTTCGATTCTTGGCTTCGTCACGTAATCTGGGACATGTTTCATCCAATCATCAATCGTCCTGCCAGGAGGTTCCGTGACCCAGTTTATATCGCGCAAAACGGGCGTATTACACCCAAATAATGTCACACGTTTGCTTTGCTCGCAGTGCACATCGACATTTCTCGGGTGTTCAACAACGTGCTGCCCCAGCAGACCCAGCAGTTCGACAGCGTGGGGGGTGAGAAGACCATCACCTCGAACTACACCCAGTGGTATCTGGAGGTGCTGCTCCGGCGGGTCAGCGCCGGCCACATAGTCTTCTCGCCCAACAGGAAGGCCTTCGTCAGTCTCTCCACCGAGGGACAGCTGCCCTTCAACGCGGAGGAATACGCCGACTTAATGGGTGAGTAGGCCGTGAAAGTGGAGGAATACGCCGACTTAATGGGTGAGTAGGCCTAGAAAGTGGAGGAATACGCCGACCTTATGGGTGAGTAGGCCTAGAAAGTGGAGGAATACGCCGACTTAATGGGTGAGTAGGCCTAGAAAGTGGAGGAATACGCCGACCTTATGGGTGAGTAGGCCTTGAAAGTGGAGGAATACGCCCAATTGGTAGTGGTAGACTTGGATGCAGGGAAATACGCTGATTCGAGTGCTACTTGAAAGTGGAAAGTATGCCTCTTTATGGATGAATAGGTCTTGTAAGTGGAGGAATGCGGAGATTAAAAGGGACTTTTTCTTTAAAAGTGCGTGAATATGCCGATTTGATGGGTGGGTAGGCTTGGAAGCAGGTAAACACCCCGATTTAATGGCCGGGTGAGGATTAAAAGTGGAGAAATATGCTTAATTGATGGGTAGGTAATGCTTGTAAGCGGAGGAATACACATATTGTATGGGTTAGTAGGCCTTGAAAGTGTAGAAATGCACTGATTTGATGGGTTGGTAGGCTATACAAGTAGAGACTACACTGATTTGATGGGAAGTACTGCTCTGACCTTGTGGATGCGACACCATTTGATGGGAAGAACCCCTCTGACCTTGTTGGTGTGACACTGTCGGTCTCCTCCCCTTCCAGAGCTGCGGTCGCTGGCTGAGCTGATTGGACCGTACGGGATGAAGTACCTTAGCGAGCGACTCATGTGGCACATCTCAAGTCAGGTCGATGAACTCAAGGTGAAGGTCACTGCCTATACCCCCAAAACAATAGATATCTAACCGCCTAACCGCCATGGGCCGAGTCTTTAAACGACTACCGGCCTGTACAATATCGTATTAAGGCAAAGTGGGTGAGACACATGCATTCCACGTCACTCCGCAAGGAGCAGATGAAACAATTGCAGAAAGTGTAGTAGAAGACAGTACTAATAATATTATGTTATATTTGAAATGGAGTAGTGAATTCCTTTGGCGTAGTTTAATGGCGAGGGTATCAAACTATTTTTACTTTAGTAGCCCGCAAAATTTTCCGACCTGGCCCGCTTTTTTATGCGCGGGAATTTGCCCGCTTTGACATATTTCTAGACCCCAACACTGATGCGTTGTGCGGTCTTGATCCACTTCACATGGGTACTGTTCATTGACTTATAAATACGTATGGATATACCGTTTGCAAACCCATCGCTTTACGTTGACGCATGGTTTCGACCAGCGACAGCCCGCGCGGATTGTCCCCTCTGACCTGGTTGTCTTTACCTATCTGTGGCCGCAGAAAATCGTGATCCAGAACAAGGAGGTGCTGACGGGGCTCCGGACGAGCTTTGACAAGCCGGACCAGATGAAGGAGCTCCAGAGAAGGCTGCAAGGTAGCGATCCAGACACTCGCGAGACGCTCATCCTGGACTAAGAATATCTGCATGACGTATACCGTATATATACCAATACAAGACGAGGGTAGCGTATTTTAGCTTGTAATATTGTTGTACGTATTGTTATATGTGTTGCGTATATCGTGGTAAATTGGTCGCGTCACATGAATGATGCGTTCTTGACGACTTTTTTCCCATTGTGATCCTCACGAGTTTTTGCCTTCACCCCGTCCCCCTCACCCCCCTCCTTGACCCCCACCGCCTCAAACCCGTCAGGTGTGGAGAGCGTGCTTCAGAGGATGACGATAATAGGCGTCCTGCTGTCCTTCCGCGCACTCGCCCAGGAGGCCGTCTATGACGTAAGCAACCCCGTGATCAAAGACAAAACACATATTTCATACATGCAAAGCATATATTCTTGGTTAACTCTTATAACCATTAAATTAGTTTCATCGCAGCAAGAAAATTTGGTAAGCAGAATTATAGAGACGATCTCGGAGCGCTGGGGTAGGGGGAGAGAATGTATCAATAGCCTCGACAGTTCTTATTACAGCACCTCAGCCAGACTGGCTCTGTTCACTGTTCAAATGGAAATGGATTGCAGGCCGCGGGGTCTACGAACCGCTACGCGTTACAACGCGACGGCGGTTTAAAGGCTATACATGTATGTCATATCGTACCGTGACTTCTACTTCAGGTGCTCAACAACCGGGTTCCCTTCTTGCTGAGCTCGGTGATGGACTTCCAGCAACACATGCCGAACGGCCAGGACTCCATGGTGAGTGGGACGGCTGTCCGAGACTGTCCGGGGGTGTCCCAGACTGTCCGGGAATATCCGGGAATGTCGGGGAATGTCCGGGAATGTCCGAGACTCTCCTGATGAACACTCTCGCAACCTATACTCTATATTTATTTAATATCAGCTTCGCCGGTGTGTGCACTGTCTCAATGCCCCATATATACACGTACAATATATACACTTAATAACGTACATATGTTTGTACCTCAAAGTGCTTCACCATTCTGCTGCAGTGCCCGCAGCTGTTTGCATTTGGCCCATTATCGTATATACATGCAGCTCGGCACACCACGCCCCATGCATACACTTTACGGCTGATATAAGATCGGAAATGGGTGCAAGATTTCATTGTTCTGTGGACTAGGTCTACACAGCAGTGAACAATGGTACAATCACACATATAAGCCACACCTCTCATGCACTTACAAAGGCACGCCCCCCCCCCCACCCACCCACCCACACGCCTGCATATACACAGTGCAATACCACGTCACGCCCTCCACCCCCACCCCAGTACACATACCACGTCGCACCCTCCACCCCCACCCCAGTACACATACTCAGTCACGCCCTCCACCCCCACCCCAGTACACATACTCAGTCACGCCCTCCACCCCCACCCCAGTACACATACTCAGTCACGCCCTCCACCCCCACCCCAGTACACATACTCAGTCACGCCCTCCACCCCCACCCCAGTACACATACCACGTCGCACCCTCCACCCCCACCCCAGTACACATACTCAGTCACGCCCTCCACCCCCACCCCAGTACACATACTCAGTCACGCCCTCCACCCCCACCCCAGTACACATACTCAGTCACGCCCTCCACCCCCACCCCAGTACACATACTCAGTCACGCCCTCCACCCCCACCCCAGTACACATACCACGTCGCACCCTCCACCCCCACCCCAGTACACATACTCAGTCACGCCCTCCACCCCCACCCCAGTACAATACCACGTCGCACCCTCCACCCCCACCCCAGTACACATACTCAGTCACGCCCCTCATACACATACAACTCCGATTTTAAGAGCATTGCGTTTAACATTGGCTCTATGTATACAGTTAGGGTTGGATCTTGGTTGGCATCTTGCAGCTTCTTATTAGCGGTGACTTTAACTCCCGGTTGTGTATCTGTATGTTTGTGGCATGTGACGTCAGGAGTGTTGCCTCCACACTATCCTGCCTTGTCAGCCATTAATACGAAATGTGAATGTGATTAACTTATAACCAACCTAACAAGTCTATATTTCATTATCATGATATCCTGCATATATTATGTTTGTTTTGGTGATTAATAATGTCGAGTTATTTAGTATCCCACCATGCATTGCCACTTTTTTTGTTGTCCATAACATGCTTTTTTTCTGCACTTTATAATGTCGACAGCAAAATTCCCTTGTAGGGTGTCTGGGAAAGGCGCAATCGTTAAAAATTATCGTTCGTCGTGTAAACCGCGTCTTTGTTTGTAAATTCAGATATGAGTTAACAGAATGTCTACAAATAAGACGAAATTTAGGAAAACAAGCAGCAGTAATTTTCTCTGGTTGCGTTTTTCATGGGACAGACACCCTGGTTGGTTGACAGCTCGGTTCATGGCACCCCATAGATGGAAGCAGTATCTATCTATAGCTTATCTGTGGTATTGCCATGAATTCTAGTATAATGCTGGCGCTTCGAAAATCATATTGATATGGGTACTTGATGCAACAAGTATTCTTATGCCTACGGTGAGCAGTTTTGTCATAAGAGCGGGGTTTGCTTTACTCCCCCTCCTCACCCAACCCCCCATTACCCAATCCTTCCTTGCCATTTTACCGTAAAATCCCGTATTTATAAGCGGGTCTGAGAGCGCGTAAGACTAGGAGTTTCATTAGAACATTTGTATCTGTTCTGTTTAGTTGGCATCCATCAGGAGTCAGGTTTGCGCGTCTATTTCAATACCATTTCTGTGTTTAGTAATATTATTGTGTTCAATATTATGATCTAATCTCGTTATTTAGTTATTCTGTTTTTATTTCATTGCATAGTCTAAACTTTGGAAGTATTGGGCGCATGTTAAATCAGGTTAAGGTGGTCCTGCTGTAGTCCCCTGTGTTTGTGTTTGTGGTGTTTTGGTCACGTTTGGTTGTTTACAGGTCTCCGTATAACGCTCCCAACAACTCTTCCACATCAGCTCAATTGATCTTGTAGCTGAAATTATTGTTGTAATAATAAAAATGGCCATCAAGTATTCCTTCCCGGTTTAGTCAGGGTTGGGTACTATCCGCGTTTTCTGTGTCCCCCTTAGGTCTGGGTGCTAGCCTCGGTCTGGGTGTCAGCTTCTGTCTAGGTGCCAGCATCGGTCTGGGTGCTAGCCTCGGTCTGGGTGCTAGCCTCGGTCTGGGTGCTAGCCTCGGTTTGGTTGCTAGCCTCGGTGTGGGTGTCAGCTGCGGTCTAGGTGCCAGCATCGGTCT